>CM030361.1:117417418-117884918 GCA_017893485.1 Hemerocallis citrina | reverse complement strand
CTAGGGCTCTCTAAGCATCCAAATCCTAGAATCACTACTTTCCATGCTAGATTGAACGTAGGACAGGAGAATAAGATGTGATTTGAGTATTCGCCTTCACTATGGTAGGTGGAACAAGTAGCGTTGATTTGTATATTTCTTTTTTGGAGGTTGGTCTTGGAAAGAATCGCATCGTTCATCACAAGCCAGATAAAAACTTTCACTTTCAGAGGCGCCTTAATCTCCCAAATGATGTTACCATCCCTGCATCTGAGTCCTTCATCATTAAGCCAATTGTACATAGAAGAAACCGAGAAAGACTTTGATACATCGAGATTCCATGTTCTCTCGTCCTCCATCTTGCTGGTGTATTGGATGAACGTGTTGAGATTTCCGAGCTGGATAATACTTTCCTGCGTTAGTCGGTTGCCAACGACGAGCTTAAGCTTGTTATTACGCCAAACATTAGCAACCAGTGAATCGTTATTGATGGTAACGTTAACTACTTCCGGGAACATTCTAAGAAGCGACGTTTCCCCGCACCATCTGTCTTTCCAAAATCTTGTCTCCTTTCCGTTCCCAATCTTGCACCTTGTATTAGTGTGGAAAATGTCTCCGACTTTAGCCACTCATTTTCATAGAAAAGGCGTTCTCCCAAATACGCTTCTTCCTCCGAAACGCCATTTTTTCCTCTTTCGGTAAACTGTAATGGTTTGCACCACCAGGTGTTGCGCCTTCGTTTCATTTTCCACCACCATTTGCTCAGCAGAGCTTTATTCATGTCTTTAAGATCTAGAATTCCGAGACCGCCATATTCCCTCCTCTTGCACATTCTACTCCAATTCACCAAGTTGAAACCTTTATTGAACTCATCTGCGCCTCTTCAAAGAAATCTTCTTCTGCATTTGTCTATTTTTTGAATGACCCATTTCGGGAGTTCGTATATAGACATTAGATACAACGTTAGGCTGCTGATCACGGAATTAAGTAACGTTATTCTTCCGCCTAGAGACAAAAATCTACCCTTCCATCCCACCAATCTTTTCTCAATCTTCTCTATTAAAGGCTGCCAATCTTCCCTGTACAATGGACCCGCTCTGATTGGCGTTCCAAGATAGATTAACAGAAATTGACCGATCTGACATCCGAAATAGTTCTTAATGGTGTCTATAGGAATGGATAAGCGATCACTTATCGGTATAACGCAGTTTTTCGTTAAATTAACTTTCAGCGCTGACCATGCTTAGAAGCTGTGTAGTACCATTCCTACAGCAATACTCGTTAGCCCTTCCGAACATTAAAGTATCGTTTGCATTTTGGAGAATTGAAATCGGCTCATGGATTCCTTTCACATCGATTCCTTTAATGTCATTATGCTCTCTACCCCTTGAAATCATTTCTGCTAACCCATCGGCGACAATGGCGAATAGAAGAGATGAGAGAGGATTGCCTTGTCTTAGTCCTCTGCGGCATTTGATTCCTTTTCCCTGTTGACCGTTCACTTGTACGAATGATTTTCCTCCAAAGACGCACTTGTTTATCCACATTCTCCATTTAGTTCCAAACCCTTTGAGTTGCAAGGCTTCGTCTACACAGTCCCATTCAACTGAGTCGTAAGCCTTCTGGAAGTCTAATTTTAAAAAGAAACCGTTCGCCTTGTCTTTATTTCCTCTGCAGACAATCTCATGCATTGATGCTACACTGTCCATGATGTCTCTTCCTCTAATGAACCCACTCTGGGAATTTCCAACCACCTCGGCTAGATTCGGAGCCAATCTTTGGGCTAACACTTTCGAAATAACCTTGAATGAGCAATTGAGTAGGTTAATTGGTCTGAAATCTTACACCCTGATCACCTCCTGCTTCTTTGGGATTAGAGTAATGTAAGCGTAGTTTAGTCTATCCAAATCTGTGTTTCCGTCGTAGAACTCCTTCAATATGTTCATGAGATCCTTCTTGATAATCGTCCAGTAAGTCTTGTAGAAAAAGATTGGGAATCCGTCGGGGCCCGAGGCCTTATCTTGGCCCAAATTTTTGATGGCGCTAAACACTTCACTTCGGTGAACATATTCTCAATTCCATCACTTCCATCAATTCTTGAAGATCTCCACATATCATTTGTTAATTTACATCTATAAGCTTTCTTTACTCCCAGGAGGTTTCTATACCATCCATCGATGTGGTGCCTTACCAATCCCTCGTTTTCAGTCCAAACTCCATCCACTATTAGTCCAGAGATATGTTTTTGGCTCCTATTTCCATTGGTTACCTTGTGGAAGAACTTGTGTCGCCATCACCCTCTTTAAGCCACTAAATCCTTGAACGTTGCTTCCAATATTGCTCTTCCATGGCAGCAATATGTTGGATCTCAGGCCTGCATTTGGACATCTTCTCTACCTCGTGGTCGAGAAGGTTTCCTCCTTCCTGAATAATCTCTAAATCTTTAATCCTAACCCCTAGGTCCTCCCTCTTAACCCTAATTAATCTCGATTCCTGCTTAGCCCACTATTTCAATCGTTTATGAAGACGTCTCGCTTTCTCAATCCATGATCCAACCGCGGATACTTCCTTGGTGTTGGTATCCCATGATTCCTTGATGATTGAACGCGTATCTGTGCTCATTGTCCAAGCTTTCTCAAACCTAAACGATTGAGTCCTCCTAGGGTTTCCATAGCTGCAATCTACTGCCAACGGCAGATGGTCGGAGGTATACCTCGTAACGGACCTCACTCGAGCTAAAGGGAAAGCATCATCCCAATCGCTAGACACCAATATCCTGTCCAACTTAGCCATGATCGAGCGGCTCTGCATATTTGTCCATGTGAACTTCCTATCACCCAACTCTAACTCCATGAGTTCGAGTTCATCTATCGTGAGATTGAAAGAATCCTACTCGGCGCGACTTGATCCTCTTCCATTATGTTCGTCCTGAAATCTAGTAATATTGAAATCTCCCGCCAATCACCCATGGACCATCCCATCTTCTTCTAATAGCCTTGAGCTCTAACCAAAATTGTCCTCTCCTTCTAGAGTCATAAAGACCGTAAACCGTAGTTACCACTTGCTCCAAATCGTCGCTTCTTCTTCTAACTCTAATGGAAACCGAAAATTCCCCGATTCGGTCCTTGATAATCTCGAAAATTCTGCTATCCGCTTCCAATGCGATCCCCACAGAAAATCCTAAGGCCGTTTTAAACCTCCAATCGAAATTCCTAGCCCATCTAAAGCAATTGAAGTCGGCTATTGTAGGGTTCTCTATCTTGGTTTCTTGAAACCCGCAGACAGTGGGGTAGATCTTGCTAATTGTGTCGTTAATAAGCCTTTTCTTAGTTTTTTGTCTCATCTCTCTAACATTCCAGAAAATGTATGACATAAAAAACTTATAATACACCTAATCTCGACACTATACAGGGTACACTTCAATCCTATGAAGCTACCTCTTCGAGCTCCCCTCTAATCTTGTGGACATGACTGATTTGCTCATCTTTATTAGAGCCTATGGCTTAACCGTAAAGAGTAGCATAATAAATAAGTGACTCGTCATTTAACAAATTTAATACTGATAAATTGTTAATCGACATACCTCCACAGGCAAATGCAGGTTCTTTTTACTTTGTCACGACCTTAATCAATTCCCTTTCTGTAGATCCAAGTGAACCCCATTTGTCTAGTTGTCTTTTTCTCATTCTTTGATACTCGATCAACTTTTTGCCGGTACTACCAATGTCTCTCTGACACTCATATTTTTCCAAGACGTCAGTGTCAGTTTCTGAGATGATATTATCCTCTCTCACCCCATCTAGAGCCTCAATGATGTCTTCATTCAGATCTTGACTCTTGAACACCAAAGGATTGCCAACAATAATCTCCCCTTCCTTGCCGGTAATATTATGAGTTGGACATGGAGCATGCAGTTGGACCAACTTATCTGGTGCTAGTTCAGAAGACTGTCCCGAAGCCCACATCCCTTCTTTCTGTGGAGTTTCTTCAAAAGAACATCCAGACTCCTTTGGCCCAAAAGAAAGAGGCCCACCTGAGGACTTACAGCTCTTATTCTTCATTAATGAGGTAAGAGCTACTCTTATAGACTCTTCAACCTCCAATTTCGAAAAGGAAAGTAGCTCTGCCCCTATGATCCTGCCGTCTACTGTAGCATCGAGCTTCTCGCCTTCTGAAGTCTTCAAAATTCCACCTTTTTTGCATGCAGGAATTGTGTGAGCTATCTTTTCTCCTGAGCCATCTCCTATAGTGTAGTACGTTGGCAATGAAGGGTGGTACAATTTCTCATGCCTACTCTGTTGAGACTTGATCGCATCACTTCTGAGTTGGCTAGGAGGCTCCAGAATTGCTGCTCGAAGATCTAGCGGCCGGGGGGTCGACTTGATCAGCTCTAGGCTTGGACGCTCCAGAATTGAAGATCCAGGATCCAATGGTCGATGCCTATCTGCTACCTCCCGTTCATCGTACTGTTCATCTTCATCCTCATGAGTCACTTGAGCCTCCGCTCGAAATGAAACAGATTTCTTGCTCTCCGTAATCACTTCAACTTCATAAGTCTCGTTCTCAAAATCTACCAAGATCATTGAAGGAATGTCTTCTTTTGCGAACGACTCTGACGCACAGTCTCGCGAATTTTCTGCACGATTGAACCACCATTTTCTTATCGATTTCGATTAGAAGGCCGAAGCTTCTTACCAGATTTTGAAAACCATTTCTAACCCAACAATGGAACGGTAGATTGTACAACCGAATCCAAACGAAAGGTAACGATTCGGCTTTTAGAGCCCCGATCTCTCGTGACCACTGTCGAAATGTGATATAATACTCCATTCCATCTGCAGTCCTACCCTCTAGCCCTTTCAACTGCAACACCTCCGATGTCCTCTCCTCGTTGCTGCAATGGACAAAGAAGACGTTGAGTGCTATCTCTTGAACGATCCACTTCGAATTCAGCTTTGTTTTAACAGCAGAGTCAAGAACCTCTACAATGTCCTCTGTTGTCGGATGGCCAGTTTGTGCTTTCACAACAATGCAGCTCTTAAACCGTCTTTCAAACTCCGCCATGATCGGAATGGGAGTGATCGTTGCGTTCACTACTTTTCTCGCCCCTGCACAACTTTGTTGGGTTTTAATCATCTCCGAGTTGGCTAAGATTGCTGCGTTGATGACAGTGTTCCTTGGACAAGCCGTCAAGATATGGCCAGAGCTTTTGCATACATAACAAAACCAGTCGTTAGGAAAATTGTGGATCGAATGCCCCCTCTGTAACGCCCTGAACCCCAAAAACACTGAATTCGAGATGTTCTACAGGATCTTTTCACTTTCTTTAGTACAATTTTACAGGGAAATTTAAACTTTTCACTATACATCAGAGTTTACATCAATATTACACTTATATTTGCACAGCGGAAGTAAAATATACAACATTTGAATAAATATACAACAACATGGTAAAATCTTTATGCATCCATTCCTCTTTAACCTTTAACATGCCATTTACCTGCATATAAGACTGTGGGTACGTCAGTTTATTCAACCGACGATCATTATACACGGCCATCCTCTCTATGCCGGAAATAGTATAACTTAATTTTTCATATTTAGCAAACACAAACTTGTCACATTACAATTAAAGGGACTACCCTATTGATGTCGTGTTGTGATTGTGCACTTAATCCTTGATGCAATTATTTATGTTACATGACACTAATGCACACTTGTTCGGAGTCTATGCATCCCATACTACATAGGTCCGAGGGTAAGCCTCTTAATCGTTCTTCATCTTTGTAGGGTTCAATCCCTCGTTATGACTTAATCTACTACTGTAACTACGGTAGGTGTCCTAGATGATCTATGAGTGCAAGCACGTGTACAGAAAACCTGGAGGGGAATCCCACGTCATGTCACGACTCATCGTGAAGAACCTGTGGCAATTTCAGCCTCCTTCATGGCACACGATCCTCATGCAGTCACCAAACATCCCACAAGTGTCACCACCGGGACGGTACCCTGGAGCAGTATCCACGTCATGTCACGATGCATCGTGAAGAACCTGTGAAATACTCTCCGCCGCCACGGTACCCTGGAGCCGTATCCACGTCATGTCACGACTCATCGTGAAGAACCAGTGAAATACTCTCCGCCGCAAATCCGATGGCCCTCACTCGTGTTTTTCTCCTACTTTCATCACGTCTCCACTATGTACTAATCCTTAGTTTTTATTAGAATCATGAACAAAATCAAAGCTCTAGAGTTAGCCTCTCCACTAAACCGGACTTATTCATTCATTTCAACATGACCAACCTTGGTCTTTCTTTTCAATATTCATTTCAATTTCTTTCCAATTGCCGGGGGAGACTTAGCTACTCTTTCATTTCAATTCCAATTCACAAATTCTAACATTGAGCGTTACTAGCTCATGAGTTCATTTTTCATTGCCTCAGCATATCATGATCTTAGCTTTCATATTCATGTAATTCTCCATTCAAATCTATGATTCATTTCAAGTAAATTCATGCAGCAACAAATAGAGTTTATCAACACCCACCATAAGATTCACAATCTTCAAAATAAACAGAATAATGTTCTCTGACATATCAAAACACTCTGGACAGTCGACTTGGAGCTCTTCCAGTCAACTTGTTCAGTCAATTCCAGTTATTCATAACCACTCGGGAGAGTCGACTGCTGCACATGGCAGTCGGCTGTTCCGCAGTGTTTCCAATTTCAATTATCACCCACAGGGCAGTCGACTGTCGTTCAACACAGTCGCCTGTTTTTGCGGAGTTCAGTTATGTAATTTCTCAAGTTCTATACAGTCGACTGCTACACACATTCGGTCGACTGAGCAGTTTAAAATCTCAAATTAAGGAGTCACACATCATAAATTGTCACACTATTCTTCAACAAGAAGAATTCACATTTCATGGTTATCACATTGTTCTCAAAATGAGGAGTACTAACGAATATTCACAATTCATATTTTCATACATCTATCACATAATGTTACTTCAATCTTTACTATATTAATCTTCTTCATTCCTAGTTCTTTTGCAAGGTATAATTTCCCAAAAATACACATATCAAAATCATAGTTCTGATTACACCTTTTATTCTCAAATCACATTTTATTTCATGCAACAATTCCCAAATTATCTTTATAAAGTCTCATGTATTTTCAAAAGAGTAGAACATTCGAGTTTATAAAAATGCATCAGTACCAGTCGACTTATACTATAGTAAGTCGGCTGTCCAGGGAAAATATCCATGATTTTAAGCAAATAAATTGCGCAAGCAGTTGACTTATAAAAGCACATAAGTCGACTTACAAGGTCCTAAGTCGACTTACCCGAAAGATTCCTTCTCGACATTTCTCAACAATTAATGTCACTAATCTCTTTATTAGCCAATTAGACATTCATTGTTATAATTAATCCATACCAACTTAGATTTTTACTAATCAAATCACATACAATTTCATACTCACATTCCAATCCATTCATAGGTCAATTTTCCAATTTGAAGTGTACTCTTATTAGTATTTTTCATGCATCATTCTTTCAGTATAATACTAGCATGATTCCTAATGAGGAAAATTAAACCCACTATCATTCATTCATTCTAACAAGCATTTCTACTTTAGAAATATGGAGAATTTTACCCACCTTGTATGGAGAGAAAACAACACAATAGCAACGAAGGTCCTTTGCGAATGAATGCACCTCCTCCTAGACGCTCGCACACACCTCCAAGCCCAAGCAAAACCGAAAGCTTCCCCTTTTGATGCCGGCCTTCTTCTCCTTGTTGAAAGCAATACAATCCCACACAATTCTCTCAATCTTTAACTCACAACTATTACTAAATAGACTATAGATTTGGAAAGATATAATTGCATATGAATACTAGCCATGGGAGGGGGTATTTATACTAGAAATCAAGTAGAATGAAGGGCTAGGATTGACTAGTTGGTTGTAGGATGGAGGACCAAGATTAGAGTAGGAGTTATAAAAACTACCCACACCCACATAACCACCTCCATGATCTCCATTCAAAATTTGGGTTTCCCTCCCAAAAGAATGCAACCGGCCACCATGGAGAAGTGTGCATTGCACGTGTACGTGTAGTGCACGTGCATGCAACTAGGCCCAAAATTGTACATTTTAATTTTATACAAAAAATAAAATAGTATTTAAATAGTCTTCTACATGACAAGTTTAAATAAAAATAGGTTAATCCATGGGCTTTAGTTCTATGGGCCAAAATAGTTATTTTAAAATAAAATAAATAAAATACATTTTGGGCTTTAAGAAAAGGCTTTAAAATATGGCTTTTTATTTATTTAAAGAAAAGGCTTTTGTATAAAAATAGTTTGAAAACATATATCATAATAAAAATAATTATAAGATTTAATTCAACCAAAATATTGCACGTGCACACTACGTGCAAAATAAAATAATTTTTCATTAAATGAAAAATCATGGTATTACACCCTCTTTGCGCATTTATGGCACGACTGTCTCCCCTCGACTTTGCTGCCTTCCGACGAGCTATGACTTCCTCTTCGATCCAAGCTCCTTTCGATCTTCTTCGCTTTTTTGGGTTTAACCAATATCCACGCCCCCTCGTCGTCATCTCTCCTCCTGAAAATCTCACTCTCAGGTGACATGGGAGGATGCTAAGCTCTATGCTCAACCTTTCCTTTGCTATCACCCTTGATCATATCCACGTATGACCTTTTGTTATCCTCCGACGGTCGAGTGGGTTGCTTCCGTTGCTCAGGTGAGGCCCTTCTGTCACTCGCCTGGTGCATTCTTCCTCCCTCACTATCGTGACCTTCGGTATCCCTCGATCGATCTCTATGATCCGATCGATGGACACGCCCGCTTGCAAGACCCCTACTGTTGATCTATCGGCGTCGTCTTGGTGAGCTCCATGATGCTTGGTTGGCCTCCGCTCCACCTCATGGGTCCTCTCCCTCTTTGGCATCGCTGGGAATCTCTGGTTGAAGCTATGAGGTAGGGGGCTTGGCTTGCTCGAGTGCCTTTGGGGTGGTGGGGATAAGCGTCTTCCTTGGTTTCTCATATCTCCAGTCAGGGTCTTATAATTGTAGGTTGTAATATGTATTACGATGAACACGAGACTAGTTAGTTTTATGTAAGGACCCTTTACAAAGTGTCTTTGCAATCAAAGTTTTTATTTATTTATTTATAATAATAATAATAATTTTATTTTTAATAGAAAAAAGACTGCATGTTTTTTCCATTTGTGAGGTGATAGGATGAATAAAAAACGTTGGAACTGAAGATTTGAATGAAAGACCATTAAATATCACTAGTAATTTACAATCGCACGACTTAATAAATTTTTTTTTACAATAAAAACTCTGACATAGTGAGGACTCGAACCTGAAACATCCTTTATATTAATTATGTACGTGCGTCACACGCGTTGATAGATTAACAAATGATACTAAGATATTTTCTCATTATAATATTAGATATTAGAGATTAGAGATTAGAGATATGAAAGGAAAAAAAAAAGACAAACTCAAAGTTAAAAGAAAATGTCTACTATATTTTCTTCATACTGAAGTTTTCTCATCTGTTAATATAATTATTGATATGGCTAAAAATGGGATTAAATCGGGACCATTCGAATCGGGCACGAATCTTAAATCTCAGAGGTAAAACAGTAATTTCATCTACAAACGGGTCTGAAATGGGGACTAGGTATTTCTTCAAAGCCCAATAACTCATAAACGGATCTGTCTTACTTGGTACGGGTCCTAACCCGTTACAAACCAGTTCAGAAGGATAAAGAAGAATTCAGATTCATAATTATCCCTAAAAGGTGGTCTTAACCGCTTCTATCTATTCACACCGGGAAGTAGATATATGTTCTTATCTCGAAACGGATCCCTAAGGCGACTATAAAAACCCCTCTCCCACCACCATAAGAAGGTAATCAATCTTTTTCTAGTTAAATCTCTTTCTTAATCATTCTGATTACTGACAAAAGCATCGGAAGGTGCGTCACTGGGATCCAACCCAGTGTATTGCACTTTTTGCAGGTTCGCAGCAGCAGCAAGAGACCAAGTCAACAATTTGGTGAAGGTCAACTATTCAACAGGTTTGCCTCGTTCGTTTTCTCAAGAATCCATAAATCTATCTATTTGCCCCCACACCAGATTCAGCGGCAACAGATTGGCGCAGTCTGTGGGAACCGAAAAAGCAACCCGGCCTAACTTCATCAGCGAGACTAATTTCAAGCCATGCATCCAAAAGAGAAGGGGAAGGCAGCGGTCTCCAGCAGAACAACCACTTCTCTTCCTCCTCCCCCTCCTCCAACTCAAGGTGCTCCTCCTCAACAGGCCCCTCCAAGGTCTCGGGGGGCTGCCCAGGGGGGCTCTCGTAGGAGTCGTCCAAAGCAACATCCTCTTCAGGACCATGTCGCGGTCCACAATCCTCCAGTTAACTCTATGGCTTCTCAAAGCCCTCCCGAGCGGGATCTCCGTCAAGTGATTGTTGATCGCCAAAAGGGGGTCGACCTCCAAACCGCCTGAATGGATGGCAAGCCCTTGGGAGAGTCCACCAACCTGAGCACTCAGGGGTCTCAAGAGTCCGGACCCCCCGCCGATCGAGGACCAGAAGATCCCTTCCCCCGAGGAGGCGAAGAGAGTCCCCTCAACGTCGGAGAATCCATTCTCCAGTAAGCCGAGCCACACATAGGGACCGCCAAGCAGGAGAGGCACCAGTCACAAGGACAGAGCTTCAAGACTTCCAGGCAGCACTCTTGCGGGCCCTCAATGTCGCCCCAAATAACGACCAGAGGCCACCTACTCCTGAGCCAGCTAGGAGCCACCGCCTTCACACTCCCATTCCTCGTCCATCTCCAAGCTACCATCGTCGCAGCCCCAGTCCACCCTCGTACGAAGATGAGTCCCGGGGCTCGGCAAGATATGATCGAAGAGAAGACTCAGTCTACTGCCGTCTCCACCAGATGGAGAGGCACCTCGGCCGAATTGACAGGAAAGAAGAGTAATGGGCAATAAATCTCCGCCCGAGTAGGCCTCCATTCTCCCGCACCATCATGGAGGCCCCTGTCCCAGAAAACTTCAAGCCGCCTCACTTCGAGTCGTATACAGGGGAGTCGGACCCCGCGAATCACATAGAGAGTTTCAAAACTCTCATGATGATCCACCATGCTTCAGACGCCCTCCTTTGCAAGATCTTTCCTGCCACGCTGAAGGGGCCTGCGAGAGAATGGTACTCCCGAGTCGCCCCAGCCTCCATCTTCTCATTCGATTAATTCGAAGGGCTATTCCTAACTCATTTCGTGAGTAGCCGTCGGGCCGAGAAAACAAGTGTATCTCTAGTGACCCTCAACCAAAGAAACGATGAATGCCTAAGGGATTACGTTTGGCGCTTCACCACCGAAGCCTGGTCAATTCCCTCCCTTAACTAATCAGTAGCCTCTGCCGCATTCGAGTGCAACGTCACTAACGCCTACCTCAAGGCGTCCCTTGCGAAGAAGCCTCCTCAAAACTTCTCAGAACTTCTGCTTAAAAGTGAGAAGTACATTCGGGTGGAAGAGGCTCTCAACCCCCCTACTCTTGAGGAATCATCTTCCGGGAATAAACGATACGAGCGAAGAGGGGTCCCAAAAATTCCAGAGGGACGACAATGGCCAATGCTGCCCAGCTCCTTGTTTTGAGAAGTTCACCCCCCTCGTTGCTAATATATCAGAAGTTCTTATGGAGGTAGACAAGGAAGGCCCACTCCGCTCTCCCCTAGAATGAATACCCCTGGCAGGAAGAGGAACAGGGATAAGTGGTGCCGCTTTCACAGGGACCACGGTCACGACACGGATGATTGTCGGGCTCTTAAGGAGGAGATCGAAGAACTCATACAGCAGGGACACCTGACCAAGTTCGTCCAAAAGAAATGGGGCCAAACTTCCACCCTGAGGAGCCTACAAACGAACAGAGAGGTCCGCCGAGTTCCAAGATTCCGAACCTGGGGCCGTCCTTCACCTCATCCAAGGAGGTCCAATGGGGGGAGAACCAAACTTCTCCTAAAAGGCCTTCACCTTGTCGTAGAAGTAGGATCTTGGTCTTTAATAAGGCTGATGCTTGTAACACGGCCAAGAAGCATGTAATAATGGCTCGCCCTATTGAAGTGGCCACTTAGTTTATCTCAATAAAACTTAGCATTTTTTCATTGAAAATTATTGCTCTTGCTTCATCTCTATCTCTCCGACTCACATCTACGACTCGTTAAATGGTGAGTTCAGAGTCCAGCTTCTCCTACATGGCTGCTCCCACAACTTACTAAGCTCAAAAAAACGAGTTTGGAGTCCAACACTTGGTTCGACGTTGCTTTAGCCGCTTGCAAACAAGCAAGGGCGGTGCAGCTCACCATTCGGAATTGCTCCTACAACTTGTTAACCCCCTCTAACAACAAGTTCGGAGTCCAAAACTTGGCTCAATTCCTCTTCAACTACTCGCTTACAAGCGAGTAAGAAGTGGTTCATCATTCAGAATTGCTCTCACAACGGTTGAATCTCTTTAAACGCCAAGTTTGGAGTCCAAAACTTGGCTCGATTCCTCTTCAACTACTCGCTTACAAGCGAGTAAGAAGTGGTTCGTCATTCGGAATTGCTCCCACAACTGTTGAATCTCTTTAAACGACAATTTCGGAGTCCAAAACTTGGCTCGATTCCTCTTCAACTACTCGCTTACAAGCGAGTAAGAAGTGGTTCGCCATTCGGAATTGCTCCCACAACTGTTTAGTCTCACTTAAACAACAAGTTCGGAGCTCAACTCTCCCCTAGAGTTGCTTCTCAAACTTGTCTCCCAAATGGCTCTCTCCTAGAGCCAAGCCTTTCGTCCCACTCGCCTCCCGAGTGGACCTTCTCAACGAGTTCGGAGCACAACTCTCTCCTAGAGTTGCTCCTTAAACTTGTCTCCCAAATGGCTCTCTCCTAGAGCCAAGATCTTTGCTCCACTCGACTCCCGAGTGGGCCTCTTCTAAGCGAGTCTGGAGCTCAAAACTCTCCACTAGAGTTTCTCCTCAAACTCGTCTTCAAAATGGCTCTCTCATAGAGCCAAGCTCTTCGCTCTGCTCGCCTCCAAAGCGGACCTTTTCTCAACGAGTTCGGAGCACAACTCTCTCCTAGAGTTGCTCCTCAAACTCGTCTCCCAAATGGCTCTCTCCTAGAGCCAAGCTCTTCGCTCCGCTCACCTCCAAAGTGGACCTATTTCTCAACGAGTTCGGAGCACAACTCTCTCCTAGAGTTTCTCCTCAAACTTGTCTCCCAAATGGATCTCCCCTAAAGCCAAGCCCTTCGTCCCAGTCGCCTCCCTAGTGGGCCTCTTCTAAGCGAGTTCGGAGCTCAAAACTCTTCCCTAGAGTTGCTCCTCAACCTCGTCTCCCAAATGGCTCTCTCCTAAAGCCAAGTTCTTCGCTCCGCTCGCCTCCAAAGCGGACCTCTTCTCAACGAGTTCGGAGCACAACTCTCTCCTAGAGTTGCTCCTTAAATTTGTCTCCTAAATGGCTCACTCCTAGAGCCAAGCCATTCGTCCCACTCGCCTCCTGAGTGGGCTTCTTCTAAGCGAGTTCGAAGCTCAAAACTCTCCCCTAGAGTTGCTCCTTGCACTCACCTCTAAGAATGGATCTTCCTATGGCTCTTATGAGGATCTTCCTAGCCCATCTTCTTCGCCCCTAGGAGTGGAGCTCCTCTTCGAAGATTCTGAAGACCAAAACACTCCTCAACTTCATGAATACAAGGATGTTGCTGGGCCATTTTGACCATGAAGAAGGGTGATTCTTCAACCCACTCCTAAAAAGAAGTTGTAGATCTTCGAGTTAGCTTCGAAATGAAGAGTCGCACGCCCCGATCGGACCTCCGTAGCACCAGGAAAGTGGATCGCAACACAGCTGCGACGAGCTACTGAGGTGCCCATTCGGAGAAAGACGCCCCCGAGCTACCGGGGCATCGACCTCCGTATTGGGGAAAAAATACCTCCAAGCTCCTTGGACCGTCAGATTGTCCAGATGTTCGCGCCAACGGCTGATGGATGGCTCAGATTTTGCCACATCCACAAAACGATAAAATCAAGTTTTCTCGTGATCCACACCTTCGTGCCTTGCGATTCGCGCCATGATCGTGATCAACCATCCAGATGGAGCTACGTAGCTCGGATCTGAAATCCGAGCTACTGAGCTACCGAACTACAAAATGGAAAAAATTTTACCTCAAAATCCGTGCTCGAATTCACTAGACAACAGTCACCAAAACAAAAGGAAAAGAATGGCAAAAGGGTTAACGAGTTGGGTTCGGACCCATTAGAAACCTGAAGCCCAACCTTCTTCTCCCTCAAATTTCCCGCCTGTTGCCGCTAAATTTGGTGTGGGGGCAAACAGATAGTATTTGTTGATTCTTAGGAAAACTGAATAGCAAACCTGTATACATGTTCCGTCGGAGTTTGGCGCTGACTCCCGCCGTATACCAGCAAAAAGTGCAACACACCGGGGTTGTTCCCGGCGACGCACCCTCCGACGCTCAAGTCAGTAATCAGGGATGATTAAGAAAGAGCGCAAAAACTGGAAAAAGATTGATCACCTCTCAATGGAGATGGATGGGGGGTATTTATAGGCGCTGCTGGGATCAGATTAGGAATGTAATCCCCCTGTGGTTAGATAAGGAATGTAATCCCTAATCCCCAGTGGAGGGATAAATATGAATCAGTGCCATTGATTAGGATTTAACCAGAAACCCTAATTCTATCCCTTCTGGACCGGGTTTGCTGCGGGTTGAAACCCGCACCCAGTTGAGGTGGATCCGTTTGCGGGTAAGTGGGTCTTCGGGGAAGATAACCAGTACCCGCTTCAGACCCGTTGGTAGGTGAAATTACAGTTTTACCCCTGAGCTTCAAGATTCGTGCCCAATTTGGACGGTTCCGATTTAACCCCATTTTTAGCCATATCACGAGCCCCCCACTCCTAAAGACTGAGTTTGATCAGCCTTTGAGGAGTAGTTTAGTTGTTTTAATGGCTAGTGGAGTTGTATCGGAGTCTAAATGGAGGGTTTTGAATCTCGAAGGGGGTAGTGAGGTGATTTTTCAAGCTGTGAGCTGTTCTTAAGCTTCTCTGGATATTTGGTGGTTCCTATCTATTTTTCTCGGATTATTTATTTAATTTTGTGATGTGTTAAGTAGTCGTTCGGGGGTCTTAACAACACATTCTAGGTAATAATTGCTCGTTCAGGGGCTCAAAAACATTCCCCTGAATTCGTAATTATTTTCTAGAATTTTTAGTTAATTTTTCACAATTTTTAAGTAAATAAAACGATTTAAATAAATAAAAACTAATTTTTAATACCGATTTATGGCGTGGCGCAATCTGGGCCCTTGATCAGCGCCGAGCGCGATTTTCTGGGCGATCAGACGATCCATATTCCTCGGCAGATAGCTTCTTCATATACGAGGGTCGGTTCCTCGTCCCCTCGGCTCGGCTGCTCGGTGCCTAGCTCGGAATCAGCCGAACTACGTGGCGTGATCCTGAGCGTTCATCTCAGCGCGGATCCCCAGAAAACGCTATCTTGTCGTTTAGTGGACGTGGCAAGATTTGAGCCGTCCATCATGACGAGCGCGCTTTTTGACAAGATCCAACGGATGAGGAGGGTCGGCGGATTTTTTCTCCATATAAGAGGGTCGTTCCTCGTCCCCTCGGCTCGGCTGCTCGGCGGCTAGCTCGGAATCAGCCGAACTACGTGGCGCGATCCTGAGCATTCATCTCAGCGCGGATCCCCAGAAAATGCTATCTTGTCGTTTAGTGGACGTAGCAAGATCTGAGCCGTCCATCATGACGGGCGCGCTTTTTGACAAGATCCAACGGCTGAGGAGGGTCGACAGATTTTTTTTCCATATACGAGGGTCGGTTCCTCGTCCCCTCGGCTCGGCAGCTCGGCTGCTTAGCCAAGCTGTTTAGTAGCTCGGCTAGGCAGAATGGTGGCAGGAAGCTCAGAAGGTACACGTGGTCAGATCTGGAGCGTCCATCATTGCGTGAATCACGAGGACTGGGTAGATCATGAGAAAACGTTATTTTGTCGTTTTGTGAGCGTGGCGCAATCTGAACCGTCCATCGTGTCTTGACACGAATTTTGGAGAGATCCGACGGTGATTTCGCCTCGGAAGGATTTTTCTCCATATATGAGGGTCGGTTCCTCGTCCCCTCGGTTCGGAGGCTTGGTGCCTTTAGCCAAGGTATGGAGTTGGACGTTTTGAAGCATCCTGGATTTGAAGCGTCGTCGCCCTTCGGCTCGGCAGCTCGGCTGCTTAGCCAGGCTGTTCAGTAGCTCGGCTAGGCAAACCGGTGTCACGCAGCCCGAAAGGTACATGTGGTCAGATCTGGGTCGTCCATCATTGCGTGAATCACGAGGGTTGGGTTCAGATCATGAGAAAACGTTATTTTGTCGTTTTGTGAGCGTGGCGCAATCTGAACCGTCCATCGTGTCTTGACACGAATTTTGGAGAGATCCGACGGTGATTTCGCCTCGGAAGGATTTTTCTCCATATATGAGGGTCGGTTCCTCGTCCCCTCGGTTCGGAGGCTCGGTGCCTTTAGCCGAGGTATGGAGTTGGATGTTTTGAAGCATCCTGGATTTGAAGCATCGTCGCCCTTCGGCTCGGCAGCTCGGCTGCTTAGCCAGGGTGTTCAGTAGCTCGGCTAGGCAAACCGGTGTCACACAGCCCGGAAGGTACACGTGGTCAGATCTGGGGCGTCCATCATTGCATGAATCACGAGGGTTGGGTTCAGATCACCAGAAAACGTTATTTTATCGTTTTGTGAGCGTGGCGCAATCTGAACCGTCCATCGTGTCTTGACACGAATTTTGGAGAGATCCGACGGTGATTTCTCCTCGGAAGGATTTTTCTCCATATATGAGGGTCGGTTCCTCGTCCCCTCGGTTCGGAGGCTCGGTGCCTTTAGCCGAGGTATGGAGTTAGATGTTTTGAAGAGTCTTGGCTTTGAAGCGTCGCCACCCTCTGATTCAGTAGCTCGGCTGCTTAGCCAAGCTGTTCAGTAGCTCGGCTAGGCAGACCGGTGGCAGGAAGCTCGAAAGGTGTGGTCAGATCTGGAGCGTCCATCATTGCGTGAATCACGAGGACTGGGTTCAGATCACGAGAAAACGTTATTTTGTCGTTTTGTCCAGACTGCCAGTTGTTCCTCCGGTTCTGAACAACATGAAACTGCTCCATGTCTGCTTCCGTTGCTACTGCTCTCTTGACCAACTTGTCAAATCTTCTGATACCAAGAGGTATCATCCGGGACCTCAAGCTTGGCCTCAATCCATGCTCGAACTTACGAGCCTTCTTAGCCTCATCCATCACTAATTCAGGAGCATACATAGAGAGCTGAGTAAACTTGGTCTCGTACTCTCTCACTGACATGCTACCTTGCTGTAGCGACAGAAACTCCATAGCCTTCTTCTCTTGAACATCGGAGGGGAAATAGTGACTGCGGAATTCTTCCAGAAATTCCTCCCAGCCCATCACTATGCCTCCCATGGTCCTCTTCATCGACTGCCACCACACAGCCGCATCCTTCTCAAGTTGTAGAGTCGCCAACTTCACCTTACTACCTTCAGGGGTCTCCAACACTTCAAAGATTGTCTCCACTTGACGAATCCAGTTGTCAGCCGCATCAGGGTCTGACTTTCCCTCGAACACAGGTGGTTTCATTCGTTTGAACCATTCCACCAGTTTAATCGCTTCGGGCACCGGATTCGCAGGCCACCTTCCTTGGTTCTGATTCATAGCCACGGCGTTGAGCATCTGGTAGACCCTCGCAAGTTCCGTTCCCAGATCCAGACCTTCCCCGTTTCTAGCTCCTCTTCTAGCCATATTCTGATGCAAAAGATCTATTAAATTCGAAGTATAAGACAAGAATTTAAATCAACTTGCATTTCATTGAATTCCAAACTTTATACATTCGAATTGAAAAACATTTATTGACATCAGAATGAAAGATAGTAGAAGCTACAACAGTCTAACTCCTACGGTTCCTCTTCGCTTCTCGAAGTTCTCCCCGTAGTTCGTCAACTTCATCCTTCAGCACATCGGTTAGATTCTTCCTCTTCTCAAGTTCCCATATACGGTGACTGAGAACTGAAAAGTCGTCCTTGCGCTTTGCCAGCTGAGCCTCCAATAATCCGACTCTCTCTCGCACTGTCTCTACCTGCCTCTGAAGAGAAGTCACAAGACTATTCGGAACTGGTTCTTCTTCCTCGTCAGAAGAGTCATCAGATGAATCCGGAGGTGGGATGATCTCTCGGGATTCAGGCCATTCTTCTCCGTCAGAATCTGCTTGCCCTGGGTAGTACTCTTCCTCGGAATCTGCTTGTCCAGGATGGTACTCTTCCTCGATGATATGCCAGTCGTCGTCTCCAGCAGGGTCGAAGTGGTCAGCCATCTTAGAAAATAGGGAGGACGAAGCATAAGTCATAGAGCAACACAAATGTAAGTCACTTACATTTAAATCTCTAGACTCAAACACACACTCTAATGTCCACTTCTAGGGTGTCGTTCATTATAAATTTGTACTAGTGTGGAAAGCGTGGCTCTGATACCACTTTGTAACGCCCCGAATCCCAAATACACTGAATTCGAGATGTTTTACAGGATCTTTCCACTTCCTTTAGTACAATTTTACAAGGAAATTTAAACTTTTCACTTTACATCAGAGTTTACATCAATATTACACTTTACATTGCACAGCGGAAGCAAAATTTACAACAATGAAACAAATGTACAACAACATTGAATAATCTTTAAGCATTTATTCCTCTTTAATCTGTATCAAGCCATTTACCTGCATATAAGACTGTGGGTACGTCAGTTTATTCAACCGACGATCATTATACACGGCCATCCTCTCTATGCCGGAAATAGTATAACTTATTTTCCATATTTAGCAAACACAAACTTGTCACATTCAAACTAAAGGGACTACCCTATTGATGTCGTGTTGTGATTGTGCACTTAGTCCTTAATGCAGTTATTTATATAATATGACACTAATGCACACTTGTTCGGATTCTATGTATCCCATACTACATAGGTCCGAGGGCAAGCCTCTTAATCGTTCTTCATCTTGGTAGGGTTCAATCCCTCGCCATGACTTAATCTACTACTGTAACTATGGTGAGTATCCTAGATGATCTATGAGTACAAGCTCATGTACAGAAAATTCTGGAGGGGAATCCCACGCCATGTCTTGACTCATCAAGCATGCATTCTGTGGCAATTCAGCCTCACTTCATGGCACACGATCCTCTTGTAGTCACCAAACATCCCACAAGCGTGGCTAGAGTCCGATCATTACTGAGTTGTGCCCACGCCATGTCTTGACTCATCAAGCATGCATTCTGTGGCTCACACACCCGCACCGTAAACCCTAGTTCTCATACTCGTGTTTTTCTCTCACTTTCACCACATCTTCACTATGCACTAATCCTTAGTTTTTATTAGAATCGTGAACAAAAATCAAAGCTCTAGAGTTAGCCTCTCCACTAAACCGGACTTATTCATTCATTCAAACATGACCAACCTTGGTCTTTCATTTCAATTTTTCATTTCATTTTTTTCCAAATGCCGGGGGAGACTTAGCTACTCTTTCGTTTCAATTCCAATTCACAATTTCCAAAATAAGCATTTCCAATTCATAAATTCATTATGTTGAGTTATCATACTCAAATAGCATTTCTCTTTTCCAATCATGATTTCTAAATTGTTCAATAGTCCATAACTATACATGAATTTTAATTATTCATCATGAAACTCATGAATTGTTATTTTCACATTAAAACCCACATCACTAGTATTCAATCAAGATGGATATTCACGCATCATAATTTGTCGCACTATTCTCTAACGAGAATAATTCACATTTCATAGTTGTCACATTATTCTCAAATGAGAAATACTTTACATCACTAACGAATATTCATCATTCATATTTTTCATACTATTCTCAATTAGGAATAAATCACATCCATCACAAAATATCACTTCAATTTTTACTATATTAATCTTCTAATCCTTCATTTCAAGTTCTTTTTGCAAGGTATAATTTTTCACAAAGTATACATATAGAACCATAGTTCTATTTATGCATTTTATTCTCAAAGCATAGTTTATTTCATGCAAATAATTCCCAAATCATTTTTATAAAGTCCCTTATATTTTTAGAAGAATAACCATATTTTTCTCATAATTTTTTGAGCACTAAAACCCTCAAAAAAAATATTTTTCAATCTTGCCGAGGACAAGATTCGAACCTAGCACCACGGAGAACCCAACCGAAAGCCACAACCACTAGGCCGAATGCTACTGCGTCATAAAGAGACGCTGAGAGCCATAAGAGCTCTCGGCTGCTGCTATTCTTGTTTAAAAAAAAACGAAATAAAAGTATGGCGACCAGGGATTCGAACCAACAACCTCATGAGACCCAGCCGCACACTGTAGCGGAAGGAAACCCCCGACCACTTGAGCTACGTGCTCAAGTTGTCACTAGTATAATTCCAATTTCATTTAACCCATACTCTCTGTTATTTAGAACATTTCGATGTTCAACTAGTCCCCATTTCATTTGGTTTTCATAAAAATTACTGTACAACTCCAGATTAATTCTTCCTCACATAATTTACATACCAGTATGAGCAAAATAATTTTTGTAATAATTAAAACATATTTTCATGTAACTAATTCGAATTCCACATTATAATACTACATTTCTTCTTCTTTCGACATTTCTTCGCATTTAGCATTCTAATCTCTTTATCAATAAATTTTCACCTTAATTCTCTGTCTTTAACCATTTACCCAACATACAACACATATTTTAAATTATTCATGCCCATATTAACACAAAAGATCTATTTAACACAAGAAATGGTATTATCAAACTACTAACTTTTGTGTATAATTCTTAATAGTAATAAATGTGTTTTTATCAATCAATCCATGATTCTAATCAATTCACATACAACTTAAATAATAGAACCACATATAAATTTGTATATCCACATTTCAATCATTCAAGAAGTCATTTTTCCCAATTAAAGTGTGCTCTTCTTAATCATTTTCATGCTTCATTCGTTCATATCTAACATGCATTTCTAATTTAGAAATAGGAAAAATCTACCCACCTTGTATGGAGAGAAAACACAATTAGCAACTCCCTAAACAAAAGTCCTTGCAACCGAATACTTCTCCTCCTAGAAGCGCGCACACAAGCCAAGCCCGAGCACCCAAACCGTGAGGTCCTCCTTTGCTAGCCGGCCTCTCCTTCTTTGATTGAAAGCAAGCACAACTCCCACACACAACTCAATCTTTTAACTCACAAAAATAACTACTAGATAATGTATAATAGACTATAAGTTTGGAAGAGAATAGTTTTGCACAAGAATATCTAGCCATGGGGGGTATTTATACTAAAAATCAAGGAGAATAGAGGGCTAGGATCAATTGGTTGGTTGTAAGATGGAAGGCTAGGATGCAAGTAGGAGTTGTAATAACTACCCACAACCAAGTAACCACCACACCATCACCACTCAAAAATTTGGGTTTCCCTCCAAAGAATGCAACCGGCCTACATAGGAGAGTGCATTTTGCACGTGTATGCGTAGTGCACGTGCATGCAACTAGGCCCAAAAATTGTACATAAAATTTTTGTATAAAAATAAAATAGTCTTTAAATTGTATTCTACATGACAAGTCGTATAAAAAATAGATTATTCCATGGGCTTTAGTTTATGGGCCAAAATTAAAAAAATGATAAATTTAATTAACTTTGGGCTTTTAAAAGAAAAGGTTTTTTTGTCTAATTGAAAGAAGGCTTTTGTATAAAATAATTAAAAGTACATATTAAAATATCTTTACTCATCTTGATGAAGATATTAACCAAAAATATTGTACGTGCACACTACGTGCAAAATAAATAATTTTTCATAAATTGAAAAATCAGGGCATTACACCGAGAGGGACCTACTCCAGATCAGAAAGGGGTTTGCCATCCCTCCGGAGTACAAGCTAATTCTCCCCGGCCCTGGGATGCGAGCGAACTCCAAGCTGTCGTCGTCGGATATGTGCATGTTCGACTACGACTCTCTGAACGCCGGACTGCGGTTTCCCCTGCACCCCTTCATTCGTCTGGTCCTCGGGTGGTACTGCCTCGCGCCGTCCCAATTCATGTCGAACACATGGCGTCATGTGAACGCCTTCCTGCTCCAGTGCCACAACGCCGAGGTTGAGCCGGACCTGACGGTCTTCCGAAGTATGTATCGGATAAACCGGATGCACAAGACCGAGCATCGATACTACCTGGCGCCGAGGAAGGGTGTTCGGATTATAGAAAACCCGGACTCGATCAAAGGCTGGAAGGAAAAGTTCTTCATATTGAGGGAGCCATCGATGCTGCAAGTTCCGAGCCGATGGAAAGTAGAGGTGCCCAAGTTTGCGAGGGCCGACCTAGAACTGACTGCGGCCGAGGAGGAAGTGGCGAGGAAGATCGTAGCCCTCCCGATGTTAAGTTGGAGGGAGATGACCGAGGAGGTGCTGTACGGGTCAGGCCTTAGTCCGATCGACCCGAGTACGCTCCTGACATCTCGTGTTATTTTTATTTTTATTTTTTTTATTTTTTATTTTTTATTTTTTTCTAAGTCTTTAGCTCGTCTCACTAACTCTTAATTTGCTTGCTGTCCGATGCAGAGGCGCCGAAGATGGATTTTTTGGCCATGATGAACGAGAGGGGTAAGGTCGCCGATGGGAGGAGGAGGAAGAGGCCAAGCACAACTGCTTCGTCAGGCCGGCCCACCAAGGTTGCTTCGACCACCACTCCGCCTCCCCCGGTCGCTGAGGCGCCCTCGTCGACGGTGGTTGTTGCCGAAGGGCCCTCGGCTCCTGTCGCCTCTACCCCGGTCGGTGAGGCCTTCAACGTTACGGCGGTGTTGTCGCTTGAGGCTCCGCCGTTGACTGCTCCGGCCGAGGTGATCTTGATCGAGCAGCACAAGCAGCTGTTCGTTCCGAACTGGCGAGTTAAGAATCATGATGGATTCCTCGGAAACTCGTAGATGTCGATGCAGGTCGTCAAACACTTGGCGACCCCGAAGGATCGAGCCGCGCTGCAGGTGGGGACGGTCGGCGACGTCACTTATGAGGTCGCCCGGTTGCTCGTATCGGTAAGTTGCGTGTACCTTTTCTATAGAATTTCTCTAAGTCTGTCGTTCGGCTCTTACCTTGTTCTCACCATCGTTTTGTTTTGGCAGGCCACTTGTCACTTCAACCATCTCCTCGAAGCGTTCACAGAACATGAGAAGGAGTTGAAGGCCGCCAGTGATAAGGACAGGGCGGACAAGGTGAAGGCGGTTCGGCAGCTCGAAGCAGAGCAGAGGCGAGCCGAGGCGAGCCGAGGGCTTGGAGGTCCAGGTGGCCGATCTTGTGGCCGGCCTGGAGCGAGTCAAGGGGCGGCTCACTGAGGAGGCTACCAAAGCCGCCAAGGCTGCCGAGGAGCTGGTGGCATCAGCGAAGGCTCTGGCCGAGGTGAAGGCGGAGAAAGAGGCCTTGGCAACGAAGATCAAGGCCGAGGTCGAGGCCGAGGTGAAGAAGCACATGGCCTCGAACATGGAGAAGTCCTACCAGAGGGCGCTCGACCATGTTCAGGACCGCGTCCCTGGCTTCGAACGGGTCGGCTACAGACTGTGGCCCGGATCCCCATCAGACGGCGAGGAGGAGGGAGGCGAAGGTGACGAGGTAGAGGGTGACGACGAGGAGGAGGTGGTTGCCGACGCTTTGGCGACAAACCCCCAGGCCGGGGCGAGAAATGAGGGGCCATCTGGCGAAGCGCCTGTGGTCGAACCGGCGATGCAGGTGGACCCCTGATCTTCTCGTCTTTTTGTAGTCTTTGTTTTCTTTTTCAAAAATGTAACGCCTTTTTGCGGACTGGCCACCGCTCCTTTTTATGAATGAAAATTTTACTTCAAATATGTCTAAGTGTTTGGGTCGGTGTATAGTTTTCCAATTGCGATGTTCTTGTATTTCAGATCCTCGAACATGCCCCAAATACCACAGCAGCTCGGCGTCGCGCCGAGCTGTTTAAGCAATCTCGCGAGGCTCGCCTCGTGGGTGAAATCGAGCTCACCAGGAGGTTGATGTTCAACGTGGAGAAGAAGAACAGCGAGCTTCTGGCCGAGGTGCACCATCTCCGGATAATCGAGGAGGAGCTATCGGCGAAAGAGGCAGAGCTAGCTTCGGTGATGGTCGAGCGAGATGAGCTTGAGAAGAAGGTCGAACAGCTGCAGAGGGTCACGGTTGACAAGAGCATCGAGGTGACTAACTTACGTCTTATTATATCCGACAGCGCTGAGTACCCCGGTTCGGCAAAACTCCCTCGGTTCAAGATAATGGTTAAGGAGGACACTCTGAAGGATAGGATCGTCGAGCTCGAGGAGGAGGTGGCTCGACTGAAGCCTCAGCCTGTGAGGGCTAATGTCCGCAGCACTTCTTGCACTCGTGAGGAGAGAGAACGGGGGATCACCTTTTACGAGCTAGCGACTCGTGGCCAAGTTATTGGTTGGACAGCGGCCGACGCACAAAGCGGAGTAGCTGTTAGCTCGAGCGGGGCCTCGGTCGGAGCCACCGTTAGGGTTAGTGGCGAGGCGGCGTCCCAGTTCGTCGGCCTAGAAACAAGCTCGGAGGTGAAAAGACGGAAACCGCGATTGTCTCTGAATCGGAACGTCCCTATTCCGAGGTGGCACTGAACGAGTGGCGTCGAGCCTTTTACTTCTTGCATCGTCTCTGTTGTTGTAATAACATGCCTTGTAAATTTATTTAGTTGCTTTCCCACTGTAACTGTCTGCCTTGTAAATTTACCAAGTGTCTTAATAAAATCGAAGTTGCTTTGTTCATCGTTGTGCCGTGGTCGCCTTATTCTTGATGCCGAACCATAAGGACCCATAGTTGTCTTCTTTGTAGGTTTTAGCCGCAGAACTTTAGTTTTTCGCTCGGAGTATACCGAGGTGACTGTGCGCTTCCGATGTGCGATAGCTCGGACATCAGATTCCGCCCACGTGGCAACATCTAGATGGTCGATCATGATCATGGTACGTATCACGAGGTGGGAGGCATGAGTTCCAAGAAAACACTATCTTGTCGTTTTGTGGACACGTGGCACGATCAGATCCGTTCATCACATTCTAGCACGCATTTTGAGATGATCCAACGGCAAAATCGGTTCGGCAGAATTTTTCTCCGTATACGAGGGTCGGTTCCTCGTCCGCTCGGCTCGGGGTTTTGAGTGAGCGCAGTTAAGCCGAACGATGGATTCCGAACCACCGTTAGAGTTGCTCGACGGTTGTGGGAGCAGTTCCGAATGGCGACCTACTTCTAGCTCGCTTACGAGCAAACTTGCGAAGTAGGGTCGAGCCGAGTGTTGGACTCCGAACCATCGGTTGAGTTGTTCAACGGTTGTAGAAGTAGTTCCAAATGGCGACCTACTTCTAGCTCGCCGAGGAGCGAGCTGGCGAAGTAGAATCGAGCCAAGTGTTGGACTCTGAACCATCGGTTGAGTTGTTCAACGGTTGTGGGAGCAGTTCCGAATGGCGACCTACTTCTAGTACGCCGAGGAGCGAGCTGGCGAAGTAGAATCGAGCCAAGTGTTGGACTCCGAACCATCGGTAGAGTTGTTCAACGGTTGTGGGAGCAGTTCTGAATGGCGACCTACTTCTAGCTCGCCGAGGAGCGAGCTGGCGAAGTAGAATCGAGCCAAGTGTTGGACTCCGAACCATCGGTTGAGTTGTTCAATGGTTGTGGGAGCAGTTCCAAATGGCGACCTACTTCTAGCACGCCGAGGAGCGAGCTGGAGAAGTAGGGTCGAGCCAAGTGTTGGACTCCGAACCATCGGTTGAGTTGTTCAACGATTGTGGGAGCAGTTCCGAATGGCGACCTACTTCTAGCTCGCCGAGGAGCGAGCTGGCGAAGTAGAATCGAGCCAAGTGTTGGACTCCGAACCATCGGTAGAGTTGTTCAACGGTTGTGGGAGCAGTTCCGAACGGCGACCTACTTCTAGCTCGCTTACGAGCGATCTTGCGAAGTAGGGTTGAGCCAAGTGTTGGACTCCGAACCATCGGTAGAGTTGTTCAACGGTTGTAGAAGCAGTTCCGAATGGCGACCTACTTCTAGCTCGCTTACGAGCGATCTTGCGAAGTAGGGTCGAGCCGAGTGTTGGACTCCGAACCATCGGTGGAGTGAAGAGTAAAGGCAGAGAGATGTACGCAATTTTCACAAGTAAAATATGAAAAAACTTTCTTTATTGATGACTAAGCCGGCTGCTTCTAAAGTTGCGAGCCGTTATTACAAGAGAAAAATAAAAGAAAATTATTACAAGTAATAGGAGAGGAACGGTTCGACATCTCAAAGTGCTTAGAGAGGCGTTGGTGCTCTCTCTTGGTACTTTAAGAGATGGTCGGCATTCCATGTCCTAGGGATCTCCCTGCCTTCGAGGTCTTCTAGTCTGTATGTGCCGGGGCGGACTACTTTGGCGATCTTGTAAGGTCCCTCCCAATTTGGGGCCAATTTGCTCTTCTGTCCTGGGAATGAGATGGCCAACTTTCTGAGGACTAGGTCCCCTTCTTTGAAGTCTGTGGGGCGGATTCTCTTGTTGTATGCCAACTCGATCATTCTTCGGTAGCTTTGTTGACGAATGGCAGCTCTTTCTCGGATCTCATCTATCAGGTCTAGACTTGCTCGGAGATCTCTGGCGTTTTGCTCTTCTTCATAAGCTATTAGACAAGGAGAGGGTATTCCGACTTCTAGGGGGATGATGGCCTCGGACCCATAGGTGAGATTAAATGGGCTCTCTCCTGTGGGGGTCCGTTTGGTGGTGCGGTAGTTCCACAGCACGTTGGGAAGCTGATCGACCCATAAGCCTTTAAAACACTTATCTAACCTCTTCTTAATGCCGGAGAGGATCTGTCGGTTAGCATTTTCGGCTTGGCCATTCGACTGGGGATGAGAAACGGAGGAGAACCGGTGTTGGATGGCAAAGTCTTCGCATAGGGCTCGGAAGGCAGCCCCGGTGAATTGTATTCCGTTGTCTGTTATCAGGACCCTAGGGACGCCGAATCGACAGATCACGCTCTTCCAAAAGAACTGAACAATCTTGCTCTCGGTGATCGTGGCCAGGGGCTCGGCCTCTATCCATTTCGAGAAGTAGTCGATCGCCACGACTAAGAATTTGAACTGTCCGGGAGTTGGCGGAAATGGCCCTAGTAAATCCATCCCCCACATTACAAAGGGGATCGGACTTGATAGGGAAGTGAGTGGAGCTTGTGGGAGGCGTCGGATGTCAGAGTACTTCTGACAGGAGCTGCATTGCCGAACGTGCCGTTCGGCGTCTCGTAGGATAGTGGGCCAGAAGTATCCGTAATTCAACACTTTACGGGCCAGGGATCTGGATCCCGAATGTGCCCCGCCGATGCCGTCGTGAAGCTCTTGTAGGGCGTAGTCTGCCTGCTCGGGGGGGAGGCATCTCAGGTAAGGCCGGCCGTCTACCTGTGTGAAGGAGCGTTTGTATAAGATACCTCCGATCAGTGTGTAACGCTCGGCTCGGGTTCTCACTCTTCAAGCTTCCTTGGGAACTTCGGGGAGTAGTCCATCCCTTAAGAATTCGATGAGGGGTTTCATCCAGTTGTCTTCGAGCAGGACAGGCAGCGACTCCATAGAGTCGGGAGTTTCGTCCTCAATACTCGGCTTCAGAAGGACCTCTATCAAGACGGTCTGCTCGAGACCTTGAAGGGAGGAAGAGGCTAGTTTGGAGAGGGCGTCGGCTTGAGCATTTTCTTCCCGGGGTATGCGTTGGATGAAGGCTTCTTCAAATAGTGCCATGAGGCTCTTCACCTTGGCTAAGTATTTAACCATCCTGTCATCACGTGCTTCATACTCGCCGAGGACCTGATTTACGACTAGATGAGAGTCGCTAAAAATTTGGAGGCGTTGGGCCCCTGCATTTCGAGCCATTCCAAGGCCGGCTATGAGTGCCTCATATTCTACTTCGTTGTTTGAGGCCTTGAAGTTGATACGGAGGGAGTATTGGAGGATGAAGTCATCTGGGACTGCCAGAATGACCTCTGTTCCACTTCCCTCATTGCAGGAGGATCCGTCCACATAGACCGACCAGACGGGTGGTCCCTTCACTGTTTTGCTGGACTCGGGGATGGTACTCTCAACTATGAATTCTGCTAAGGCCTGAGCCTTGATCGCGGTCCGAGGCTGATAAGTTATATCATGCTGGCTCAGCTCGATAGATCATTTCATAAGGCGACCCGAGGTTTCTGGCTTGTGGAGGACCTGCTTCAGCGGTTGGTCGGTTAGAACGACTACCGAATGGGACTGAAAGTATGGGCGAAGTTTTCTCACGGCCATCACCAGGGCGTAAGCCATCTTTTCTATTTTCGGATAGCGGAGCTCGGCATCCCGAGGTACCTTGCTCACGTAGTAAATGGGCTTTTGAGCCCGGTCTTCTTCCCTTACCAAAACTGCACTGAGGGTCTGCTCGGAGGCTGCCAGGTAGAGGTAGCGGGGTTCACCGGGAATCGGTTTGCTGAGGAGAGGGGGATTGACGAGGTAAGCCTTGAGCAGGTCGAAGGACTCCTGTTGCTGTTGCCCCCATTCAAAACCTTTAGCCCCTCTGAGGGCTTTGAAGAAGGGGAGGCATTTCTCCCCGGACTTCGAAAGAAAGTGCCCTATGGCGGCTAGGCGGCCTGTTAACCTCTGAACTTCTTTAACATTCTTGGGAGGGGCCATGTCTAGTATGACCTTGATTTTCTCAGGGTTTGCTTCAATTCCTCGTTGGCTAACCATGAAGCCGAGGAACTTTCCTAACGAGACTCCGAACGCACATTTGTTCGGATTGAGTCTCATGTTGTGCTTTCTCAGAACATCAAATGCCTCTTGGAGGTCGGTTACATGATCAGGACCTCGGATGCTTTTTACAAGCATGTCGTCAACATATACTTCCATATTGCGGCCGATTTGAGCTTGGAAAACCTTGTTGATGAGGCGTTGGTATGTGGCTCCGGCATTCTTCAAACCAAAGGACATGACCCTGTAGCAATAGAGGCCCTGGTCGGTCACGAATGAGGTCTTCGGGATATCCGAAGGGAACATCCGAATCTGGTTGTAGCCTGAGAAGCGTCCATGAAGCTGAGGAGCTCATGTCCCGAGGTGGCGTCGATCAGAGTGTCAATACTCGGAAGAGGGAAGGGATCCTTGGGGCAAGCCTTGTTGAGATCGGTAAAATCAATGCAAATCCTCCAAGTCCCATTGGACTTCTTCACCATTACTACATTCGACAACCACTCGGGATAGTTCACCTATTGTATGAACCGGGCCTTCAAGAGCTTGTCCACCTCCTCTTTTATGGCTAGCTGGCGCTCGGGGGCGAACTTGCGCCTCTTCTGCTGAACCGGTTTAGACCCCGGAACAACGCTGAGGTGGTGGACTAAGAGCTCTTCGGAAATTCCGGGCATGTCTGCAGCTGACCAAGCGAAGAGGTCTCGGTTCCTTCGGATGCACTGTACAATGTCCGAGCATAGGGCGGACGGGAGGGTCTTGCTTACAAAGAACTTTCGAGTTGGATCCTGCTCAGAGAAGAGCACTTCCTCCAATTCGTCCATCGGCTTGGACGTCGGTCGGGCAGCATCTTGGGAGATTTCCAGAGTTTCTAAGGAGAGGACTGGACCGAGGGTAGAGGTCATGCAGCACTTGCGGGCTGTTTCCTGATTGCCTTTTACCTCCCCTACCCCGGCCCGAGGTGGAAACTTCATTTTGAGGTGATAGGCAGAGGGGACGGCTTCAAGGGCAGCTAGGCCGGGCCGACCCAGAATGACATTGTAGGCTGCGGGGACATCTACGACCATGAAGTCCATCGACTCCATTCGGGTAGTAGGAGTTTTGCCAGCGGTTACGTCGAGGGTGATCACCCCTTCAATAGTCACTGGCACTCCCGTGAACCCATGGAGCGTGTAGCCGGCGGGCTTGAGTCTGTCTCGAGAGAGCTTTAGGCCTTTAAAAGCGGTGAGGAAGATGATGTTAACGGAGCTACCGTTGTCCACTAGGATCCTCTCTACTTTGAAGTTCGCCATGTGGAGGCTGATGACGAGTGCGTCACAATGAGGGGTGCGGACACCTTCAAGATCTTCGTCTTAGAATGTGACGGGCACTCCGAGGCCTTTGGGAGGAGGGGTGGTGCGAACCGAATTGACTTCTCTTATAAATTCCTTTCGAGAGGAGTTTGAGGAGCCCCCCATTGGGCCCCCATGAATGAGGTGTAGGACACGCTCCTCTTCGAAGTCGGGCATTTCATCGCGCTTCGGACGCTTATTAGCCCCCCGAGGCGGGGGAGGAAGTTTGGCTCGATCCTTTCTTACGAACCTGGTCAGCTGCCCCCTCTGGATGAGGGCTTCTATCTCATTTTTCAGGGCCCGACAATCGTTGGTGTCGTGGCCGTGGTCCCGATGATAACGGCACCACTTCTCTTTATCCCTTTTCTTGGCAGGGGTGTTCATCCTCGGAGCAGGAGGTATGATCCCTTCCTTCTCAACTTCCATCAGAATGGTAGCGACATTAGTGGTAAGGGGTGTAAACTTCTCGAATCTGGGGGGAGGTCGGCACTGGCCGGCATTATCCTTCTGGAGCTTCTTGGCTCCTTCCTTTTCTGTTCCCTTTCTCTTAAACCCGGAGGAAGACCCCTCCAGGTTAGGGCGGTGCTCGGCTTCTTCGGCCCAAATGTACTTTTTACTTCGGATGATGAGGTCAGAGAAGTTCTATGGGGGCTTCTTGGCGAGGGAGGAGCGGAGGTTGGAATTGAGGACATTGGACTGAAATGCTGCTGCAGCGACCGACTGGTCGAGGGATGCAATAGACCTGGCTTCAGTTGTGAACCTCTTCACATAGTCTCTCAACTTCTCACCCTTCTTCTGGTGGAGGTACAATAGCGAGATGCTGGTCTTCTCAGTTCCACGGCTACTTACAAAATGGGTGACGAAGAGGGTCTCGAATTGCTCGAAGGAGAATATTGAGGATGGGGCGAGGCGAGAGTACCATTCTCGAGCCGGACCTTTGAGAGTTGCGGGGAAGGTTTTACAGAGCAGAGCATCGGAAGCTTGATGGATGAGCATTAGGGTCTTGAAGCTCTCGATGTGATCGACGGGGTCAGTTTCCCCGGAGTAGGTCTCAAATTGAGGAGGCTTGAAGCCGATTGGTACGGGTGTATCCATTATGGTTCGGGAAAAAGGAGGTCTACTAGGACGAAGGGTCCTTCCTCTAAGTTCTTCTTCTTGGTCTAACTGACCTAAGCGCCTCTCCATCTCATGGAGATGGCGGTACACAGCGTCGTCCCTTCGACGGTAATCAGCCGAGCCTCTAGACTCGTCTTCGTACGAGGGAGAGCGGGGGCTACGACGACGGTAGCTCCTGGAGTGGCGAGGACTTTGCACATGCCGGGAGTTGCTGGGAGCTGGAGAAGGAGATGGTGACCGTCGGCGAGGACTTCGGACCGGAGGAGGAGAGGGGATCTTGGGTGCATTGGTATTGGGACGGAGCTTGAGAGCTTGTAGGACGGTCGCTTGGAACTACTAGAACTCGGCACGGGTGATGGGTGCCTCATCGTTCCTAGGCTGTTGCCGACCTGCAGGGGAGTGTGGCCTTCATCTGTAATGCTCGGGGGACTCTCTCCGCCCCCTTCGGGCGGGGGACCTTCTGTATTCTTGGTGATGAGGAGATCGCTCATCTGGACGGTGTTGGCGGGAGGTTCCATCTCGGGCCCGCTTTTCATCCAGATGGCGGCAAAGGTCCTCATCCTTCTGCCGATTGAGGACGGTGTAGTGGTGATCAGAAGCTCGGGGATGGTGAGAGGCCATAGAGTCTGAAGAGGCGTTATGGATGGAGACGTGGTCCGGATGGAGAGGCTGTTTCTGCGGATTGGGACCCTTTGGAGGTTGTTGATTCTGCAGAGGAGGTAGGGCCTGTTGAAGAGGGTCCACGGCTTGAGGAGGAAGTTGCCCCTACTGTTGAGCGGGCTGGGGGGGAACGTCTTGTTGCTGATCAGGATTGGGTCCTCGGTTGGACCCTCTGGATCTGACTTTCCTAGGAGGCATGGTTGGAGAGATCTGTCCAACGAGAAGAGGGGAGGTTGCTATTCGTTAGTTTCCCACAGACGGGGCCAATCTGTTGCCGCTAAATTTGGTGTGGGGGCAAACAGATAGTATTTGTGGATTCTTAGGAAAATTGAATAGCAAACTTGTATACCTGTTCCGTCGGAGTTTGACGCTGACTCCCGCTGTATACCTGCAAAAAGTGCGACACACCGGGGTTGTTCCCGGTGATGCACCCTCCAACGCTCAAGTCAGTAATCAGGGATGATTAAGAAAGAGCGCAAAAACTGGAGAAAGATTGATCACCTCTCAATGGAGATGGATGGGGGGTATTTATAGGCGCCGCTGGGATCAGATTAGGAATGTAATCCCCTTGTGGTTAGATAAGGAATGTAATCCCTAATCCCCAGTGGAGGGATAGATATGAATCAGGGTCGTTGATTAGGATTTAACCAGAAACCCTAATTCTATCCCTTCTGAACCGGGTTTGCTACGGGTTGAAACCCGCACCCAGTTGAGGTGGATCCGTTTACGGGTAAGTAGGTCTTCGGGGAAGATAACCAGTACCCGCTTCAGACCCGTTGGTAGGTGAAATTACAGTTTTACCCCTGAGCTTCAAGATTCGTGCCCAATTTGGACGGTTCCGATTTAACCCCATTTTTAGCCATATCACCGCCAAAACCCAACAGAAGCTTCGTCAACCTCTGAGCTCCACCCCTTCTCTCCGCCGAAATTCCACAGCATCGAGCTCCCCTTCACTGTCCCCGAGCTCCACCATCGTCAACTCCTTCGCCGACTCACCACCTCCATCGCCGTGCTCCTCTTCGCCAAGGTTCGAAACTCCAATCTCCTTCACGAGCTCTCGTCGGCGAGCCCCCCTCGCCTTCCTCCCTCAGCATCGAGCTCCAACCCGGTGTCGAGCCTCGCTGAGCTCCTTATTGAGCTCCAACGTCGAAATCACACACCGAGCATCGCTGCCGAACTCATCTCCACCGACTCCGAGCTCCACCCTCGTCGAACTCTGCAGAGCTCTCCTCCCCTCGCTGTGCTCGACCTTGCCTACATTTCGTCGAGCTCCAGCATCGAGCTCCCATTCTACGACGTCGAGCTCCACCATGCCATCGTCGAACCCATTTGATGCGACCTCAACTCCGAACTCCGCCCAATTCCGAGCTTCAACCGCCTCGTCGAGCCCCGAGCTTGAGCTCCGAGGGCTCTCCTCTCCACTGACGTCGAAGTCGAAGAAGGTCGAGGACGAGGAAAACAATGGAAGGTGGAAGGGGGAAGAGGTCGAAAGCAGGGTTGAGGGCAAGGTCGAAGACGACCCAGGAAAGAAGAGGGGAAAAAAAGGGTGCCACGTGGTGGTCAACGCCAGTGTTGACCGTGCCACGTGGCGAAACCTGGTGGGTCGGCGCCGCCTGCCGAGCTACCGAGGTTTCGAGCTCGTAATTAGAGAAAAAATGCTGCCGAGCCACACGAGCCGCCAGATCATCTCAAAAATTGTGACACGACCTGATCAACGCACAGATTAGCGCCACGTATCCAGCAAAATGCTCCGCTTTGTGATGTGCGCCATCTGATCATGATCGACGTCCAGAAACTCGCCACGTGGCTCTGCTTTGTGATGCGCGCCATCTGATCATGATCGACATCCAGAAACGCGCCACGTGTCCAAATTATATTTAATTAATTAATTAATTAATTTGAATTAATTATTTAAAAAATCCGAAAAATTAATTAAAAATCGAAAAAATTAATTAAAAAATTCTACAAATAATTATTAGTTTGGAAAATTATTTTAAAATTATGAAAATAATAATTATTAAATTAGAATAATTAATTAAAAATGTTGATAATTAATTATTTAATTCGGGAAATGAATAAAAAATTCAAAAAAATGAGGGAAAATTCAGAAAAATATGGAAAAATGACAAAAAAACCCAGAAAATTCTGAGGATATTTTGGGCATTTTACAAGCTCAAAATAACACAGTTACACCTCGAGCAAGATCCAAACTCCCTTAAGAACTCCGATAAAATCCCGTACGACATTAGACCAACAAAACTACTCCTTAAAGATTGTAGAACTCAGTCTCCAGTAGTGGGGGGGCTCGTGATATGGCTAAAAATGGGATTAAATCGGGACCGTTCGAATCGGGCCTGAATCTTAAGCTCAGGAGTAAAACGGTAATTTCACCTACAATCGGGTCTAAAATGGGGACTGGGTTTTTCTTCAAAGCCCAATAACCCATAAACGGATCTGTCTTACTGGGTACGTATTCCAACCCGTTACAAACTAGTTCAGAAGGATAAAGAAGAATTCAGATTCATAATTATCCCTAAGAGGTGGTCTTAACCGCTTCTATCCATTCACACCGGGAAGTAGAGATATGTTCTTATCTCGAAACGGATCCCTAAGGCGACTATTAAAACCCTCTCCCGGTACCATAAGAAGGTAATCAATCTTTTTTCAGTTAAAGCTCTTTCTTAATCATTCTGGTTTTGACAAGAGCGTCGGAGGGTGCGTCGCCGGGATCCATCCCGGTGTATCACACTTTTTGCAGGTTCGCAGCAGCAGCAAGAGACCAAATCAACAATTTGGTGAAGGTCAACTGGTCAACAGGTTTGCTTCGTTCATTTTCTCAAGAATCCACAAATCTATCTGTTTGCCCCCGCACCAAATTCAGCGGCAACAATTATACATAATGAAGAGATATTTCATGGATGCAAATAGAAAACAAAATTATGAAATATGTAATATAGGGGCAACATATGCTCTGACTGTATGGATATTCAAGATAACAAGAGTTCCTCATTATATAACCAGGGTGGATCTTGAGCTAATGAGCTAACTAGAGAGGAATGTTCAAAACGGCCGAAGATCTCGTCTGTAATTTTATTTGCTTTCTTATTTAAAATCAATAAAATGGAAAGTGGACTAGAAGCTAATCCCTATTTGCGAGCACGGTCAACTTAGTCACGCCCCACTTCCCAAAATACGGGAATACGAGTCCGTGACGAAGGCCCAGCGAATGATATTAACATCATTCATAAGCTGCACCAGTCTCAACTCAACAATACTCAGAAAGATTTATCACAACCACGCAAATAATAACATCACAGAACAATATCTGAATTCAAGAATTTAATAATCCAACATGATAATCAATGCTGAGAAAACAAATAACAGTTACGGGTCAAAAGCCCGGAGTACAAGTTTAACCAAATGAATTGCAAATGAATGAAGAAAAACATGGAAAGAAATAGTTTATTCTAATGCATCTCCTGCTCCAAACTAGAAATACTGCTCGCCAATGCCTTCTGGCAAATCCTCAGGCTCACCTGTAGCTGGGTTAACTAAAGAAGAAAAAGAAATGTCATTAGAGCAAGTACGGACAGCAAGTAGTGAAAAACAGAGAGTAAAGGAGTAAGGTGCATGTAGGAATATGAATCAAGATCAAATTGCAAGGACAGTAATGGTACTAATAGCAATGGTCTTAATCAAGTATATATAAATGTGAACTAGGTCTATTATCAAGTCGTTTCTCCTATCTAGTGCACGTACTACTGCGTCCCATACCACAGGTTCGATGCACGCACAACAATGTCCGTTTTAGACTTTGTGGTGGGGTCTACAGAGCGTGTACTCGGTGTATCAAGATAACAAGATAACAAGATAACAAGTTCACGTCTCCACAAGTAATTCTCCACCTTCCATGTCAAGTTTCCATGTAACAAGATAACAAGATAACAAGTTCAGTCTCCACAAGTAATTCTCCACCTTCCATGTTAAGTCCATGTAACAAGAAGGCCCTACCGAGTACATTTTCTGAGACTATCCACTACTAGGTCAACCCTTAGAAACCCCGGCTTGTTTAGTATTTTACTACTAAGTCATATATGTACATGCAAGTAGTTATTAGAATGTCAAGGGGATGATAATAATGCAGCAACATGATGCATTACACAATAATAAACAAGAAGTAGCAAATTTGAAACAGCCGACACAGTTACACTAAAATAGGGATAACTCCTAGACTACAACTCCGAATTCGAAGTTCCAGGATGCTATGGACATTTAAACAGATATGGCTACAATTTGTATTCAGTAACTTTTTGCTAATTTTGACTTTATCTAGGTTAAAAACTATATTCTTTACGGTTTAGCTGTTCTGGCAGCAACTAGATGTCAACATATAATGGGTGAAAACATGGTATAAATACACTATAAAAATCTACAAAAATTTGAGATGAACCCTAAGCATGTCTATAAAGTTTCTGGAGATTTTCATGGTATTCTAATATCATTTACATGGTATTTCACTATCAAATGTGTCGATATTGTATCAATTCTGCAGTCTGAAAAATGCAGACCAACAAAGACTAAAAAGGTGATATCTCACAGCTCGTGACTCCGAATCAGGATCTGTCACTTGGGTTGGAAACTAGACTCAGTAGGCCAAAACTCTCCTTTGTATCAGGTGTGCTAATTCTCAAGTTAACAGGGTTGAAACCCTTGTGACAAACAGTACATGCAGCAAAGTTCATAAAAGCTATTACACATGTATTCATCAAAGCGGGTAATTAACAAGTTATTGTATCATGCATGTATCAAGACTAATGTACATCAATTAATGTGATTTTTTCCAGTATACAAGTCAAGTTTATCATGTCGAGTTCAAGTCACAAGATCTCAAGTAGCAACATGTATTTAATCACGATGTATTTTCTCACGTACAAGTTCTATTTATTTTATTCATGTCAAGTATGTATCTAGACTTGGGTTTGAGTCAATGGATAATAATAAGAAGTCAAGAGTACGTCGGGTTAGCTCGTGTAAACCCTCGATACTCCTAACGGAAGGGACACAAGGCAAAGTTAATGATAATTGAATTGGAACTACTTGCATAAGGGGTCAAAAATCTTGAACTATAATAAATAACGGAGTTCAAGTGGACTTGCCTTTTTCTTGTAGACGATTCAATAATTTAATAAAGAATAACGGGATCAGAATCTCGGGGAGCAATCCCAAGAACACGTGCAAAATGCACGCTAAAATACCAAACAGCAGATTCCACTCCACACCGGATCGTCCAGAACACGGGACGACAAAATCAGATTTGCTGCGGCCAGAACACGGAACACCGAATCGACCAATAAGAATTCCTTCTACACACCCGATCCGATCCAAACACGAAACAGCGAAAACGGGATCTGGTGTGCGCCGAACACAGAACAGCGGGCGCGACCATTCAGGAATCTTCCACACAGTGGATCAGCCCAAAACACGAAACAACGGCTGGCGATCCGATGCACTCGAACACCGAACAGCAAAATCGACGAATCGTTGTTCGTCTCTTCCTCGGTGCGAGACTTCGGCGACGCAACGCGACGGCGACGGCACGACGCGACACTGGCTGACGACGATGACGACGCTATGGCGACGACGATGACAGCGCTGTGGTCGGGAAGTGACAGCAACGGCGATCGCTGCGACGAGGTGGAGCTCTGTTTTCACTCGAAAACAGGGAAGAGCGGCGACGGTGTCTTCGGACTGTGATAGCGACGGCGAGGTAGTGGGGAACGCGTCGCGATGTGGAGGAGGCAATTGAGGTGGCTGAAAGAGGGCGACGGTGGCTCGAAAGTGTAGTCGGAGTGGGTTTTGGAGGTGCTCCGGTGGGTTCGACGAGGCTCTTCGACAATGGGGATTAGGGATGAGGGTGAGGAGTCGAGGAGGTGGAGGCGACAGCAACGGTGGTGATGGCAATGGAGGTGGTGGTGTTGGCGACGGGGGAGGCAAAGTCGATGGGTTTGTTTTGGTTGTAGGAGAGAGGAGAAGGGTGAGCGGGAGAGTTGCGGTTGGTTTTGATTTGGGAAACAGGAGAGGTAGAGAGAACGGGAGAGAGAGAGTGTGTGTAGGTTATGATTTTTAGGGGAGTGGGGAGAGACTGTTATAACAATGTAGTATAGTGAAAAAGGGGGGAGTTAGAGATACACGGGATTGAGGGAAGAAAAGATTTGGGGTTTTAGTTAGGAAATGTGGGTTTGGGTAGACTAGGTCTTGGGTTCAATATCCAATAAGGGAGATGGGTTAAAAGAAAATAATAATACAATAAAATAATTGGAACTAGAAAGCCCACAATAGGACAAGGCCCAAATACAATAAATTAGGAGGAAAAGATACCAACAAAAAATACAAAGGACAATAATCCGTACAATCGGAAACAGGGGTTACACAAGGATACCAAATTCCAATTATCGTAACTTAACCTTATCTTCTCCCGACTTTTTTTTATATACCACTTTTTAAAACTATTTGTAAAAAGAAGACAGTTTCCAAATTATTTGTGCCCGTGGACTCCACAACTAAACTCGTCGTTTCTACCGGTGAGTTTAGTTGTTTCATGCTCGCCATTGGAATACGGCGAGCATAACTTATTATTTTTTTAATAGAAACTCTCCGTTCCCAACGACAAGTTTAGTTCAAAATTTTCAATAAAGACTCGTCGTTCCCAACAGTGAGAACATTCACACTGATTCGTTGTTGGGAACGACGATTTTTGTTTTGTTTTTGTTTGTTTGTTTGTTTGTGTTTTTTTTGGAAGACTTGCCATTCCCAACGGCGGTGATATTTACACTAGACTCGCTGTTAGGAACGACGAGTTTAGTTCCAAAAAAAAATTATGATTTTTTTTCTTCGAAATTCACTAAGCCCAAGAGAGTGTTTCACTCTCTGTGAAATTTCCTACATCCTCACCGTTCCTAACAACGAGTCTAGTATAAATGTCATTACCGTTGAGAACGGTGAGTCTTCTTTGAAAATTTTGAACCAAACTCGCTATTCCCAACAACGAGTCCAGTGTTAAATGTTATCGCTATCGACGAGTCTCATTGAAAATTTTGAACTGAACTCATCATTGGGAACAGTGAGTTTCTTAAAAAATTTGCACCAAACTCGTTGTATCTTAACAGCGAGCATGAACCAACTAAACTCGCCGTTGAGAACGGCGAGTTTAGTTGTTGATTTTACGAGCACAAATACTTTAGCAACTTTTATCTTTCTACAAATAATTTCGAAGAGTGGCATATTAAAAAAATTACTTATCTACTCACAATGTTTAGAACTACCAAAATATTGGAAAAAATATTTTTCTTCAATTTATGCCAAAAAAAAAAAAAAACATTAAAAGAAAAAAGAGAAAAACAAAATAAAGAGATAAACTACTCCTCATTGTCACCGTCCAAAGCAAAACCTATAAAACCCGTATTCCCCCAAATTCTCGAATTCAATTTCAATGGCGAAATCCAAAACCCTAACCCCCCCAATTCCCCCCTCTCCCGATCTCGACCCCAACTCCTGTTCCCTCGAAAAGTTTCGCCTCTACGAAACCCGTGCAGTACGCACCTTCTTCTTCTTCTTCCTCCTTTCTAAACACTACTTTTCTCCGATTCGAATTTGACAAAAATATCGTGTTTTTTGCAGTGGTTTTATCTTATAGGAAGCGATCGGGATAAGCAGTACTTTCGCGTTTTGAAGATCGACCGATCTGAGCGGTCCGATCTGAATATCAGTGAGGATCCGGTCGTTTACTCGCAACAAGAAGTCAATAATCTGCTTCAGAGGATTAGCGAGGGGAATCGCGCCACTGGTGGACTCACTTTCGTCGGCAAAGTCTACGGAATCGCCGGTAACTTCAAAAAAAGTTTTTTATTTTATTTTATTTCTAAAATACTAAATTCCGATCCCCCTTTGTATTATCAATTAAAAAGATGCCTTATTGGCAACAAATATATTAAAAGATGCCCTAGAGAATGTAATATACACAAATGATCAATTAGCAGCTATAATCACTTGGTGGGACCCACTATGGCACATGGGTACCTTTGGTCTTAGGAGGTGATGCTAATTGTACTCAAGGATGTTATATTCACAGTGTACTCCAAGAGAGTAAGTGGGGAGCCCTCAAGCAATTAAGAGTAATGCTACATCCACTACCAATTTCACTGCATTTCTCTTCACTGCCTTAGGTGGCACACTCCAATAGGTAGGGAAAGATAGAGTAGGTGGGGGAACTCTCCAATAGGAGTATGCCACCTAAGGTAGTGAAGTAAATGGTAGTGAAATTGGTAGTGGCTAAAGCATTGCTCAGCAATTAATGATGATGAAATCACATGGTCCGATGGGCTCCACACTCATATCTCGAAGAGTTGGAGTACATTGTGAGTACAGAAAATGTGAATACAAAGAGAATTATTGCAGCCTTAATTTTCATGTTACAACAACTTTGTGTATGAAGAGAACTGTTTAGGTGCTTTTGATCATGTTTCAAGTGGTTGCAAACTCAACGGTCTTTCTAAAATAGAACCAATTATACCAGATGATGCATAGATAAGAGTTCTGTGAATCACTTGGTTTTTTTGTATACATGCATCTTATATAATAAAAAACATGATTATTGGTACATAGTGAGTGTAATCACTCAATGTGAGCGAATTTTACTCATATCTTATGGGTATTAGTTGGTTAAGCTGAATTAGCATGTAATTACTAATTTCCCCTTATTATGTACACATGGAATCTTTAGTTTTTGGTGGATTGTTAAGTAATATGGAAATGGTGTCCTTTGTAGGTTGTATTAAGTTTTTGGAGTCGTACTATTTAATTCTGGTTACTAAGAGGAGGCAGATTGGGTCGATATGTGGGCATGCCATTTATAGTATTGAGGAAAGCCAGTTGATTACGGTGCCACATTCGTCATTTCAGTCAGATGTTGCCCATTCGAAGACCGAGCTTCGGTAAACTTTCTCCTTATGTTGTTTCTTTTGTGCTTATAGTTTGGATAGGAAAAAGTAGTTGGGTAGAGCTCTATTTATTGATTAACTTATGGATGAATAATGAGTTTATTTTAGTTAAATTGCAAATAGCTCTCTTTGGATATACTCTACAGAGCAAATGTAACCGTAAACTAGGTCAGTCCCAAATGTCCATCCGTAGTTTTGGCTGACGAATGATTAAGTTAACTCAGTCTGAAAAGAAAGTTAAGTGTATAGCACATCATCTTTTAATTGCTGATGGTCATTATTACCCTCATGTCATTTTCTTTTAATATTGCCCTTCCCGCTCATCAATGACACACAAACTTTTCTCTCTCCGTCTCTTCTCTTGCTTCCTCACTTTTTGAGGCGATTTCTAGCTTCTTTATGATTTCATGTTATCTATATGTTTTATTTGAGTGACCCACATTTTTTACAGTCAGTTCTTTAAGCAACTATTGCCTGTACACAATCATTAATAAAATGACGAACACAAACTTTTCTCTTTCCATCTCTTCTCTCGCTTCCTCACTTTTTGGGGCGATTTCTAAGCTTCTTTATGGTTTCATGTTTTCTTTACGTCTTATTTGAGTGACCCAAATTTTTTACAGTCAATTCTTTAAGCAACTATTGCTTTGTAAACAATCATTAATAAAATGAAGCTAAAGCAATATGTTATATCTTGACAAGCTCAGTTCACATGTTACGTGGACCAACTAATCCACTACTACTATAGAATTCCGAAAACTTACACCGACATTAGCAACAATGATAATTTAAGAGACATGTTCTGGAATTGAACAACTGAAGTTCTTGCTCACAGCATCATAGCTTTATGCCTTTACCAAAATAACAAAATAACCAAAGTACACGTATTGTTAATTTTATATTAATCCACTTTTAAACAAGTCTTTTACATTATTAATTATTTAATACCTACTGCTTTATGTATGATCTCAAAAATAAAATAAATTACCATCTTAACTTATTAAATCTCAACAAGCTGAAATCATATGTTCCGTGGCCAATGAATGTGCTATGGTTTTAAAAGAACCTTGACAATTTAGCAACAATGACAGTTTAAGAGACTTTTTTTGGAATTCAGTCAATAAGGTCTTGTCCACGCAATAGTTGTGCTATAGAAACTAAAGTTCATTTACTGTAATTCGTAATTTAAATATCACACCGTTAGAAAAAAATGACACAACTGACTGATTTATAAAACAACAAATTTTTTTCTCCAGTGACTTTCTATGGTGCAAACAAGTAACTACTGTAACAACTTTTAGACAGCTCCTTTAAAGGTGGACTTAATTTTTAACTTCTTTCAAATTAGGGTTAGTTTGGTCATTCCCCTTCTCAATTGGCCAAGAAATACACACCCACTATTTTACTGGTTTTAGTTTGTTGGGAAAAAACATTAGAATCAAAATAGTATATGATTTAATATAGGTAAAAAAGAGAACCATTGATCATCTCAAACATTGTGTCAAGATTCGAGATATCTTATAATTGATGTTTTTTATAAATTCGCTTCTGTAGTTCTGATCTTTTTCTATCCACCCATACTTCCCCGCAACTTCATCTTCTTCCAGGCTTCCGCAACTAGCGAAGTGTGAAAAAATGAAAATTATAATAATCGCAACGAGAATTTGAAAAATAAAAATGAAAACCACAAGTAAAAATAAAACGACTCCCTCCAGCAGAACCCTAGTGGGTGGCTACCTTGTCCCCGTTCATCTAGCACAGTCATCACTGATTGCCGTGGCCCATAGTGCCGATTATTGCCGATATCCGCCTCTATGTGGAGAGAGATTGAGAGAGAGAGAGAGATTGGTGGAGATTGGGGGACTGAACCTGAAGGAAATCAGGGAGGGAGGTAAAATGACCAAAATGTTGTCTTATGAATGGATTAAATCCTATAAAATGTGAAAAGATCCTATGGTCGAGAGAAATCATAGGGTGGTTAAAAGATATTGTGTGAAGTTATAGTTAGTTACTGGTTTGCACCATAAATTTAAAAAAAATCATTTTCTCCGTATTTATACACAACTGAAATTTATTTTGTGAGCAAGTTCTTTGTTGTTTCTATATTGTACTTCTGTGCAGGTCGTAACTTTTATACTAGATAGAATTGTAGGCACCTGCTTAATAGGCTGCTTCCTTAAACATGTTCCTATTTTAGTTAACACTTATTTTAGTAAACACCTAAAAGCATTTATGGATTTGTTGTAGGTACAAGAAGCTCTTATCTAGTGTGGACTTGACAAAGGATTTTTTCTTTAGTTACACATATCCCATCATGCAGTGCTTACAGAGAAATGTTGCCCCATCAGGTAGAGAGAAGATGCCTTATGACAACATATTTGTTTGGAATGCATTTCTCACTCAAGCAGTACGATCAAGGTGCAACAATACACTTTGGACAATCGCTTTGGTCCACGGGCACTTCAAGCAGGTAAGCTCAAACCTTATCTTATCCTATTTGGGGGCGTTTGATACAGGGTAATCTGTAAGAAAATCTGAATTCCCTCGGCAGCTAATCATGATTGGTATAATACAAGCATAGTTTTGGAAGGAATTTAGATTCCACGGGAATAAAAAATTCTTGATTTAGGGGATTTTCTTTCCCATGCTCGAGTAACGGAAATTTGGATTCCCCCCATCTAGAATTTCCCAAAGGCTAATAAGCCCATGCCAAAAAACAAACTGATGCACATCCTAAGATCAAGTAAAATAAAGTTTATGTTTATTAAAATTTTATTGTTTGTGTAATGTCTATTTGTGTATATTAAAATATTTATGTAATTTCACGTTATTTCTGCAAAATAATAAACAGATGAGGTTTTTGCCCTATTTTAAAAACTGCGGGTGCTATTTAGGTATTATAAAAACTTTGAGTGCTATTTGGGAATTAAGGTAAACTTTGGGTGCTATTTCATCCTTCCCCCATTAAAATAATCTATATAATAAAATACAAAGAAAGCTATCAAGTGGCTCTCCTTCAATCCTCCAAAAAATTAAAGGCCCGGATCTAATCTCACAAAACATATTTTTCTCACCAAAAGTTTCCCCCCAAAACTCAAATTCAAATCTCCCACCCAAAACAACTCCTATATTTATTTAATTATTTCTCTCTCTCTCCCTCTCCCTCCCTCTTCTATTCAAAAAATTAAGAAAATAAATTTTTTTAAAAAATTAAAAATTAAAAATTAAAAATTTAAATTTTAAAAATTAAAAAATTAAAAAGTTTTAAAATTAAAAAATTTTAAAATTAAAAAATTAAAAAATTAAAAAATTTAAAATTTAAAATTTTAAAAATTTAAAAATTTAAAATTTAAAATTTTAAAAATTTAAAATTTAAAATTTTAAAAATTTAAAAATTTAAAATTTAAAATTTTAAAAATTTAAAAAATTTAAAAATAATTCAAAAAAAATCAAAAAAATCATATAATATGTTTTTTGCTAGACCCCCAAAAGTTTCTAATATAATATGTTTGCAACTTCAATTAATTTGCTGGACCTCCAAAACTATTTTATATGATCAAACAAAGTGCACCGTTCCGAAGACGTGCCGTAGGCACGTGAAAACGGGCAAACCTAGTATCTTAACATATTACATGAGTTGCTAGCCAGGTGTAGGTAGGATTTAATCTAAAAAGTCTCTTAATTTGATGGATGACTATGATTTAACTATAGTCTATATGACTCCATCAACCCATCCAATTGGAGTTATAATAGTACAGATGTCTACTTGTGGTGTGAAACAGGAATGTTGAGTCCCCTCTTCAAGTTGTTTTAAGGATTTTGCTTAGCTGGGCTAAAAACATACAACAAAGTATAAATTAAACCATATATGTTATCAAATTTAGTAATTCTTGGAGTAGTACAATGTAGTGGACATGTTAACGTGTTAAATCCTGACATTACTTGAATACTTACTGATGCTGTCAACTTTTTCTCCTTGAAAGATGATCTTCTTCAGATGGTCTAAATATGTGTCGTCTATAACGGCGAATGTTTCTTAGGAATGAAGTTAATGTAATTAAAAGTGTGTCTAGCAGTAAGGATAGTCCAAAGTGAACATGGATCTAGGCAGTGGAAAGGATATGGTCATTTCTAACATAACAAAGAGAGAGGCCTGACAAGCTGATGGAGATAAGAGATTCACGCAATTAATAGCCTACTTAAATAATTTAAATAGGCACCTTTTTTTTCACTTGTGCAAACGGGGTTCAAAATTCATTATTTGTAAGTTTTACAAGTTATATAATTCGCTTGTGCCTCCTAAGAAATCCCAGAATAGTAATTTCAAATAAAATACTTTTCCTTATCTTTACTAGCTATTTATTACATGATGCACACATGAGAGCTACACAACTACAATGTTAAGTGTTTGCTGGAGATTAAAGTGGATGGTTGATATAGATCGGAGTTTCAAATGTGTGGTGGGGATTCATAAATCAATTGTTTTCCAAAACAAGCTATTGCAACCGTACAAGTGTGCCTTAAAGTAATATAATCTTTATATCTGTCCTTTGAAAACCTGTTTCTTTCAAAAAAAACTCCAAATTTGCATTAACTTTTGATCTATTGATATAATTATGAGAGAAGATATCTGAAACCCTCAAAATTTTTGGAAATTGGCCAAACGAGATTATATGAAGGGTATCAAATGTGGAATTGAAAGAATTCTCAAGCGTTGCTTGAGATGCGATTATTAGAGCTAATTATTTTATTATACTTTGATTTTGTTTTCAAGTTAATGAATATGTAATATTTGCTGTGACTCAAATTTATTTGTTTTTATTGGTTACAGGCCCGATTATCAATATTTGGGCGAGAATTTAGTGTTGTTCTGATTTCTAGGCGGTCTCGACATTTTGCTGGGACACGGTAATATCTGCTTTTAATATTTGTAGATGTACTAGTAACTGATTACTTTTTGGATGATGATCATCCTACAAAAAGTGGACCTGTATTACAGTTTCTCTTTCAGGTCCTCTGCTCTTCTCATGCGTTCCTGCATTTTTCTGTTAAAAACGGTCTATCATCATCAGTTATTCTAGACAATCTATTATCTATTATCTATTATATATATTTTTATATATTTACAACTAAGCAAATAGGATTGTTGCTGTCCGCTACCCACTAAAATGAACATTATTTAGTGAACATTATCGAGACAATCTATTATCTATAAATCAGTTGCCAAATTTAACTTGAAAAATAAATGTATTGCCATATTAAAAAAAGAAGAATGCATTGCTAAATTTAACAAAAGGGGAGTAAAGTTTCTTACCTAATTAATAACAGAGAATAGGCAAGAAAATAGTGAAAAAGGGGAATGAATTGCCAAATGTTAGAAAAAAAGAGAGTAAATACCAATTTTAGAAAAAGAGAGTGCGCAAGAAAATAGTGGAGATGAGACATAGCTAGGGCAAGTTCATTACTGCACGTGGGGTACTCTAGTGTACAACTGTACTAGTGGAATAATTGATTGAGCTGTCTCGATGCTGCAGTAGTGTACTAAATAAAATAATTAGGTTCTGTATAGTCTAGTTGTCCAATTTCTACCATGAAGGGAAATGGAATTATTGATCTCTTTTGTCTTTGAGCAGTAACTGGGGCTATATATTTGATAACTTTCTTTAAAAAGTACAAATTCTTGAATCTTAAATGGAGGGCCCATTATGCAGTAAAACAGAAAGAATATGAAGTTGGACATGATTAGTTGGTACTTTGTATAGACTTCATAAGCAAACTGTAAATCATTTAAATTAAATGTTACTTTTTAACCCCATGCAACAATTAAAATTGATTGAAATTGGAGTCTTGTTTTACATTTTTGTTCTATGTCCCTAACATGAAAATCTCATTATAACTACTTAATCTGGAAACACTCTTTCATCTGCATATAAATTCTAGACCGCCAGCATTGACTTATCTCCGCTATGTATTGCAGAATCTCTAGTCCTCTCTTTTATATAGAATCCTCATAGTGTTTCGTACTTTTTAGTGGGTTCTAAAAATCGGATATCAGGATCATTTTGAATGGCTATTTTTCATATTCAATATTAGCAATATATCATTAGTATTAATAAATATTGGGTTGTATATCTATATATTTCACCGGCTAAAAGATTCTTTTGTTTTGTTTTTTGCCAACTCTTCTAGGGATTTTTGTTGGATATGTTTAAATTTGTTGTAAGTATGATTTTAATAAACAATTTTTTCCCCCAATATCGGCTAATATGGCCTTATAGTGGTCGGCATTGACTTATCTCCGCTATGTATTGCAGAATCTCTAGTCCTCTCTTTTATATAGAATCATCATAGTGTTTCTTACTTTTTAGTGGGTTCTAAAAATCGGATATCAGGATCGTTTGGATGGCTATTTTTTATATTCAATATTAGCAAATATATCATTAGTATTAATAAATATTGGGTTGTATATCTATATATTTCACCGGCTAAAAGATTCTTTTGTTTTGTTTTTTGCCAACACTGCTGGGGATTTTTGTTGGATATGTTTAAATTTGTTGTAAGTATGATTTTAGTAAACAATTTTTTTTCAATATCGACCAATATGGCCTTAATAGTGGTCGGTATATCAGGTTTTACCCAGTATATCAGTTACATTTTCCCTGAAACCGGAAAACGATATTAAAAGCTCCAATTGGTAACAGCCAACCCCCAAAACCGATATATCTTCTTATATATCAGCCGTATCACCCGATATTTCGAACATAAATCTTTGCAATATAATATAATTGAACGAACTGCTACAAAATTAACTTCTGGAAATAAAATGACATCAGTTATAAAATCTAGTAACGTAGGTGCAAACCTCATAACTTTTCTCAAGTTATTTCCTTTGGTTCGCTTTGGGTGGGTAGTTTTGATCTCTTCTGAACAACCTTTTGTATTATTAGCTTGTCAGTGATATGAATGCCACAGTTCTACTTCTATTATGGTAGTTCTAATGTGTTGTTTCTTGTTCTGAAGAAAGAAAGTACAAACTTTTCTAACCTAAATTTTACACTGATATGAATATTTATACGTGTATCTTGGTTGAATTCTTATTTATTGTATCAAGAAAGTAGCTGAGTTACTGGCATTCAGTCTTTATTTTCCTCCTCACCTAATATTTGTTTAATGCATTTCAGTTATTTGAAAAGAGGAGTTAATGATAGAGGCAGAGTTGCTAATGATGTTGAAACCGAGCAAATTATTCTTGACGAAGAAGTGGGATCCAGTACAGGGAAGATGAGTTCAGTTGTCCAGATGCGGGGTTCAATTCCTCTTTTCTGGTCCCAGGAAGCTTCAAGATTTAGTCCTAAACCTGATATTATCTGTAAGTCAATTTTTTTAATTGCACTCACACACACACATATGTAGAATAGAATAGAAGGGAACTTGAATACAATTTCATCGACAATGAGCTTATGCTTAAATCAACAACAGAAAATGTTCATGGCTAGAACTTTAAGATAGTTGGATTGACTTCTTTTCCCCCCTCTTTTTAGTTGCATCTTTTGCCTTAATTTCTCTGAGCTTATGCTTAAATCAACAACTGAAAATGTTCATGGCTAGAACTTTAAGATAGTTGGATTGACTTCTTTTCTCCCCCTCTTTTTAGTTGAATTGACGTATAGTATAGAGACAAAAATAATACTTTATTGGATTATTATATGATTATAATGCCTCCCATATATACGAGAGGACAAATGGTAAACTAATACATTTTTCGATATTAGACTAAACTAAGCACTGTTTAAACACTCTCTCAAGCTGGTGCGCAAATATTATCGAAGCCAAGCTCACTCAAGAAGGTTTAAAAAAACTTTAGAAGGTAGTGCTTTAGTTAGGATATCAGCATGTTGTTCACCGGACTGGACATATGATAATGAAATCACCTTCTTCTCCTATTCATCACGAATAAAGTGACAATCAACTTCAAACTTCAATATATTTTGTGCGCACATGGAATACTGGATTTTCAAAAATATGCATATCCCCTGGTTGTCACAGTAGAGTGGAACTGGAGATGATAATGAGACTGCCAAGTTTTAGAGAAGAGATTTTTGCCTAAAACTTTAGAGGCCAAATGCCCGATAGAACGGTATTCAGATTCTACACTTGATTTAGCGAGAATAGGCTGCTTCTTATTTTTCCAAGAGATTTCTTCCAAAGAATACAAAGTAACCACTAGTGGAACGCCTATCATCAACCTATTTTGCCCAGTTAGCATCATAATAATCTCGTGAAGAAAGTGAGTCACTAGGCTTGAAATGAAGTCCTTGCCCTGGGGTTGTCTTAAGATAGTGAAGAATATGAACCATTGCTTCCCAATACATGATGGTCGGTGCATGCATAAGTTGATTAACTTGACCAACTGCATAGGCAATATCTGGCTAAGTTACTGAGAGATATATGAGTTTGCCAACCAACATGTGATATCGTCTTGGATCACAAAACTATGCATCATTGGAGAAGGAGAGCTTAGTATTGGGGTCCTTTATGTGTCACCGAAATGACATCCCAACATTCTTATTTCAGTAAGAATATCAAGAACATACTTCCTTTGTGAAAGAAAAATATCATTCTTTGTGCGTGCAACCTCAATGCCAAGGACATATCGAAGAAGACCAAGATCCTTCGTTTGAAAAGTCTATGCTAATTGCTATTTGATGTCTGCAATACCTTGCGAGTTACTGTCTGATGATAATGATATCATCAACATAGACTAATAGGATAATGCCTTTGCTTCATTTCTTTGTGAGGAGATAATGGTCTGCCTTTGCTTCAAGAGAATCCATGAGAGCACACAATTTTGCCAAACTTTTTAAAATAAGCCCAATGAGACTGTTTGAGGTCATAAAAAGATCTTTGAGCAAACATATAAGATTTTACTCCTGTTGCTCAAAACCAGGAGATTGTTGCATATACACATCTTTTTCAAGTCTCCATTCAGAAATGCATTCTTAACATCAAGTTGTTGAAGGGGCAGAGAACAATTTGATGTATAAGATAAAAATCCGAACATATGTGAGTTTCCCAACTGGAGAAAAAATCTCTGCATAGTTGATCCCAAATTTCTATGTATATCATTTAGTGACAAGACGAGCTTTGAGTCGTTCAACTATGCTATCGGGATTATGTTGGACTCTGAATGCCCACTTACAACCAACTGTTTTACTGCCCCACAGGGAGGCGAACCAATTGCCAAGTACCATTATGCTGAAGAGCCTGCAATTCCTTTTTCATGGCTACTGTCCAACCAGAGTACTTGAGTGCTTCCTGAACTTTTATAGGAAGAGATGAAATTCAAAGAAGAGGTAAAAGCTCAAAAAGATCTATTTAGTTTATATGAAGAAACAACATTGACAATAGGATAGTGAGCATAAGAACGTTTAGCCTTATGTGGACTGATCGGTAAATTATCTGTGTTAGGGATATTAATGACTGAAGTGGTTAGCACCGGTTGAACCATAGATGGTACCTCTTGGATGGTCGAGTCTGAACGATTCTTTTATTTCCTTACATAACCCGAAGTGGAGGTGATGGTGGTGGTGACGGGGGACATCAAGACTCTATAACAACCTTTGGTAAATCAAGAGTTTGGGAAGAAGTTTGTTCAAAAAAAGGTTTGTATTCAAAAAATAAAACATTTGAGCTAAATATTTTTTTTCATGGACAATAACAAAGATAACCTTTTGAAAAACCAGAATATCCAATAAACACACATTTGGTAGCACGCGAGTAGGGGTGTAAAATGAACAAGACGGTCCGTCGTCCGTCCGAGTCCGGCTCGAGAAATTGTCCGACCGTGGACCGTCCGAACTGTTATACGAACCGATCCTGAACAAATTATTCGGTCCGATTCTTTACCAAGCTCGAGCTGGACATAAGTCCGTCCGAATATTATTGCGGTCCGATGCTTTACCGAACCGAGTCCGGACTATAAAAATTTTGTCCGACCTAGACCGAGCCGGCCATAAGCCCGTCCGAGTAGAATTTCAGTCCGTGCTTGAACATATGACTGTCCGATCCCGTTCGGTCCGATTTACAGCCCTACACGCGAGTCGCGTTTATTCGTGCCTGGCTGAGATTTTGAACAAAACATGTGCAACCATAAATACGAGGTGATAGTGAATATGGTTCTTTAGAGGAAAATACCAGTTTGAATAGAGTTTGATTTTGAAGAATATGAATATGCATACGGTTGATAAGAAAACAGACAGTGAGAATTGCAAACTCTAATAAAAATTTGGGACCTTTATTTCAACCATCGGAGCAGGGCTAAGTAAATATTGATTTTTGCGTTTTGCCACTCCATTTTTTTGATGAGTGTAGGCGCAAAAAGTCGGGTGTATTATTCTATGTTGAGAAAAAAATTGTTAAAAATAAGAACTATCATGTTCTTTAGCATTATCAGAACGAAAACATTTAAGAGTAGTGCGAAATTGTGTTCTTTATCTCAAAAGAAAAATTCTTGAAAAACTTTTAAGGCTGCATTTGTTTCGGGTTTTAAACACAGTTTTCAGTTTTTAAAATCAAAACATAGGATAATTTTGTTTGGAGACAAATTTTTACAGAACTCATTTTAAAATTTCCCTCAAAATCTATGTTTAAAATGAGTTTTTTGAAAACAGAAAAAAACCTGTTTTCTGATACGAGTTTTTTCATTTCCCAACCAACATACTGTATACATATAGATGTACACATTATGTACGTAGACAGTATGTATGTATGCAATATGTATGTTTATAGTATGTATATATAATAGTATGTATATTATTATTATTATTATTATCCATTTTGGGTAGGGAACTCAATGATATTTACTTAACTAACATGACTCACAAAATACCTTGACAGAAGCCTCACAACCGGGAACCGAGTGCTTGAGAGTAGTAGAGAAAGGATATCTGATTCGTCGGTGCCACAATGCAGGATCAGTTGAAGAACTAAGAGCCAAGACTGGAGAATCTAAGATGTATAACCCTTGTTCACGATCGGCGTCAATCACACAATGAAAAGGAAAAAATGACACTGAACAGTTTAATTCTTTGCAAAGTTTTGGAACTTATAATAAGCTATTAGGAAATGTAGGAACACGCAAAACAGATTTAAGATAAGATTTGGAGAAAGGGAGATATCTCTCACCTCTTCAATAGGGACATGTGAGTCATCGGCAACACGTACATAATAATTTGGAAGCGAAGAATATGACGAAAGAGATAAAGGAGACATGTTCAGAAGTACCTGAATCAATTATCCATTGATGCGAGGAAACATTACAAGCATTACTCGAGTAAACATAGTTACCAGAAGGAGGAGCCATCATGTTGCGGAAGACTTGATATTTTTTAGCATTAATAATTTATTGGGAGTAAACAGAGTTACCTGAAGGAGGAGACATCATGTTGCGGAAGACCTGATACTTTTTAGCATTAATAATTTATTGGGAGGAGGTTGACTCATCTGTAGGAGTAGTGAAAGGAGAAGATTTACAGTGGAAGATTGATGAGCAACAAGACGGCTGAGACGTTTGCAACACGTCTCAAACTCATGAGAGTGGCCCTAACGGTAGGTGCAATACATTGTGTTGAAGTGGCGACTGTCACCACGGTTTGAGAGATTCTCGGTGGTCATGTACACTCTAAATAGATGAGGATGATCTGTCGCCATTGGAGCAGATCTAGATTAGATATGATGTGAAAATTGAATTTGAGGGAGTGATGTGGACTGGAAAGGAGTCTAGCATGGGCACGCATCATACAACAACACTAATTACGGAGCATATGGAGAGTTTGGATCTGAATTAGGTTGTTTTGGGTCTGATTTGGGCTGATTTGGTTCAGTTTGGATCGGGATGGTTTGGTTCGGTTTGGTTTTGCATGGTTTGGTTCAGCTTTGGTTCGGGTGAGTGCGGTTTGGTTCATATTTGGATGGGTTTGTTTGTTTGTTTGGGTTTGGATCTGGATAGTGATGGATTCGGGTTTGGATGTCGAGTGGATTTGGATGTGGATCTGGAGTGGATTTGGGTTTCGGGTTGTGGATTTGGATCTGGAGTGAATGTGAACATAGATCTGGATGTTGGGTTTTGGATGTGGATCTGGAGTTGGGGCTGAGGAAGGGTGGCAATATGAAAGTGGAGAGGTGGCGGGAGGGGAGGCGGCATGCGGGCGGGAGGGCGGTGGTGGGAAGTGGCAGGAGGGAGGCGGGAGCTGGATGGTAGTGGCAGGAGGACAGCGGCGGGAGGGCGGCCGAAGGAAGAAGAAGAAAGAGGGATCGGGAGGAAGAAGATGGGAAGAGAGAGGGCTTGATCTGATATTTATTTATTATTATTTTTATTTTAGAAAAACAGAATCAAAAACCCTAATTTTTTGTGTGGAAAATTTGTGGATAATTTATTTGCCCTTATACCATATTGACGTATAGTATAGAGAAAGAAAAATTACTTTATTGGATCATTATATGATTACAATGCCTCCTGTTTATATAGGGGAGAGGACAAAGAGTAAACTAATACATTTTCCGATATGGGACTAAACTAAGCACTACTTTATCAAGTTGCATCTTTTACTTTCATTTCTCGTCTGACTGGATGATTATTTATTTGTCTTCAGTACAGCGGTATGATCCTACATATCAAGCAAGTCAGCTGCATTTTGAAGATCTGGAAAGTCGATATGGAAATCCTATTATCGTGCTTAATTTAATCAAGGTGCTGCCTGCTACTGATACGTTGTGCCCCATTTCAGTTGTAATGATATAGTTTCACCGTATAATGGTGTTGCACTCTGTTTGTGCCATAGCTTCTATTATCTTGTCCCTTCAGTGAAATGTTTAGTGGTTATATTGTAGTTTTCTCTTCTCTCCCCTCTTTCTAAGTTCTCCATTGCTTCTTTCTTCTTAACTTTCCCATTATCGTATTCACCTTGATTGTGAAGGCTTGCACCTATTAGCCTTTTAAGTTTCTCTGCTGTTTTGTCTTGAAGTAAACTCCTGATGGATCCTTTTTGTGTAGTTAGTTGATAGAGGATCTCAATCTCATTATGTACATTTTATTGTAACATTTTCTCCCAAATTTTGGTTAGTTAATTCTTAATGTGTATTTTAAAATGAGTTTTTCACTTATAAGTTATAACTGATGAAGTGTCTAACTCGTATAGACTGTTGAGAAAAGGCCTCGGGAGATGATGCTACGGCGTGAGTTTGCCAATGCTGTTGGCTACCTCAATCAGATTCTCCCTGAAGAAAGACTTTTGAAGTTTATTCATTGGGATTTTCATAAATTTGCAAAAAGGTAGGTATTTCATTAAATAACTTCATTTGAGTGGAACTCTTCACAGAACTAATTGTTATGGTTTTTCTTTTTAAACTTCAGCAAGTCTGCCAATGTTCTGGCAGTATTGGGTGGAGTAGCAAGTCAGGCACTTGATCTAACTGGTTTCTACTATAGTGGAAAGCCAATGGTCAAAGGAAAAATAGCTCGACTAAATCGTGCAAACACCGGAAGGTATTCACTCTTTTCCCTCTGGACTTAGAAAACCTGTGTAATTAAAAAAAAAAAAACTAATATGCATGATATAAAAGCTTATGATTTCATTTTTTTTAAACGAAAAAGAATTTAGTTAAAATGAGTCCTGAAATATGTATCATTAGAAGTATAGACTAGAGACAAATTATGATATAAATTATCATAGGGAAATACACAAGTTAGTATACAATATAGGAAAGTATATATGATTCATAGATTTAGTTCCCTAACCAGGTAAGCGGGTAGGTATGAACCCAAACCCTTGCCCTACGGGTGCAAAATCTATGCCTTCACCATACTCATTTTTCAATGGCTAAGAAAATTTCTTGTCCTACCGTACCCTTACACAGATGGTAAATGGGTGAGAATAATCTCTTTTACCCTTACCTATTACCAGCCATATACACTAGAACTAGGCTGAATTCCTAAAAAATGTGGCTTATGTGTGCAATGGAGTAAGTACCAGTGTGACAGTGTTTAAAACTTGGTAGGAGAGTCATTTCCTATCAACATTAAGTTCTCATCATTTTGCTTTAGGTATGGATGAGCATTGTTGACATATTCAGTATGTGGTCGTCTGGTCAATGTTTCTTTGTTGACGACATTCTATTCATTTACAAAACTCAAGATGTAATAGCTTTTAAGTTAGAAAGGTGGAGGGGCACTTCTGAATCTCAATGTTTTAGAAATGGTAGATAGAAATGATCATTTTGACAAGCCGGGGCCAGAAGAATTCTACCAGAGGGACCAACCACAAAGTCGATTTAACAATTTACTACAACTAGAATATAGATGGTAAAGTGAGCGTAGACGTCACAGGCTTGTTGAAGTGGATGAGCATGCTAATGTAAAGAGTTGGAACAGAGAAGGTACAACCACAAAGTTGATTTAACAATTTACCACAACTAGAATAAAGAGTGCGTAGATGTGAGGCATGTTGAAGTGAATGAGAGTGCTAATGATAAGAGTTGGGACTGAGAAGGTACAATCTTTGTAAACCCTGGCCCCAAGTAATATCTGTCATTTATTATTATCATATCTGTCATTGTGTATGGATTATGAACAAGTATTGTAATATCCACCCGTTACAGCCGTTATATAGAGACCACAGACTAATGTTACTGAAACTAGTATTCTAAATGTTATTGGTTTATATTGGCTATTAACCCAATTCGGCATCGGGCATTATAAAAGGAAAAATTCAGTAGACCTTTGGGTTAGGGTTCAAAGCTGGACCCAATTGGATCCTAACTCGTTGTATTAAAAGAAAGAAAAGCGGTGCAAAAAGTAAGCTAAAAACTTTAAATTCTCTCATCCTTGGTGCTTCCTCCGAAAAATTCACCACACCATCACTTCTCTCCGTTTTTATTAATTGTGCACACGAAGAAGATATGTGGACAATGGCGGTTTTTACTCATGTGAAGAAGAGATTTACTCTTTATCTTTAATTATAATGGATAATACTGGGGGTTTGTAATTGTAGATTCAACAGAGATGAGACAAACTATAATTAATTTTGATGGCGATTGGACAAATGACACGTCATATTCATTCATATATATTTAACTCTTTCTATACAAAGTTACAAAGTTGAATTTATGTTCACTATGTCCATTCTTTATTAGGCTAATATGAGTGTGTATTGGAGAGAACAGAAAATTAGCATCTCCGTAGTTAGTATATAACAAATTAAAATATTATATTAAAGTAGCACAAGCAGATTGCTTGTATAAATGGAGTGAACATTGCTTGTATGGAGTGAACAGAGAGAGACCTTTCAACCCTTAAAAAACAGACGTGAAGGTTTCTTTCGAAAATTTCCTCGTCTTTAAATCTTTAATATGTAGGTATCTTTCTGTTATGTTCAATTTCATGTAGGGGATTATATATATTGGTTATAACTATTATTACTAGCATTAGGTTGTTTGTATTTGTCATATATAATGTGTAAAAGTCATCTAAATCACATTTAGGATCATTCGATATGTTAACCCGATATTTTTAAAATATTATTGATGCTATCACCGATATTCGGTATTCGATATGAAACTTCGGCTTTCAATATGTACCGACATCCGTTATTTACAACATTTATAATTTAAATAGAAATATGACCTGACATGAGGGTATAATTGTATTGTTTGTGATTGTGATCATAATTGGGTTTTCTTTTCACCTTTGATTTGTTCAATCTTCTGTATGTCATTAAATTATATAGATCTTTCATAAAATGCTTTTTCGTTTTTTACAAAAGAGTTCCAACGTTTCCAAAATGCTTCCTCGTGGACAAGCCCAAGCTTAGTACACTACTCAACTCAGTTGGCTGGTGCTTGTGCATACCCCACTACTGAAACAGAACCACCCCAGGGTAGGACTTTAGTGGTGTTTAGTGTATACTATGGTTATTATGATAGCTTTGTTGCCTTCAAATTTTAGATAATGTTTCCTAATAGAAGTTATTTTCTTCTCAGTGACATTACAAAACTGTCACGCCCCGCTTCCTAAAATATGGAAGTACCAGCACACAATTAAGGCTTAGTGAGTGTTATACATCATTCATAAGCTGTATGGTTATAACTCAACAATATAATCATGATCACAGCCCTGTCAGACCTCGCTTTCCAAAATACGGAAGTATGGGCATGCAATCCTATGTCCCATACCATAGGTTCGGGTGCACAACAATCAAGTGAACGTTGTACTCAAGTGGTGAATTTTACAGGATTATGTATTCGGATCTTGCAGTGACAATATTAGGAATCATGTCTTGTAAACGAGAAACATGTAAACATGTAAACGGAAACATGTAAACTTACAAACATGAAGTTACTATTACGGGAAACACGGATCCCCCAAACCTGAAGTTACTATTACGGGAAACACGGATCCCCTTCTGAGTACTCTCCTACACTATCCACAATTAAGTCATACCTTTTATTACCCCAACTTGTTATACTTTTACTATGACTAATCATGAACATGCAATCTGGGCAAGTAGTGGGAACGGTAGTATCAAGACAATCATTTCACTTGTAGGATATTAGATTCTAGAGGTGGCCCACACGGATTCTAGAGGTGGCCCCTGCAGATTCTAGAGGTGGCCCCCGTCGATTTTTACGATGTGGCGCTTAGTTCTACGTGGCACTTAGCTCCATATGACATTTAGTTCTACGTGTCACATAGCTCCATGTGACACTAAGTTCCGTTATTCAAAACAATATCAATGACTATAACAATAACGATGCATGATACGATAGAAATAAGACGGTAATCAAGACAAGTATCACGAGTATATCAAGAAAGTATCGAGAGTATCAAGAACTATGCAATGCATGATATATAGTTGTCCTATAGATCTACTGTATTAGTTCAATTTATTAAGTATGAATAATAACATATTTGTATTTTAAGAACATCAAAATGCAATTCTGGACATCAATATGTACAACGAAAAAGTAAAATCGATTTCGTTAGGGGGTTCTAGAAAGTACTTCCTACCGGATCCAACACCAATTCATACGATACATTCTAAGGACAATAGTTAGGTCTAACGGTCTGATATTTATAGTTACAATGTTCTGGCAGCAGTATGGGGTCAACTGCTCATACTAATAGCTCTACTGTAAAATCATTTATATATCTCCCAAAATTTAGAATTAAAATCCTAATAGTGTCTATTAATATTCAGGTATGTCTCACCTTAGAATCCATCAATAGATCGTTATTTCAAGTCGTTTACGGGACGGTACATCTCAAACAGGAAGTCTTGAAAATCAGACGTTACAGCACTAAAAGTTGAATAACTCACAATTTGCGTAATCGTAAAACAATCTGGAATCTACACTAAGAAGGCTACAAGATACATTTATAAAATTCTAATTTTGGGTACAGGGACTGGGCTTAATTCTATGCACGAAATTAGGCTGTCAACATGGCAGCAATTTCCATTACTTTGTTTTATAATTACGATTCACAAAAATATGATTCTATACCCATAAATGTATTCACATTCATTAGTAATTAGATCGGACTTTTACGGTTAACATGACAGAAAATTACATTTTCTACAATATCGAATCTAAGGATTTAATTACACTACTTGATGTAAAACTAACCCCAAATAGAGAATGTCCAAGATTTTTAATGGATTAATTTTACCAACACGTAGTGCGAATCAAAGTTAGAAATTTTAAACTGTTAATCGGTTTGATGGATTTTCAAGAACTGAATCACGTTTAACAATCCCAATTAATAATTCAATTCTAACAATCAATAATTAAATCCCTAAGTGTTCTTAGCAAGTAAAAGATTCAATATTGATTCGTACTCTAATCAAGTAAGTGGAACGCTCAATCTCAATTGTTTGTGGACGACAGAATATCAAATAATATAATAGAGATGATAAGACAGTAGAACACACATTTAAAAGTGGAAAGAGTATACCGAGGGTTCGAGGAACAATTGCGACAGATCTCTACTTGGCAGCAAAGAGGCGAGGAGCAGCACCGGGCGGGCGCGAGGTGGCTGGTGCTGGTTGCGTCGCGGAGGCGCGGCAGGAGGATGGACGTCGGAACTGACAGAGGAACTGCAGGTGGGGGCGTCGGGATCTGATGGAAGGGGAAGGGGATGAGGACGAAGTTGATTGAGGGTGCTGTGGAGGTTGCGGGGGCGATGGAAAGGGGATTTCGGAGTAAGGTCGATGGCGAAGGGGATGACTGTGGTGGTTGTAGGCGTCGACGAGGATGGGAGGTGAGTAGATGGTGGTTGGCAATGTTGGAGGTCGATCGGGGTGTCGTCGGGGTCGCGAAGTGGGGTGCTAGGGTTTGGGTCAGGGTCGCGAGGTAGGGGAAGAAGACGATGGAGAGAGAAGGGGAAAAGGGGATTAGGTTTTTTGGTATTGGATTTGGGGGATTTTGGAGATTAGGGTTTGGGTTTATTTGGGAAATTGTTTTTTTTAAATTTGGGATAGATTTTAGAGTTAATCACTAACCCTAAAATTGTATTAGGATTTATCATAAACCCTAATAATTGGATCTCAATTGTATCACACAAAAAGAGGCAGGAAGAGCAAAACTCAACACAATAATTTAAGAAAAAATCAAGAATGACATATTTTCTCATTAATCTCAATGCCTATAAATAGGCTCAAAACTAATCTTGATACAAAATCTCAAAATATTCTAAAATCTCAAAAATATTCTAATGCATAAAAGAAAGATTACATATGACTATAATTGCCAAAAATAAATATGGTACTGAAATAAAATACTAAACTAAATAGAATAGATGTCCTCATCATTCTCTTCGGGTGGGAGAGAGCTCGACCCAGTCGAGTTAAAACCAGTGATCCTGTCATGGTGCTCCAAAAGATCTGGATTCAGTTGTGGGAGCTCCTCACGATCACTGCAAGTGTCATCCAACTTCGGTTTGTTCTTCCACCTCACCAAATATTTGTGCATACCACTATCTCTTGTAGAGATTATCTGATCATCTAAAATATTATTCAATTCTTCTGTCGGTGGGTAAGTAGTATAAGGTAGAGGGGTAAATGTGGGAATCTCACCATTAGGCTGTAGGGTAGGCTCATCTATAAGAAAATTTTTAGGGTGAAATTTTGAACCTTCATAGAGTATTAGATCCTCAATATTGAAATTCAACTTATGCCAAAGCCTTCATGAAGGTCAACGACATAGGTATTATCATTGATTGTATGAAGAATCTTAAATGGGCTTGCAGCACGTATGTTCAAGTTCTTAATGGATCCAGATGGAAACCATTTCGGATGAATCCGAACCATCACTTCGTTACCAACATCAAGAGTTTTAAATTTCCTTCTTGTATCTGTTATTAATGTATAGTTAAAATTATTCTCATTAATTTCCTTGAAAATTTTCTTATACAAATCATGAATGCAGAATGCAAATGTGGATGCAGACTCTGTGACTGTGATGTTCTAACATAGGGGTAAAATCTATGGGTTGCCAAGTGACTTGGGAAGGAATGGGTGACTCAGGTATACTTAATGGAGGTGACTGGACAAACTGAATACAATTGAGAGACTGGTCATCCTCTTTTTCATCAAAGTCATCACTTATATTATGTTCATAGGTAAACTCATTGTCGGGCTCATCAGCGATGACTGTGGTATCCTCTATTATATTGATCCTACTTGGACTGGGATAGTTGCCAGCAACATGGCCGTATCCCTTACATTTATAGCACTTAGTGAGATGATCAATCTTAGAATAGTCTCTTTCAGTGTTCTTAACCGTGTTGTCATTTCTAAGTGGATAGGAGTTTGAAGTATGTTTGTTTGGGTAAGACTTGTTAGGGTACCGAGGAGAGGAGTGCTCAGGAGGATTCATTCTGGAGGAATGATCCATCGAATCGCTGGACTTGCTTTAAGAAAATCCATATCGAGGACAAGAGCATAAGCTGCCTCTAATGAGTCCACATTTCTATGAATTAGCTCGTTCCTCAGATCGGTTTGTAATTCAGTCCTGAACCTAGAGAGAGTTTGTTCTTCACTCTCTTTACCTAAAGCATTGCACCGAATAAGAAAGTCATCAAATTTATTAACATATTTTTGTGTGGATTTACTTGCTTGATAAAGTTAGTTCCACGAATCTAGCAATCGGGTGTGGAACGATAACGGTACATATCTCTCAGTGAGCTTCTCTTTCATGGCTTTCCAAGTGGCTATGGGTGCCAGGCCTCGGCCTCTGCGGACGTGTTCAAAATTGGTTCAGTGTTGTGGAGCTTTACCCGTCAATTTCATTGTGGCAAATTTAACCTTCAGGGCTTCGCTCATGTCAAACCATACAAAGTAATGGTCCATGGCACGGACCCAATCAAGATATGCTTGGGGTTCCATGTGGCCTTCAAAATGGGGAATGTCAGCCTTAACGTTCCTTTTATATTGTTCGTTAGAGTCACGTTTTATATTGTTCGTCAGGGTTACATTCTTGACGTCGATCGTCACGAACATTTCCTTGAGGGATCTGACGATTAACATGAAGCTCAGGGACAACAGTTTGATATAATTCCACTTACTCAAGCCTCTGATTGATATTGGCAAGAGTTGCTTGAATGACAGCTAGGGTAGCGGAAATATCAGAGTTGTCCATTTCAGGTTGGGGAGGTCTAAGGTTCCTAATTATGTAATTTGGGAGGGATAAAAAAGGCTCGTCAGGATCTGTGATGGTGCTGCGAAGACGCATTCACCAAAAGGGAAAAACTAGAGGTCGTGTGTGTATATATATATATATTTTTAATTTTATAAATAAATCTGAAATGACCTAAAATAAAGAAAGAAAAATAAAAGACTACACGATCCTAAATGAATGCAAAAATTGATGCCTAAATAATGCAAGAACTAGGGTTTTAAGAACTTTCGCTCTGATACCAAAATGGTGTAAAACTAACACTAAATAGAGAATTTTCAAGATTCTTAATGGATTAATTTTACCAACACGTAGTGCGGATCAAAGTTAGAAATTTTAAACAGTTAATCGGTTTGATAGATTTTCAAGAACTGAATCACGTTTAACAATTTCAATTAATAATTCAATTCTAACAATCAATAATTAAATTCCTAAGTGTTCTTAGCAAGTAAAAGATTCAATATTGATTCGTACTCTAATCAAGCAAGTGGAACACTCAATCTCAATTGTTTGTGGACGACAGAATATCAAATAATATAATAGAGATGGTAAGGCAGTAGAACACAAATATTTAAAAGTGGAAAGAGTATACCGAGGGTTTGAGGAACAATTGCGACAGATCTCAGCTTGGCAGCAAAGGGGCGAGGAGCAGCACCGGGCGGGCACGAGGCGGCTAGCGCTCGTTGCGTCGCGGAGGCGCGACAGGAGGAGGGACGTCAAAACTGACAGAGGAGCGGCAGGTGGGGGCATCGGGATCTGATGGAAGGGGAAGGGGATGAGGACGAAGTCGATTGAGGGTGCTGTGGAGGTTGCGGGGGCGATGGAAAGGGGATTTCGGAGTGAGGTTGATGGCGAAGGGGATGACTGTGGTGGTTGTAGGCATCGACGAGGATGGGAGGTGGGTAGATGGTGGTCGGCAATGTTGGAGGTCGATTGGGGTGTTGTCGGGGTCGCGAAGTGGGGTGCTAGGGTTTCGGTCAGGGTCGGGGGGTAGGGGAAGAAGACGATGGAGAGAGAAGGGGAATTAGGGATTAGGTTTTTTTGTATTGGATTTGGGGGATTTTGGAGATTAGGGTTTGGGTTTACTTGGGGAATTGTTTTTTTTTATAAATTTGGGGCAGATCTTAGAGTTAATCACTAACCCTAAAATTGTATTAGGATTTATCACAAACCCTAATAATTGGATCTCATTTGTATCACACAAAAAGAGACAGGAAGAGCAAAATTCAACACAATAATTTAAAAAAAAATCAAGAATGGCATATTTTCTCATTAATCTCAAGGCCTATAAATAGGCTCAAAACAAATCTTGATACAAAATCTCAAAATATTCTAGAATCTCAAAAATATTCTATTGCATAAAAGAAAGATTACATATGGCTATAATTGCCAAAAACAAATATGGTATTGAAATAAAATACTAAACTAAACAGAATAGATGTCCATATCACTACTGCATTGCAACATAATCAAAATAAGGCTTGAATCAACATATATATCTATGAGCATATACATCTCTAAGTCGTGTTCATGTGGTGTATGCAATGACAATGAAGTCTTATATCATTCTATGGGCATCGAATCGACGGGAGTCAAACAGAACATGGTATGTAACGAATGGTTCAAAAGCATGAAAGGATTACACGAGATTCGATAATACGATGGATCAATAAATGAGAGCTACATGCGAGAGTTCAAAGAAGTGCTTGCACGAATATGGACAATAACTAAAGTTTACGAAACGATAATCAAATTCAATGAGCTACTTCTGAGAGTTCAAAGGAGTGCTTGTCTTTGTCGATGATTACAACGGAGAAGAAGAAGCCACGACGACACCCTCGACAGTAACGACAACATGCCAGTAAGCAACGACTGCGGCGGTGGCACACAGCAGCAACGACGACAACGAGGCAGCAACGACTGCAGCGAGATGTAGCTATGGCAGCGACAATAACAATAACGACAACAACAGTGCCAAGAATGGTAGCAACATCGACAATAGGTAGCGACAAAAACGACGGCAACGAGGGCAACTAGGGTGGAGAGGCAGCGAGCAAGATGGAGTTTTGTTTGCGGGTTGAAGGAGATGTGCGGGTTTGTATGGTGTCAGGTATAGAAGATGATGAAGATGGAGAAGTGCTCGGGATTGAACAGTAGGTCAATAGAGGTTGGGTAATGGAGGAGGCAGTAGGGAGGAAGATGGTGGGGCTGCGAGTGTGGGGCATTTGGTGTTTGTGATGGCAGCAAGGGAGTGGCTCGGGGTGAAGGTGAGGTAGTGTGCGGTGTTTGGGGGTGCGGGGTGAGGAGGCAGCAGGGACTGTCGGGTGGTGGAAGGAGCGGAGATGATGGTCGGGGGGCAATGGAGAGGTGGAGGAGCCGACTGTCGGGGTGACTGCAGGCTGGTCGGGCTGCGCGCGCGTAGGCGGGGGTTTGGTCGGGATGCAGAGGAGGCAACAAGGGGTTGTCGATGGAGGAAGGAGAAGAGGGTTTTAATGGAGGTGTTGGGTTTGGTGGTTGCAAGGTGATGGTGTGAAGGAGATGATGGGGAGGTGATGTAGCAGTAACTGACAAGGATGGAGGCGGAGGCCAGGAGTTGTTGGAGTGTTGGAGAAGAGGTGTCGGGATGTTGGGTTTGGAGGCCAAGGGAGGTGGAGGGCAGGGAGTTGTTGGAGGTTGAAGAGGCCAGTGGGAGTAGTTTTGAAGGAGTGGTTTAAGGAGACAGAGGATTAGTAGGAAATTATGGGGATTATGGGGTGATTAATGGGGTAGTTTGGAGTTAGTGGGGATGCTGTTAGTGGAGTAGTGGGCCAGAGTTATGATTTGGGTTGGATTAGGATTTGGGTTTCGGGTTGGATTGGATTAGGATTTGGGTTGGGCTTGAGAATTGAGTTTGAACTCAAATAGGAGACCTACAATAGGATAAAACTAGCTATTTGCACGCGTGCGATGCACGCCCTAATATTTTTTTTCTTTTTTATGTAATTACTACGATTGTTTGAAAAAAGTGCGATAAAGTACATGTAAAGGGTTGGTGCATTCATTTTTTACTGCTGGAGAATGCCAGACAGGTAAGCAGAATAATTTTGGCAGAGTTTATTATGTTTCATTGCAACCTATATGTACAAATGTGACTTTTTTTTTCTTTTTTTTGACCCAACATTCATTTGTAACATCAATTCAGTTTAATCAGAAGACTACAATGTGCACTAATTTCAAATCAAATACCAGAAATTACAAAACAACACAACATTAATTTTATAAAAATTTCTAAAAAAATAAAAAAATCAAACACTTACTGGGCATCTTGTTTAGACTCAAACGACTCACAGCTGTACTTCACCATCCGAATCACCGCAACTGCAACCGCATCCAATCCATCAAGCCTGTGTTCTTGCTACAAATGAATAAATTAACCCAATTAGAAACAGAAGGTACCCTGAGAAAGCTCGCAGTACGCCCTTGCGCTAACTGAGAGGTGAGACGTGAGGCTAGCAGCGGCCACCACACTATGAAGCGGTAGCAGAGACTGTACGCATTCGAGCTTACCGAGAGTTTTGAAAACGGAATCGGGATTATCGAAATTCATCCAGATTCAAGAAATGAGTTCATCAGAATCATCGAAAATTCATCAACATTCAAGAAATGAGCTCTTCAGAAACATCGAAATTCATCAACATTCAATAAATGAGTTCATCAGCGTCATCCAAATTCGTCAAAGATTCAACAAATGGTAAGATGATATTTGGAGGATTAGGGTAGGCATTTTGTTTTTACCGGGAGAGCGAATGAAAGGAGGCGGCGGCGGTCGGAGCGAGGAGTGGGGAGGTTGGGGACGCGGCGGAGATGGACGGCGGGGGGCGATCGGAGGGAGGAACAGGCGGTGGAGATGAGAGATCGGGAGAGGGAGCCACGAAAAGCCATGGATTTGGAAATGGAGGCGAGACTGGAAATGATGGGTTTAGGGCTTATTTGGAGGCAGGAGTGGAAACAGGCAGTCGTAATGGGCCGGGCTTAGATTGGAAGGATGCCTGAATTTTGAGTCCATCTCCAATAATGACAGAATTAACCCTGCATTATTTTTTAGCTTTTTATGTTTATGAGGGCATGGTAGTAAAAAGCCGCCAAAATGGGGCTTTGCTTAATAATAGGATAGATAGATAGATAGATACGCAAGAAACAGGAAGGATTAATATTCATCTTAGGTTTACATAAATTATTTGCCCATTCCTACAAAAAGATGCCCATAACATAGAAATTACTAATACTCAGTTACATTAACTAAGAAAAGCAATGTCTTTAGAAATTTCACATCACAACTGAACAATTCAAGTTCAACCCCAAATCAGAATCCCCTCTTCTACAACGATCCTATCTCTAATCACAATCAAATCCAATAATTTCCCCATTTCCCACAATAAATTAATGGGCATAAAAAATCAAGGCAATGAAATTAACACTTAATACAATTCAGATCGAAATAAAGGCTAAGATCAGATTTTGATAAATACCCAGATCCTAAAAACGCACAAACTAGTAGCCCACCAATAAAATCAAAATAGATTACATAAAAATTTGAAAATAAAATTTTGGTTATCAGAACTGACCTGAGAATGAGATCTTGTGAAAGAGAGAGAAGGGGAACAACGATTGATAAATCAATGTCGAGAATTGTTGTTCGGCATATTCTGGATTTTATAAAACGGAGAAGCGAATCATCGTACGGAATATACTCATAAGAAAGATTCTGATCCCAAACCCTTCCTCTCCCCTCTTTTCTCTCTCTCTCATTCTCTTTGTTATTCTCTCTCTTGCTTCTCTCTATCTCTATATCTCTAACAGTTGTGGGGATTTTGAGAGAGAGGGAGAGGAATCGACGGGAGGGGGGGTGTTTTTTTTTGATAGAGTTTGATTTGGGTGAGAATTACGGTTGTGACCTTCTTTTGTGTATGGTTCAGGGGTAAAATTTGACAGATTTAACCCTACATTATTTTTTAGGTGTTATGTATATGAGGGCATGATAGTAAAAAACCACTAAAACAGGGTTTTGCTTAATAATAGTATAGATTGGGCTAGAGTTTGAAATCAAATAGGAGATTAACAATAATTGGACAATTGGGGCTTAAACACTAATCAGTAAATAATTAAATAATTTAGTGTAAGAAAAACAGTAGAAACGAACGGAAGATTATAAATAGTCGAAATACAAGAATACGCATTTTTTTTTTGTATAATTGGAAACGGGAGTTACAAAAACTGTCATGGATTACCAAGATTTAAAATGTGTCAACTATTTAGTTAGAGATGGTAAATCCTTATAGGTAGGTCCTAAGCTGCATTGCATTGTGTTAAAGGTTCTATTATTATCATACAAAACCCAGTTACAGTGGGAATCCACATTCGGGTTTTGTGGAAATTAAACAAGTAAATAATTATTATTTGTTTTTTTTTTTTGGTATAACATATAACTTGACATTCTTTTTAGTTGGTTTAAATTACACCTGATGCATATGGAGATATATATTCATAAAGAAAAATATTGATCATATTAATCCTAAGTAGAGATGTTTCTAAACGTAGGGCTAGCTCAGGAGACCTTGCAAGGTTGTCTAGTAGTGATACTTTAAGCTCAATGGCCAATCAGGACAGAGGAAAAGACACAGTTCAACAACAGTGGATGGATAACGGCCCTCGTTTCCAAAGTGGAGTTCTCCGCACCAATTGCATCGATTGTTTGGATCGTACAAATGTCGCACAATATGCTTATGGCCTAGCAGCTTTAGGCCGTCAGCTCCATGCAATGGGTTTGACTGATGTTGATAAAGTGGATCCTGACAGCAGCCTAGCCGCAGCACTCATGGATATGTACCAAAGTATGGGCGATGCACTTGCTCAGCAGTATGGAGGCTCTGCAGCGCATAATACTGTCTGTTCATTAAAACTTAGCCCCTTGATATGTTTATATGTCTTTCACATTTAATTTAGGGGATGCTATAGTTTATATTGTTTAATCTATATCTAGGTTTTCCCTGAAAGACAAGGCAAGTGGAAGGCTACTACTCAATCTCGCGAATTTTTGAAGTCCATAAAGCGATACTACAGCAATGCCTACACAGATGGTGAAAAACAAGATGCAATTAACTTGTAAGTATTGTTTTCTAGGCTCTATGATAGCTGTTTCTGCATACTTGTGTAGTTTAACAGTTTAGTACCATTCTTTATAACTCACTTTTGTTATAAAAGCTAATTGAATTGTATATTTTGTTGATATCAGCCTTTTTTTCCCTTTTGTTATAAAAGCTAATTGAATTGTATATTTTGTTGATATCAGCCTTTTTTCCCTTTTATTTTTGTAATCTTGACAGATTTTTGGGTTACTTCCAACCTCAAGAGGGAAAACCAGCTCTTTGGGAGTTGGATTCAGATTATTATCTTCATGTTTCAGGGACTGGCGATGAGACAGTTCAAAAAAATGATACAAGGTAGATATCAAGTTATTTCGTACTGCAGAAAAATTGTTATGCTTATTTTAATGTAAATTTATCTGGGTGGCATACATGAGAGTTATGCTTTGATTATCTCCAGTATACTACTTGACACAGCATCCATAGGGGGTGCAGGAACTCCTCTTGCACCAGTTTCAGCTTGCAAACAAGACTTCCAGCGGATGAAGTTGACGTCGTTTGATAAACTTATTGAGAAAACATGTAGTTCAATAAAAAATGTGAGGCTTTGTAGAGAATCTGACTTGAAAGCAACTGGTGGTGCAGGAAATATGGCACCAGATGCAGCGTATGCTCTCCTCCATCTTCAGATTTCGCTTATTTTTCTTCTTCGTTAATGAGTTTCATTCAATTTATTTTCTTGTCTGCTTACAATTTTTTTTATAGCATCTTACTGTGGCAGCCCCTCTCTAATTCATGTTGGAATCTTGGAAAGAGGAAGAATTGGTTCTATTATTATTTCTACAATATACACAAGCTGATGACATTCCCACTATATTATCACATGCCTATTGTACCTACAATCACATTTTATTGTTGAACATCTACTTGATGAGCTTTAGGTTTAATAAATGTGCTGTTAATTCCATTATACAGGATGGTTCTGATCATGCTTGAGCATTTAGTGTTCCAAAACCCCTCTTTCGAAACACTTTTGAAGTTGGGTTGGTCTTTGGGAAGGTTTTGATGCTTGCTTATCGTTTATACTTTGGATTCTTATTTGTACTGGAAAAAACTATAAGAGGGTAACCTCCATTCAAACTCTGATAGGAGAACATTTCCAAAGGGAAAAAAAATTCTCTTATTGGAGTTGAGCCACTAATTATATATAGTTCTTTGCTTGGGAGAGTACGATGATTGTAGTACCTCCTCTACGCTAACACCACCTCTGAAGTTAATCATGTTGAAGTAAGAGAAATGAACTATGGTAAGTTAATCCCCAGTTTGGAGGGTTAGTGTCAGCAGCTGGTAGTTGAAGTTGGCCAATCTTTTGTCCGGCCATTTCAGTTTATCTGTGTAGTCTCTAACGATCTCAATTGTGTCATAAAACATTTTACAGGTGATAATCCAGTGCTTTCAGCTTGTGCTGTTAGTTTTTTCCTATAAATATTGTTGATTTTTAATTTGGTTTCTCCATGTGTTGTAAATGTACTAGAAATGCTATTTTGATACATGTCTTGATCATATTTTTTGAGTAAATATGGTGGTTAGTGCGACAGTCAACTTAACTTCATTCTTCGCATATTGTGTTGCAGTGAAATTCAACTTAAAAGTCCCAATTGGTTGTTTGGTCAAAGAAAGAATGAAGATAGCACGCCTGCACCTAAAGGTTCAGCAACCGAAAATGGAAATGGGGAAGCTCTGGATGAATTATATGATGGTGGTCCCCACGACTTGAATTGGCTCTCATTTGCGCATGATATCTGTGAGGAGGATATCTTTCAGAGGTACTTATTCTTTTCTGATTCAAAGATGCCTTTGCGTATTTCTTATTGCTACATTTCTCTCTTGACATTGTTTAATACTCTGGATATCTATCTCTGGTATTCTGTAGTGCGTACAAGTACTCTACTAGATTATGCAGAACTCGACAGGTGACTTTGTTTAATGCATTACCTATCTTCTTGGCCATAATTGATTGAAGGAGTTATCACAGATCACCTAATCAGTTGATATATATCATGATTTTGTGTTTGTGAAGAACGAAGTAGGGTATACTTTGTTGAGTCATAATCAGAAAAGCAAGTCAGAGAATATGGAAAGGAAAATATCATGGTTTATGTATTCGCTAAATTTAACAACACAAAATGTGCATGTTCTTTTTTCTCCCTCGGTTTCTACAGTTCATGGGGTCGAAACTTAGAAGTTAGTCTTAGGGTCTCTCTTTCTCTCTCTCTCTCTCTCTCTCTCTCTCTCTCCCCACATCGATTAGGCTTGTTAGGCCCCAATACTTTAGGCTAAGCTGGAGCCCTATTTTGTTCGGGCTTCAAAAGTCAAGTCCAAGCCCTGCCTAAGTTGATAAATGCTTGGCTCAAACTGGAGAAAATATGAGTCAAGCGTTGTCAGGCGCTGGTTGGGTTCGGGTTTATTGTGAGAGTACAATTGCCGTTACGGAGGATACTAAGAGGTTGACTTCGGAGGGGACTAAGAGATGCACTTTGAGCCTTAGGAAAAAGCCCTAGAAGGCCTCATTCTATACTCGGCCCTTACTCATTTGAGTCTCAATCTCATCACTGCTTAGGTTGCTTATAGTTGCAAGTTTGACATTGAGTTGATTGAACTATTGGCATTGGTCTCTACATACTTGACAAAATTATTGCACTTGGCTATTTCATACTTCACTCTCAGAATTGTTGGAGAGTTATCTGTATATTTAATGGGAACCTTTCCTTTACATGTGATTGAGGCACCTACCTTGAAACTAGTAATGTGCAAATTTAAGAATGTGGAAGTGAGTACTTCTGAATAGCTTTCTGAGGACCAAAGTAGCAATATAACCAGCTCCAGCCCAGTTGGGTAAGGTGGCCTCTTCAGCCTAATCTCAATTGACTTGGCTGCACCTGTAAATCCATTAACCAAGAATAGTTCGTCATTCAGGAACATTGCAAACATAAATGCATCAGGCACTTTCATGCTAATTCTTAAAAAGGTAATAGCAATAAAATAAGGACTCAGAGGGAAGTGCAGTGGATTATAGGTCTTTTGCCTTGAAAAAAGGAGGGGGAACAAGAACATGAGAAGATGATGTATCTGTTGGAACGTTTGGGTCACCGATTCTTTTATTTAATTTTTATTGCAATATGAACTTTGATGAAACATTGTAAGACAAACTCCTAGCAGTGCGCCGAGCTTTTACCTTGAATTATCATGGTTTGCTGTTTTAAGATCTTTTTTCTTCGTTCTGCTGTGTAATGGCCATCACATGTGTTACATTAGCAACCCTAATGCCCATTTTAACCACTGTCAATCATGTTCATTTTGTTTTAACTGTTGTCATAAGACTCATAATTAATGCTAGCTGCACGCTTATCATTGTATATTAGCACTTAAATACTGTCGTTTTTGGGGGTTGAGGTAATTCCTGCAAATCTTAACATGGTTTTGGAAAGTGTCCTTTGTTGTAAAGTCCCTGCTACTAAGCTAAAACTTCGAAGTTGTAGAAGGGTTGAGAGAAATTGCACTTGTATTTTAACAAGCCTCCTCAGGCCGAGAGCTCATATTTTTATGGGCCAAAGAAACGGGATAAATGCCCAACAAATTGTGGGCCGAGACCTGGACTATACGATACTGTAATTTTTTTTATAAATCCGCATTTAAATTGCGTTGCCAGTGAGATTCGAACCTGAATTGCTTGGATACCATATGAAAGTCTCTGCCACTACGCTAAAACTTCGAAGTTGTAGAAGGGTTAAGAAAAATTGCACTTGTATTTTAACAGTTCTAAATGCAATATGCCTGTAATTATGCCTTTTCCCCTCTAGTTATTGATGACACGAATAACTGAAAATATAATTCACCAATTATTTATAGGCTGTGTTTCGTATTGCTTTTGAGGAGACTTGAAGCATTTTTAGGCTTAACATATGAGTTTAGTAGAATTAAGTAAAAATACGTTTGGCCCGATGCAGTCCCGTTCACAACGATACTAAACAAAGCCTTTTAAAGGTTGTCAGAAATCTATTTTGGAAGTTCTTTTGCATATATGCTATGAAAATAGAAGGTTTTGAAATCAGGGCCTAATTTTTTTTGATTCCAGGTATCTTGCAATGACATCTGCGGATGAACTGAGTACTTGGTATGGTGGAACGTTAATTTATGATCAAGACAAGAACAGTGAGGTTTACAGGCATTATGCTGAGCTGTGTCAGGTAAATATCTGGACTTTATCCCATATAGAGAAAAATATACATCTGAAATTATTGCAACCTGGATATGTTTTTAATCTGAATAATTGCTCAACAAGTCTCTAAATAAATGGTTTAAGCTATTTTCTCCGTTTTGTTTGGCTAATTTTTCTTCTCATGTTACTATAATTTAGTGTAGAGACCTCAGTCATCTTTGCTTACTGTTAACTGATGGTAATAACCTTCGACACTTGCTCAGTAATATCCCTTGGTATTTTTGAAGCACCCATAGACCTTGCAAAAGTTTTTGTAATCCCTATTCTTATAAGAGAGAAGGTGCTGTTTCCGCATGTTATCCTCATTGAAATGATGAAAACACTTCAACATTATGCTCTGTTAATTGGTTGACATGTATTAATCTTTCTCCTGTTGAAGTCTTGATTGTGCAAGGGGCATCCAGAACTTGTTTAATACAAGAAAAATAATTTACATTGTTTTAATTTCAGTCGGGCGATGAAATGAAGTTTTGTTTGCACTTTGAACGACTGTAACTGGAGGGGTCCTGTTAATCAAGTTGTCCTGCTGAAACTACTTATCTGTCAGTGAAAAAAGTTACGATCTTATTGATAAAGTAACATTTACATTGATTCACTAGTTTGGCGGAAAACGTTTCTAGGCGAACCTTTTTGCAAACTATTCTCAGAAGTCGAGTAACTCAGGATGTAGGATTCATGCGTTTCACTGTTGACTAATGTTGATGAGGGTTTCCAGTTATGACATGATCTTGGTTAGGTTATGTGATTCTGTAGCAGTGTTAGTCAGATGCAAAATTTTGAGGTCTGAATCACCCTTTTCCCCTTTCGTAGTGTAAAAAATCAGCTACTCAACAATCGGCCTTCAAGAACCCCCCCCCCCCCCCCCCCCCCCCCCCCCCCCCCTCTTTCAGCATGGTCCACCAAATTTCCTTTTAAGAAACTACCCTGAACTTCTTATTCATGATACGAGAAACATGCCTGAACTCTTGTGATAAAAGAACACCCCTGTTCATTTATATTAAAAGAAACTGCTGAACTTTATATATTTTGAGGGTTGTTCCCAAAAAAAAAAAAAAAAAATTTGAGGGGTTTTTTCCCTCGTCAGAAACGTTAAAAGTTAAGGTTTTTTTTTATCAGTCTAAAATATCGAACATGAGTGTTGAATCTTAAACATGCAATCTTGAAGTTACAAACTTTCCTTGATATTTCAATTTGAGGTGATCGGTAATGTTTTTTACATAATAATACTAACAAATGCTCCATTTGAAAACCATTCTTGTTTAAATAACCTCAATGTAATTTTTCAGGGCCCAGTGATGGATGCTTTTGAACATGATACTGAGAAACAGAATCATTATGCTGATGCTCTCCTCGTAGGATTGGACAACAGTAATGAATCGATTATCGAAGCACAGATGGAAGCTGCTCTCATGGAGTACGGTCAGATTGGTGCTGAGCTTGGGATTGCTCCCTTAAGCAAAGCCCTTGCTGAGGATCCGAGCCGCTTGACGAGATGGATTATTGGAGAAGAGAAAGTACCAAGAACTAAAGAAGTAGAAGTGTAAATAATCCTTCCTTTGGTTCAGTTCTCTTTGTTAGTCATCATTATTAATAATTTTCTTTGCGGACTGAATAATCAATTAGTGTAGTCTTTCTTCCGGGATTCAACATTATGTATCCTGGAAAACTGTTGTATAGTTATGAGGGACAATTGTAGCGGACGGTGTTTTCTGCAGAAGGCCATCAGGTACATGATAAATAACATGCTTCACATTCTTTATTTTACGACACATTCTTCTTGTACATTGTGTCAATGCTAATATTGTTATACTTGACCTTGCTGAAAGTTGGATTTCTGACTATCGTTCCTATTGTGGTCCATAATCTTTCTTATGTAATGGTTATGTTAAAACAGTTTGTACTTGGCTTTACTGGCCATTCTCTATCCAGCATAATCACAAGGGTTATCCCCTATCGCCCGGTGGGTTCATTAGTCCAGAAAAGTGGGTTATTGCCCTGCGAAATTCCAATTTGCTGTATCAACTAGTAAGGGTGTTTGCTATGGCACCAGATTGTGATTTGCTCCATTCAACAGTAAAATAAACATGCGCAAAATGGCTAACTGCAGACGGGTCGGCTGGATCTCGCCGGTGGCTAGTCGTAAAGGTTGTTCAATCCTCCAATATGCTTACGATACTCTCCTGTTTGGAAATGGCAACCTCCGAGAAACTACCGTTTTCAAAAAAATTCTTTATAGTTTTGAGGCTTGGTTTGGTCTCAGAGTAAACTTCCACAAAAGTGCTCTTATCCCCATTGCCTTATCCCTAGAGGAGGCATAAGACCATGCCACGATTCTCAACTGCTCTATCGAGAAGTTCACCATTAAGTACCTGGGGCTCCCACTGAGACCGAGAAAGCTCAAGAAGGCTGATTGGTTACCCATCGTTGATCGGCTGGAGAACTGTCCTGCCGGATGGATAGGTAAAGCATTGTCCTTGGAAAGGAGAGCCATACTTATCTACCAACCTATTATATGTCCTTTGAAATGCCACGATGGGTTATCCAGAGAATTGATCGCATCCGAAAACGGTTTTTATGGAAGGGTGCCAGTCCTGATAGAGGCGGCTATCACCTCATCATATGGAAAAAAGCGTGCATGAAGAAGATGCATGGTCTAGGTATTATTGACCTTCGAGATATGAATCTCGCGCTTTTGGGTAAGTGGCGGTGGAAAATCTTTCACCCTAACGGAGAAGGTTGACAGGATTTTGTTCAGGTGTACCTGCATGAGAATAGAATGAGAAATCTGGGCCTCAGGGTAGGCCCACGCGTCTCTTAGTTCTGGAGAGGAATTGCTAAAGCTTATGAATCTTTCAATACCTGTGTGACGTCGTCTATTTGAAATGGCAGACTTACTGGATTCTGGTGGGATAAGTGGTGTGGTGATCACACACAAAGATATTTGTTCCTTGATTTATATGCTCGAGCGTCACAACAGCACTGCACAGTGGCCGCAGCCTAGAGAAGAAGCTTTTGGAAACCGGCCCTTAAATAGACGCTGTATTCGGGCTCTCAGCTTAGGTTCATGGAGCTTCGGGCCCATATCTCTAGCTCCAGAATTAATTGCTTTCAGGGGCCAAATAGGAAATCATGGGGATTAGAAAAGAATGGCACCTTCACTGTTCGATTCCTTTATAACCGCATTCATTTCAGGGGATGTCGCCTGAAATGGTCGGGTTTTATTTGGAAGGCGAAAACCCCGCTGGAAATAAGAATCTTCTTATGGTTGGTTCTAAACGATGCAATTATGACTAGAGAGAACCTGGCTAAACGCCAATCGAATATTGATTCCATCTGTGGGTTCTGCAATGCTGTCACCGAGACTAGAGACCATCTATTTCTGGAGTGTCCCAGGAGCAAAGTGGTCCTCGTGGAGGTACTCAGCGCCTTGGGCACTAACGAGTTTCCTAGTATGTATGAGGAACTGTGGGTAGGCTCAAAGTTCGCTACTGAGAGACGATCTATGAGAGAAGCCTGGTTTATCGCTATCGCTGCTATGATCTGAGTCCTTTGGCTAGATAGGAATAACTATTACTTTCGTGGGGACTAGTAATAGTATTTTTGGTAATTTGACTCACATTATTCATCTTATTTCTTTGTGGGCTACTACCGCTGCAACAGGTCCTCGAGGGAGGATTGCCAACGTCTTCTAGGTGGAGGAGTACGACGACGCTGAAGTCGAGATCGGGCCGATGCTTGACTGAGGGATGAGTTTGTTCTATTCGTCTGGCTTCTTACTGTTGATTCCTTTGTCCCCACTACCCCAGGATTTTGTTGCGGGGAGTTAGATGCTATGTTGTATTTTTGTTGGATGGATGTATGCATTGGTCTTTCTTTTGTCCCTCCTCCCATGTCTGGGAAGGATCTATGTTTTCTTTATTGTATTGTAGGATTTTGTATTTGGCTTAGTACTCTGAGTTTGTTTTATTAATTCCTTATTAATGAAACATGGTGGTCATACTCCACCTTTTCCTTAAAAAAAACATGCGCAAAATGAAATGTCACGGTTGCCAAATTGATTGAAAGCAAACCAAAGAAAGTGCACATCAATTAAAACATCTTTGCTTATGTGGGATCCAGTTACAAGGTCGTAGATTCTTCACAAGCTGTTGCAGAAGAACAAGTGAATTTGTTCTTATTACTTGAGTTGAGAAGAAGAAAAAAAGCTGAATATAATAATAGTAATGATTCATATATATATATATATATATATATATATATATATATATATATATATATATGAAGAAAAGGTGGAGTGTGGCCACCCTGTTTCATTAATAAGAGGTTAATAAAACAAACTCAGAGTACTGAGCCAAATACAAGGTCCTACAAAGAAATCAAAGTACATACTCTCCACCCGAAACATGGGGGGTGGGACAAAATAGGACCAGAATAGCCGCCACATACATGCGACTAAGCAAAATACATCATGTCCCCCCAACAAACCCTGAGGTGGTGGGTATCTATCCTCAGTAAGGTCACGCTGGCTATCAGTCAATCGTCAGACCGATCTTGACTTCCTCGTCGTCAAAATCCTCCACCTGAAAAACGCTCGTTATCCCCCCCTTGGGACCTGTTGCTGCCACATTAGCCCAAAATAAAATAAAATGTATAATGTGAGTCAAATTACCGGAGATATTATTACAGATTCTGCGAAAATAATTTTTTTTCCTGTCTAGCCAAAGAACCCAGGTCGTTGTGGCGATGACAATGTACCACGCTTCTCTCATAGTTCTTCTCTCACTAGAAAATTTTGGACCTACCCATAGGTCCTCGTATGCACTAGGGTGCTGGTTCGTCCCCAGGGCTGTGAGTACCTCATCGACTGCCGCTTTGCTCCTAGGACACTGTAGGAGGAGGTGATCTCTAGTTTCAAGGGTGGCGTTGCAGAACCCGTAGCTAGAGTCCACATTCGGTTGGCATTTATAGAGATTTTTTCTGGTCAATATCGCATCGTTCAGCACCAGCCATAAGAACACTTTGATTTTCACCGGGGCTTTCGTCCTCCAAATGACACATGCCCACTTTGGGGTACATCCTCTAAAGTGAATTCGGTTATACAGGGAGCAAACGGTGAACGTACCATTCTTTTCCAAACCCCAGGATTTCTTATCTGGACCCTGAGTGCAGCTACTCCCAGCGTTGGTGATGTAGGTCTGCAGTTCAGTGAGTCTAATCTGAGAGTCCTGATCGAGCGGTTGTTTAAAGGTTGGTTTCCACGTGCCTCTTTTCCAGGCTGAGGCCACCGTGCAGTGTGGTTGTGACGTAAGATCATATAGATCGGAAAACAGGTAAATTAAATGTGTGATCACCACACCACTTATCCCACCAGAATCTAGTGAGTCTGCCGTTACCGATAACTGATGTCACACAGCTAATGAAGAGATCATAGGCCTTAGCGATGCCTTTCCAGAACCAGGAGACTCGTGGGCCAACCCTGAAGCCCAAATTTCTCGTACCATTCCCATGCAGATATCCCCGAACAAAGTCTTGCCACCCTTCTCCATTAGGGTGGAAACTTTCCACCACCATTTACCCAATAGTGCAAGATTCATATCCCGAAGATCAATAATACATAGTCCTCCATGTATCTTTTTTATGCATGCCTTCTCCCATCTGATAAGGTGATAGCCGCCTCGATCCGGGTCTGCCCCTTTCCATAAAGACTGTTTTCGAGTCCGGTCAATTCTCTGAATAACCCATCGCAGCATTTCGAAGAAGGATAAATTATAGATTGGGAGATTTGAGAGGACTGCATTAATAAGCGTAACTCTCCCTCCTAGCGATAGGGCTTTACCTTTCCAACTGCTAGACGGCTTTCTACCAGATCAATAATGGGTAGCCAATCAGCCTTTTTTAGTTTCTCGGACCTTAGTGGCAATCCCAGTGACTGAATGGGAAAACACTCTGTGGAGCAATTGAGAATTGTGGCGTGTTCTAGTGCTTCCTATGTTGTCAGGGCAATGGGGATGATAGCACTTTTTATGGAAGTTAACCCTGAGGCCAGACCAAGCTTCAAAACTATATAACATCCCTTTGAAGACGATTGTTTCCCTGAGGTTGCTATTACCAAATAGGAGGGTATCATCAGCATATTGGAGGATTGAGTAACCTTGGCGATTGACTCCCTTGGCCACTGGTACAATCCACCTTGCTTTACTGTATTTAACTATCATGGACCGAAGAACGTCAGCCACAATGGTGAAGAGAAGGGGAGATAGTAGATCTCCTTATCTGAGTCCCCGTTTACACGAAAACGGGTGGCCCGACACCCCATTTTCCAAAATTGCCGTTCGGCTGGTGGTAAGACGTGTGGATCCATCTGATCCATTTGTCCCCAAAACCTCTTCCAGCCAGCGCTTCCAGTAGGTAGTCTCATTCAACCGAGTCATAAGCTTTTTCGAAATCCAGCTTCAGGAGGTAGCTCTTAGCATTTGATGTATGGCATTGGTGGATAGTTTCTTCAGCTGTAGCTATACTGTCCTGAATACATCGCCCTTTAATGAATTCCGTCTGATCGTGACTAATAAGACTATCCATCACCTATCCCGGTCTATTAGCGAGAGTCTTGGTAATGATCTTGACCGAGCAGTTGAGGAGACTGATAGGGCGGAAGTCTCCCACACGACGGGAGTCTTCTTTCTTGGGAATCAGCACAACATCTGCAGAATTAAATCTCCCTAGTTTGAGCTTATGGTCATAGAAGTCAGTGAACACCTTCAGCAAATTGCCTTTGATTTCCTTCCAGAATATCTGATAGAAGATCATCGAGAAACCATCTGGACCTGGGGCTTTGTCTTTCCCAAGTTTTTGGACTGCCTCCCAGACCTCCTTCTCATTGAAGGGTGCTTCTAGGGATTGCATCATAAGGTCGGAGTTGCCCGCCAAGTCCTGCCAGAACTCTTGGTGGAGAGGGACCCTTAGGTCCGCTTTGTGTCCAAAAAGAAGATTGAAATGGGACTGGAATGCCATTCTGATGTCCTTGTCGCCTTGGATCATTCCAGAATCTGATTGGATCGAGTGAATGAGATTAGTTCTACGCCGGGAACTGGCTGCTCGGTGGAAGAATGCCGTGTTCGCGTCTCCCTCTTTGAGCCACAAAATTCTGGATCGCTATTGCCACTTGATTTCCTCAAGCCTATAGAGTTGGTCAATTTCCTGTCTGGCTTGGAGCAACCTATTCCACTCTTCCTGTAGCAGATCTCTAGTTTCTTCAGTCTTCTCAAGGACCTCAATACTTTCAAGCAGGGAGTCTTTTGCCTCCAGATCAACGCGAATCTGGTCTGGTTCCATTTTTGGAGCTTGCTCTTAAGTCTTCTAATTTTTTCACACCATATTGCGGTCGCTTCAATTCCCGTAGTGGGACGGGACCAATTCTCGTAGACCATGTGGTGGAAGCCTTGGATTTCCAACCATGCTTTCTCGAATATAAACTTTGGTGATTTCCTGGGTTGATCTTCCTCGGAAGATAAGAAAATAGGAACGTGATCCGAGGTGGGTTTAGGTAGTGATTTAGTCAAAGACAGCGGAAATTTGGTCTCCCAGTCAGTGGAGACCAATATCCTATTTAGCTTAGCCAGAATTGGCGACGATTACATGTTTGACCAAGTGAAGAGCCTATCAGAGATGGGAATGTCCAACAGTTCCAGATCCGTGATAACCTCATTAAACGCTTCCCTATCAGAGTCACTGGATCCTCTGCCCCTGTGTTCTGAGGCGAACCTCGTGATGTTGAAATCGTCCCCCACCACCTAGGGGTGTGGCCAGTGCACTTGAATCGCTCTAAGCTCCGTCCAGAAAGCCATCCTAGCAGCAGAGGTGTGCGGACCATAGACCACCGTAATTGATTGAGTCCACATGTCTGCTTTCCGTTGGAGCAAGACTGACAATGAAAATTGCCCATAGAGCTCGTCCAGACAACAAAAAATGTCGGGGTTAAAACCAAGAGCGATACCCCTAGATGTCTCAACAGATGGGGGCATCCTCTATTTAGAGATTTGATTTCCCCCCAATCTACTAAGTCTAGACATATGCGCCAGTATGGTCTCTTCAAGACCTACAATGTTGGCTTTAGATTTGGCGATGACCTCCGTAACCATTTCCCGTTTGCCCCATCTACCGAGGCCTCTGATGTTCTAGAATAGAGCCGCCATTAACTATGGATGGAAACAGGATCGTTACTACTCGATTTGGACGTCGAGTTTGAAATAAGGCTAACCCTATCGCTCTCCCACCCCCTAATTTTGTTAAGGAGAAATGCATTCCGATCGGTATCGCCTACTGCAAGATCACAGGTTTTGGCTAGACTAAAAATCTCATTATCAGTCATGAAATTAAAAATAGATGCTAGGAAGGAGCGCGTACCTCCGTTGCTAGTCTTGATTGATTTTGCAGCTGCAGCAATCTCCAAATAGTCGTCTAAGGACTCCTCCATAGCCCTCTTAGCTACTTTCTGAACTCTAAAGCCTGTATCGCCCTGACTAGGCCCAGGTACATATGTCTGCGTAGTAGGGAAGGTGGATGGAACGAACTCAGGAGAAATGCCCGGGGACTCCTCTGCTAGCCCTTCAGAATCCAACGAATCTCCATCAGAGTACACATAGTCATCTTCGAGATTAAGCCTATCCTCACCGTCATTCTCCTCGATATGGCTCCCGCCTACCAAAGCCCCTGCAACAATATTATAAGAAGCCACTTTACTCAGATTGTTGTTCAAAATCCGTTGCTCTTTGTGCAACTCCGCTTCAATAGGCCCCTCTTTTGGCCCAAATACAATATAATGCGCCTTGGGCCCCTCTTTGGGCCCATTAAAGCATTCATTAAGACTCCCCTTTATGGGTTCATAAACGCCCAGAATAAAGCCATCCTCTCCCTTGCGATTCAGCCGACCCCCCCCCCCCCCCCCCCCCCCCCCCCCCCCCCCCCCCCGTCTTCTGTGCCTACCGCCTTCGTTAGTGGGCCACGTGGCTCCCTCTCGGTGGATGGCGAAACAAACGAGAGTGTTTGGATCAATGCGTTGCTTTCGTCTTCTTCCCCAATACTCCCCCTTCCCATTTTGCCCTCTTCTCAAGCTTTCCTTCCTATCGTTTCCTTTTCCAAAACTCTAAGGGAGTACGTCTTCTTCTCCAAAATGGCTTCTTCCCTCAGAGGCTCTTGCCCCCAAGCTTGTAGCTTTTTCCCTAACAACCCATTTCCATGTATAGAGGCCTGCTCCTTGTTACCCTTGTTCGACTCCATCCCCAAAAAAGCTTTCCTTTTTCCACTGTCTCTCACCAAAAAAGGGTTGGCTCCTTCAGCTGATGGCTTGTAATACCTCGAATTTGTAAAATACCAAAAATACATATTTTTATATTCCCGGAGTGGTGATAATTTTATTTGGTGTATTTTTATTTTTTTAAATATTGATATTGGTGTCTGGATTCATGTTCGATTGGTATTATTGATATATTAGAGAGCAGAGTTGAGATTTATGTAAAGAAATATTGTTTATTTTTATTTAATAATTTTGGTGGATTAATATGAGATAATTGTGATGTATTTTTGTACTGCTCGTATTATTAAAGTATAAAGTTGGGGTTTAGTTGAAATATTTTTGAAATTGGGGGGCTTAGAAGTTAATATACCGTATTAGTATTATTACATATATATTATTTTTAAATTTTTATTTTTTTTCCAAAAAAACCCCATCCCCATTCCTTCCTCCTTTCTTTCTTTCTTTCTCTGTATGTCTCCCGACCGACAAAAAAAAAACCCCCAACCGACTTCAACTTCCGGAGAGATCGATCTCTCCCTCGCCCAATCCACTTCGTTACTTCATGATTTTTTAATTAATTTGAGGGGATGACTAATTGAAGGGTTCTCTACATTATGGTAGCGTCGGTTTTTGGAGAGGGCTTCGGAAAGGTATACCCTATTTTATTTTATTGTATATTAAGTGTGGTTATTTTTTATTGAGTAGGAATATTATGGTAGGGAGATTAGAAGATATTGGGAATGGTAGAGACGAGAAATTAGCAAATTCTTGGAGATTTTACAAGTTGCTAATAAATTAGGGTTTTGGGTTTGTAAAAGAGAATTATATATGTAAGAATTAGTTCTCGTATGGTAGTGGAAAGTATAGTTGAACTATTAGAATAATTTGGGGGTGATTTTAGTAATTGCATAGGGATGAAAATCCCGTAGGAATTTGAATATTACGTGCATCGCACGTGTGTATCCCAGGCGTTCAATAAAACGCCTGTGTGATATTAGAATTTGTGTTATTAGGTCTTGGTGGATGTTTTGAGCCTTAATTGCTTTGAAATTTGAAAATAGGAGATGTTAGCGACTTCGGATGCGGGATGGCGAGGTGGTGTTTCGAGTCTACGCAGGATATTATGTGAGTATGATTTTATTTATATATCTGATGTTTTAAGAAAATTTTAGAGTAATCTGAATCGTTGGTATGAATTATGGATAAGGTGTGTTGCGATGAAGTGTATTGGTATAAGGTGTGTATATATATGGGAAATTGAAACAAGTATATTATGAGTTAAGAATAAAGAATAAAATAAGTTAATTAGGAGATGAGATTAAGAAAGTAAATAAAGTGAATTAATAAGGATAAAATGAAGAAATTGTGCTATGAGAAGTTTATTATGGAATATGAGTTATATGTGATGCGTAAGACCCTGTGTGGCAGCGATATGTATATTTGATGCGTAAGATCCTGTGTGACAGCGATATGTGTATGTGATGCATAAGACTTTGTGTGGCAGCGATATGTGTATTTGATGCGTAAGACCCGTGTGGCAGCGATATGTGTATGTGATGCGTAAGACCCTGTGTGGCAATGATATGTGTATTTGATGCGTAAGACCCTGTGTGGCAGCGATATGTGTATGTGATGCGTTAGATCCTGTGTGGCAGCGATATATGTATTTGATGCGTAAGACTTTGTATGGCAGCGATATGTGTATTTGATGTGTAAGACCTATATGGCAGCGATGTGATGTATATTTGATGCGTAAGACCCTTGGTGGGTAGCGATCAATGTTTAGACCGAGCTATCGGTTCTAGTCTTGGTGGAGGTGTAAGACCCTTAGTGAGCAGCGATCTATGTTTTGACTGAGCTATCGGCTTCAGTTGTGTGATGACATGTGCACTAGTCGACAAACCAATAAAATAAATAAGTGTAAATAAGAATGAGAAAGTAAAGAAAGTGAAATGTGAAAGTGAAGATAGTGAAATTGTGAATGTGAAGGGAAGCGGTTGTGAATGAAAATAAATATGAAGGAATACGAGTGATGAGTTTGTGTATGGAAAGAAAGGATAAATGCAGTATTTGTTAATTTAAAATGAAAAGGTAAAATAGACAAGTGTTAATATGAATAGTATGAAGTAATTGTATTATGAAAGTGATTATTAAAGTAAAATACAGTATGATATGAGTTGATACACCCTGGATTTGTGTCGAGGAATTACCCGTTCGCTATTTCTGTGGAAATGGCGGGAACTACCTGCCTTGGCATAATTCGCAGGGTGAGTTGGCATAATATTAGTAATGAAAAATGGAAATGAAGAATAAAGTAAAGTGAAGATGAAAAGTAATTGAAGTAAATTAATAACCAAGCTATCGGCTTGGGATGTGATGTGATATTACCCAAGTTTTACTTGGGGTGCGGTGATTATTACCCAAGCTATCGGCTTGTGGTGTGATATGTTATTGCCCAAACTATGTTTGGGATATGGAGGATATTGTGATGAGAATGAAGGTGAAATTAATGGCAATTTGAGATATAAGTGAAGATGAAAGTAAGATTAATTTCAATAAGATTGAGTAGTAACTAAAGTAGTATAACGGGATGAGAATGAGTTATAAAACATGCTTTTGATGCAATAAGGATGAGCATTCAAGTAAGTGATATGATGATGTTATGATGAAATGAAAGTAATTTGCAATGTATAATGAGATGTTATGTTTTGTGTTATAAGGCATGAATGAATGTGATATTATGGGAATGAATGCATATGATTTTGATGCGATGGAATCAGATGAATGTGACGTTATGCAATAAAATAAATACATGTAATGAGATATTATGATAATGTATATGAATGATAATATGTGAGAAAGAATATGGGTCGTGAGTTTGTAAATGACGTCGATTAATAAATGAGATACTTGATTGAATAAGTACGAAGGAAATGAGGAAGTGACCTTGTGTGATTATATATGAAAAGTAGAAGAATTATATATTTGCAGAAATACAGTGTTATGTCATTGAGTATAAAGTCAAGAAATTATCTACTTGAGTTAATATGACGTGGTACATATGAGATTTGTAATGAAGAATTGTGTGGGTAGATTAATGTGAATAACTTGAACCAATTGTAGTATGAAATAAAAGGAGTAAGGTAAGCTGTATGTTTAATACACTTTAGCATGAGCGCAAGATGTTGTTATTTGGGAAAATGCAGTGTTTGTGAAAGTAGAGTTGTGTGTGAATGTTTGTATAAGGCATAACGTGATGTGTGTCAAGTGATGAATTTGGGTATGAGTTCAAACTAAAGATAAGTAAGTTGTGAGCAAATATATATATAAATAGGTGATGATACAGGTGATGAAAAGTCACACATACGGTGTTTATATGTTCAGATTTCAGGTAAAATTTTATTATCATGGTATTTGTAAGTTTATCTATTTTCCTTATAATGTTTAATTTATTTGCTTAACCATTAAATTATACTCACACCAGAAATAGCTAACCCCTGTTATTTTCTGGGGGTTAGGGGTGTTCCTTCCTGAGGGTGGACAACCCTAACTCTCTTGCAGGTTTGATAGCAGCAAGATCAGCTAGATGTGGTAGTCTGGTAGTTTTACTTTGCTCGTTGTGAATGAGACATCTATGTATATATATATTATTTATAGAAATGGGAGTAGAAAGATGTATTATATGGTATCATGGAAGATTGTGTGTATGACTGTAAGTGGGAATGTACCTATAGTGCTGTGATGAGGTAAGAAAGCCCGTACCCACCTCGTTGTGGAGTATTGGGTTCTGTGTTTGGTTTTTGAAAAGTTTTTCTACAATTTTTCTAATACTTATATAAGTTTTTAAAGGAAATTTATGGTTTTTAATTTATAATTGATATTATGTTGTGAGGTTGGCCCCAGAGCATGATATTTATATTACCTGTGTGATTCTGCTCATTTTGGCATGGGAGCCCATGATTATATTGTCTGTGTTGTGAGCTATGAAATTTAGAGTAGAATTCTGTAAGCTTTTTGTGTTTCGGGGCAGAAATTTTAGGGGAGATTCTGCCAAAATTTTATTTGAAATATACCTATCTTAGTTTATATTTAAAATGATATAGAAATTGAAAGAATTGAATTTAGAGGTTTAGTTTTAAAAAAAAATTGGGGTGTTACATGGCTCTCGCCCCCAAGATTGCAGTTTTTCCCGAATGTTCCTACTTTCATAGTTGGTTTCCTCGCCTCGAGGCACCAGCACCACCTTTTTAGGCGTATCGCTACCCCCGTTGGACAAAAGGGGGGACTTTCCCCCTTCAGCTCTTGTTCTTTCTGTTTGACCTCCCAAAGCTTGCATCTTTTTTGCCATTTCTGGTGCCTGTGAGACCTGACTGTCCTCTCTGATCCGTTCTTCGCACCTCCTCATCAGCTTCAAGGGGTTGACTGCCTCTTTGGGAAATCTTTTGGCCCTCTTTTCCATGGCATCCTTCTGACTTGGTAAAGCTAGCCAAATCTGGTAATGGATCTCGCTCCTCCATCGTCCTTCCATCCTGGCTGTTGGTACCCTTGGTCGAACCTCGTTCTTGACAAGCGGTGAATGGCACTGACTTTTAAGGACCTGATCCCCCCACCGGAAGGTCCAACCCAAGGTCCTGACGCACCTCCTCCCCTCTCGCTCCTTTGATGAGCTCACGGTGCACCCGTTCAATCTCATGAGCCCCATCTAAGGAAAGATCCCACGCCGGTGAGACAACCTATTTGTAGGAGGGACCATCTCTGAGGGATGGGGGAGGAGTGGGGGACGTGATGGCCTGGGACTCCACATCTGTCTCTGCTCGCTTGTCGAGTACAAATCGAATGAGGTAGGAATCCTCGAACGAGAAAACTTTTGCAAAACGGAGCATAAGCGAGATGTCGCCACTCTGGATCAGTATTCTAGCTGATACAATTTTTGAGTGGCAAATCGTCTTCTCGTCAATATTTTCAATTGTGCCGAAGTCAGAGATTATCTCTTGTAGTGCCTCCTTCTTCCAAAAGTGCAATGGCACATTATGGATCCAAATCCAGTATCTGTCGCCGCCGCTCCGCTCCAAAGCTCGGCGTCCACGCAGAAAATTCCATCTTGAAGTGGCCAAAATCGACCGTGCCCAGGTCGGTGACCTCGATCATCTTCTCTGGCGATGGGAACGAGACCAGAAATTGTAAGTGGCACATTTTTTTCGCTACCCAATCTCTGTGAGCCCTCATTGGCCACTTAGAGTTCAATGCTTGGAGAAGATGAGTCTCCGACGGCCTACCTGATCTCATTCTGGCCACTGCACACCATTAGCGTAGCCACTTCTCTTCATTCTTGATAATATCCAGGCTATTAGCTAGTCTGATCAGAGTGGGGTTGTCCGGTGACCTTCCTCTACTAACTGGATGTTCGTCGTCATTTGTGTTGTTGGCGACGTTCGTGCAGGTGTATGACATGTATCCCCACTTCATGCATTTCAGGCATCTTACTTCTTTTGTGCAATCCTTCCGATAATGTCCCAATTCCCCACAATTGAAGCATGGCACCAGTTTGCGTTTTCCTTTTCTCTGTTTTTTCCTAATTTCCTGTTCGGTTGGTGGTGGGGTATTGAGTTTCTTTTTTCCTTTTCGGGCTACTTCATGCCACCTTGCCGATGATTCCCCAATCGGAGCCGGTGCCTCACCCTCTGGAGTCTCGTCGTTTGGATCCCCTTTTTGGGTCCACAGTACGATAGACTTGAGAAGGTCGAGGACCTCCTCTTTTGATTGTGGGGAGGATTGGTGGGGGTTTTGTGAAGATGAGGCCATTGGAGGGGTGTGGCGTTGTGTGGTGGATTTGGTTGGGGGTGTTGTAGCACGAGGAGGATTATGGTGGTGTGTGGGTGATCTTGAAGTGGGTGGAATGAGTGAGGGGTGTTGGTTGTCATGGCTTTGGTGTCTAGTGTGGTTGTGAAGGTCTCTGTTATGGTGGGGGTGGTGAGTTTGCCTGTGGTAAACCCTGTCTTTGGAATAGTTTTTGTGCGGCTGTTGCCCATGCCCATTGTGATGGCTGTCCCTGTGGTTGGTCCTGTGTTGCATAACTGGTTAGTAGTGACAGCGGTGGTCGTATTCCCTCTGGTCACCCTGTTCTCTTTGAGTGAGTGTGACGGTGGACCGGGGGGGGGGGGGCATTCTTTTATGCCCATAGTGGCTAGTAGGAGGACCCCCTCTATGGGCCCGTCCCCTTAGGAACAACTCCTCTTGATGACGATGGTGATCGTTGCTTCTCCCCTCCTGTCGTTGATGCGCACTACGGTGTGCCCGCTGTGGGGAGAGTGCACGTCTGAGCCTAGGGGAATCCCCCTCAGGGGGGATGTTCAGAAGCATAGGGTTTGGGATAGGGATAGTAGGGGCAGCCGCTGTCAGTGGGGCTGAGGTCTGTGGGTGAGGCGGGGGGGGGGGGGGGTGGATGGGGGGCATCAGAGGTTAGGGGGGCAGAGGTAGGGAGGTTGAGGGTGTGGCGTGCCCTCTCATTGGGCCCGCACCCGTTCAACTCCAACTCCGAAAGCATGGTTTGTTGTTGAAGGTTTTTCTATTCGAAAATTATTGATGAGTTCTTTTGTTTTGTAGGTGGTTCAAAGTGTTGGGAGAAAGAAGATGAAGCATGGGTAGATCCGGGGGGGGGGGGGGGGGGGGGAGGGGGGGTTGGGGTATGCTACAGCCCCCCCCCCCCCCCCCCCCCCCCCCCCCCCAACATTTGGTATTTGTTTGTAAAATTTTTTTTGGGGTATATTAGTGTGGAATGTATATATGTTTTAGCCCCTCCAAATATATTTTAAAGCCCACCCCAAATATATTTTAAAGCCTACCCCAAACATATTTAAGGCTTCTATTTATTTTTTTGGGCCTAAACTCAACTTTGTTCTATCTAGTATCTATAACAACTTTATTTCTCTAGTATCTATAACAACTTTATATATATTTTACATGTAACCTTGTGCAATTTTTTTTTCCAGCCCCCCCCCCCCCCCCCCCCCCACCTTTCAATCCTGGATCCGCCCCTGAGAAGAAGGAAAGCAAGAAGACGAGGGAGAGGTTGCACCTCAGAGAAAGTGGGAGAGGGGGGTGAAGCTCCGGTGAAGGGGAGGGGGTTCAGGTGGGAGGGAGAGGGAGAGCTCACCATGTCTTCGCTGAAGGCAGATTGTTGGCAGTACATTGTTCCATATTGTTTTCTTGTTAACCCTTATTTGCATTGTGACAATATAGATATGAAGTTGGAATCAGCTGGCTGTTTGCCATTGGAGTATTATTCTTTCCTTTCATTACACTTCTTGTTTGCTTAATGATTCATATATTATTGGAGAGATTGATCAAGAAAATGTTTTATCGCGATTCGTTCATTGCAGTAGGAGTAGGCATGTACCATATTGGGGAGCAGGAGTAGGCATGTACCATACAGGAGGCGGTGGCTAGTTGAGCCGTCCATGGTCACCATTGGTAAGATCAATGTAGTGGACTATTCGTTTTTGCCAAGGTACAAACTACTGCATCACCGTAGAACATCAAAGATATCATTCTACGTATCTATTTTAGATGTTTTACGCATCGGATGTACCAACCAACGATTACTCCTAAAATAGTGGCAGGAGTTTTGTACTTTGGAAAACAGTATAGTCCAAGTAAATTGATCTTAGTGGTGGTGACCATCGCCATCTCAAGTGGCCGCGGCCTGTATGGTACATCCATCCCTATACTTACTGACCGTAGTGATAATTTGACTTCTTGATCTTCCCTCCAATAAGATAACAATTACAATTACAATTAACGTCAAAAGTTCTACAGCTAGCAAGTAGGGATGGACAACTATTATCCGAACCGACCAATCCGAACCAATTCAATCCGAACCGATCGGTTTTTAACCGATCCAATTGAGAAATTGGGTTGGTTCGGTTCTTTATCTTCAATAACCAGTTGGATCGGTTCGGTTGTTGGATTGGGCTTTCAATTAACCGACAGAACTGAACCGACCATTCTTTATACATTAATCCATTAAAAATAATAAATATAGTTCTCATTTAAATTTTTGAATATATCAACCAGGCTTTCTTGAACATACCAAGAGTCGCATTTAATAGACTTTAAGTTTAGTTCATAGTTTCCAGAAGACAGTACATCCATTCACCTTCTGACCATTAATAGTGATATTAATTCTTCAACAAATATACATAGGTGACTAAGGTGAGTGTGTGAGTTAGTAATGTTCATTTATGGGAATACATATCATTGTTCACATGCAAAGTTCGTAAAAATGAATTACAACAGATTTTGTTACAACTGTAATCATTTATACTGGTTAGTTTTAGCAACATTTATTGCATTTCAGGATGGTTATACTCCATTCTTTTTTCTCAAAAGAATTTTTTTTTTATTGCATTTATACACATGTATCTTTTTCAAGACTTGTTAGCTATGTTGTTGCATCTTTCTCATGTTAACTACAAGAGTTTTGCTATACAATTGTTTGAAACAGAACCCTCATTATTAACATTTCATTTATTGCTTTATAGATGAGTGAGTGGATGGAAAAGTGAAGCTTTTTTGCATATACCGTATTTTTTTTATTGGAAAGTGACTTTGCATAAAATGTAGGAACCTTGTTGTTTTTCTGACTAAGTCAGTTTCTGGCTAGGTCAATTTTTTCCTCCAAACCGACCAATCCGAAGCAATCCAAATCGAGCTTAATCGGCTTGGATGAAAACCGATCCAATAAAGGTTCGGATCGGTTGCGGATGAAAAAATTTAAAAACCGATTTTCATTGGATCGGTGGTGGATAATCCATATTAGGTCGGATACCGACCGATGCCTACCCCTACTAGCTAGTGAATCTATGTGCCAGTTACAGCTATGATATGTTTTTGCGCCAATTGATCATAAGAAAAGATGTTTTTTTATTTTGTTTTTGTTTTAGGCACACCTTTGTTTGCGCTATTTCATTTCTCCTATAGAATTAGAAAATTAGAATAAGAAGAATAGGATTATGCAGTATAGAGCACCAACACCTTGATCTTATGCAACAATCAAACACATCCTTGCTAGTTATTAGAGCATCCACAGTCGTTTTCTATTTCTCCCATTTTCCCATATTATAGCAAACGGTGCGCTGCACTCGTTTGCTATAATTGCCATTTTTCCCATTCGTCTCAAATCTGTTTCTCAAATTTGAGAAACGAAAGTAAGAATTCTCAAATATAGAAGACGGGGAATCATATACCGTCCGAGGCATTTTAATATTTTTTTTTAAAAAAAAGGGTCGGACGGGGAATGATACCCCGTCCTTACCTTTTAAAAAATATTTTTTTGGGAAAAAATCCCCAGACGGGAAGTCTTCTCCCGTCCGGGAGAAGATACCCCGTCCGGGGTATTTTCCCCCTTTTTTTTTTTCTTCCTTTTTGGGTTTTTTTCCCAATTTGCCCTTCAATCTCTATTGAACGAATTTAAAACTCCAGGGGTAATTTGGTCTTTTGCCAAATGAGAAAAATTTGAGAAACGACGACTGCAGTATACTCCTCTATATGCTATTACTGTAGCTGCCATATTTTGGCAAATGAGAATAACGACTGTGGATACTCTTAAGCGCGAACCAGTAATTACATAGAGTGATGAGTGATAAACCACTCCTACATCTGAACTTTGCAAACTCTCAATTCTATATATACGTATCGGTCGAGATGTCTTTTTCCAGTTTCAGGTCGTAACATATGCGGCATTACTGTCTCCACTCTCCACAACCAAAAAGAGTCCTTCGAATTTATATATAGCCACTTTTTGAAATTATTTGCGATTTTGGGCCACAACCCAAACTATTAGCATTTTTAGCTAGGCAGTGCCACGTCAGCAGCGGCCGCTATTGGAAATAGCGGCCTCTTCATAGCGACCAACACGTTGGACTTCCACACTTGGCAGATGGTAGAGGGTATTGTATAATTGCAAATCACTTGGTATAACTGAGGTCGCTATTGTCAATAGCGACCTTGTATAACGAAGGTCGCTATTCCCAATAGTGACCTCAGGTGGGACTGAAACAGATTGGGCCAACCTGTGGTCGCTATTGGGAATAGCGGCCTTAGTTATACAAGGTCGCTATTGATAATAACGACCTCAGTTATACCAAGTCGTGTCCATTATACAATATCCTCTCTATAAGCTGACAATGGTGGAAGGTCGCTATGAAGAGGCCGCCATTCCCAATAGCGGCCGCTGCTAACGTGGCACTGCCTAGCTAAAAATGCTAATAGTTTGGCTTGTGGCCCAAAATCGCAAATAGTTTCAAAAAGTAGCCTAGCAATGCAAAAAAACTCTATTTTTTGGATCAAGAACCACTCAAGCAATAGGAGATAACCCTTCTGATTTTGTTAGTTAGAGAAAGTCCAGTAGCTAAGTAACTTTGAGTTTCTCAAACCCAGTCAGATTTCATATGGGCATGGATGTACCTAATTGAAGATATTGCAATTCATGTTGAAATTATTTGGAGATGAATTTCTAGACCATCTAATAAACACATGTTCTTATAAGGGCCCATCCTACTTATTGGCTTTAGCCCAAAACCCAGCCCATTTAAAAAATGACCTAAAAAATAAATACAAGTCCAGCTATAAACTGTACAACCTCGGCCCAAGACCTTGCAGTCAGGCCGGACCACTTGGACTCCGGTTTATTCACAGCCCAAATTCCGATCAAATATTCAAAGGTTCAAATTCATATTCTCTATCTCCGTGAAAGTTTTTTCTTTTTCTTTTTTGATGTGTGTGAATAAAATGCAGCCTTACCGCTATCTTTTATTAGTAACTAATGAAACCAAAATGATACAAAAGAATAGTCCAACGCAACAATAGCTCCTAACTTCATGGGGGAAGATTAAACAAAAGATGGGTACAAATACAACTGTACAACCCACCTATAAACCCTAAGAGCATCCACAGTGTGCAAGTTAAAAAAATGACAAAATAGATAAATAGAAATAACTTTTCGTGGTTTCACTGCAGCCATGAAATGCTAAAAAATAGCAAAAAAATGAAAAATTGATCGAATGAAACATCATGTTTAGTCCAAAAAAATTTAAAATTTTTGTAATTTTTTGGTCGGAATAGTATATTTTATTATATTTTCTGCATGGATGCTTGGTCGGAGAGAAATTTTTTTTTCCGTAGGACGCTTTTGCACAAGTTCAAAAGCCGGGTTTTGGGGGCTTTTTCCCCCGTTTATTTAGGCTATGTTCGGGACTTTTGGATTATGAATTGACCATATTGTCCCTTGTATTGGTTCTATATATTTGGCAGAGCCTCACTCAAGTTTAACAACCCGAGAAGCACTCTTCTTTAATCTCTCATCTCACTCTCTATTTTTATTAGTTCACTAATTCATCTCATCAATCTCAAAACATCATACCGACCCAAAAATTTTACTTCAATTTCTCTATATTGGCCATGTCTTCGATAAAAAGATTTATTGATCGGATAAAATTAAAACGTGAACACCTACCACTTCAGGGCAACTCAAGCAACGAAGTAGAAACGGAGATTCGGAGTGTCGACTCCAGGGATCAATCCGATTGGAAATGAGTAGTAGATGATTACAATCATATTTATAAACATATTACTGTCCATCCCGATGGTGGATTTTGTCAATTTAGGAAAAATTGGAGGGAGCCAATCAAAATCTACAAAAAATACTGTTGCCGTATCCTACTCATTAAGATATTAGTCAAGCAAGGTGGCTGACACCGTTTCATGAATATTGATATACAGAAGTCGTCTATGCGGCTTGTCGAGGCATTGGTAGAGAGATGGTGGGACACGGTCCATACTTTCCACCTATCGTGCGGTGAGTTGAGTTTCACTCCGCTGGATTGGGTAATGCTAACGGGGATTTCAATCGGTGTCGGACCCTTGCCTCTGTGTAACGAAGAGCCGTACACATTTGAAATTATTCAGACTCTCTTCTTTCCGGAGATAACTAAAGATGATTTGAAATCTCAAAGTATCTGCTCCCCGTTCTTCAAACATTATTTTAACAATAGTATGATTGAAGCAGCAGAAACCGACCCGGCACTTAAAATGAGGATTGCAAGAGCTTTCTTTATGTTCTTCCTAGGTGTGTTTCTTTTCCCTAATGGTTCTGGGGGTAGTCAGATGTGGTTGGCTTGCCGCTTTTGAAGATCTTAATTTAGTTGCCCAATACGATTAGGGTAGTCCGACATTGGCACTGATGTATTTGTCTCTGGACACATGTAGCAGACTTAAAGTGAAGTCATTTAACGGACCGTGGCAAGTACTCGGGGTATCCGTGAATGCATTCATTATTTTTTAAAGTCATGTTGTCTCCATATTATTTCAATTGGTCTGGTTGTAACTAATTTGACATTTTTTAATACATTATTGGGCTTACGAATACACAAATTGCCGTGTTCCAGTTATTGATAGGAACATCCCCATCGAGACTCACATGGAGAACATCGACAAATGACCGAAAATAATGCGATGGAATCGAGAAAACATGGATACGGGTCGATCTGATCCGATAGGTACAATATTTCGATGGCCCGTTACCAGTTGAAAATACGTACACCATCCTCTATTATATGGCAGTCATATAATGGCTCGTCATTTAAAGGCGTATATGAAATAGAAGTGGCAAATTTAATTTCTCTTCATTGACATATTTTTACGTACTGTGACCAGGTATATTTATTGTACTACTGGCATATTAATTAGATTTTCACTAGTATTATTAAACCGATTGGATAGATGCTAACATAAATATTTGATACAGAATATATGGTATCTTAGTAATCATTGTTATCGCAAACTTACTGGAATAGTTGCTATCACAAAAGACCCACCTCTTGTCTTGCGTCTAATGTCATCAAATGTTTACATTCCGCCAATCGAAGCTTCACATTTCATCACTCATGTAGAGCAGAACACCTACGATCATTATTGGGCAAAGGTATCAATTGGTCCCATAATGCCGGCCCTCTCGCATGCAATGAATGTCGATTTCATCGGTCCAACAATAATCACTGATCCTTCTGCTCAGTTGCCCCATGCAACTCCTCCATTTTGACTTCCATCAGAGTACCCAACACAACCCATTGTTGACATGCCAGCTATGCATGGTGAACCTCTAGTCGAAGCACCATTGTTTTCGGGCAACACAACTGTCAAGAGTTTGGACCCCGATATTTATTTCCCGTTTGATCCGTGCGGACAACCCTCGTATGTGAGTATCCAATATTCATAATTTTTATTTCAATAAATATTATAGTATATTTTAATATGTTGTCAAAGTGTGTATTAATCTATCTTTTGTCAGGAGGAGTTATACAGACGTTGTCAACAATATTCCAAAACAGAAGCTCAATTGTGGTGATTCATACTTTCAGACATGGTGTTGAGGGAGTTTGTTCCCACTGAAGTACCCAATGTTAGGAGATCTATATCGAGGAGCCGACCGTCTACTTTCCGACATAGGGAGATGCATCCGAATAGAGAGGATACGAAAGCGTCGACATCGACATCATCTTTTTCTTTTGTTCCATGTACACAATATGATGATGAAGAGTAGTCAATAATGTATAATATTCATGCACTTCATTATCATGGTTCTTCTTTGTTGTATCCAACACATCTATTATATGCTTGAACATTGGGCTTTATGTGGCTACAAATCATGTTTGGCACTAAGCGACAAAATAGATAGATACACCTTTTAAGCCATGTCCTAACAAAGTAGATAGGTACACCTTTTTAGCAATGACACTAAGCTATAATTTTATTTCCTTCACGTGGTGAGATGATTGGACTTCACATTACCAACTAAGAATCAACGATCCAACACAATTATTTAAACAACCACATTCAACACCACTTCAGTTAAATAAACTATTTCATATGCTATTGTACCCACTGCAATTCAATCTTCTTATCCACGACTCATTTTAATTCATCTTCTTCTTCAACTTCGTCAGATGAATCAGCGGAGCATCAAGATGAAGTTGTTAGAAATATAGACACCCATATGCTAAGGATAGGTATGGCAGTACAATCAAGTGAACGAATCACTCGCCACCGATACATTCATCGTAAAAGAGATCGAAGAGGGTAATACACGATTGTGGAGGGATTATTTTTTCCGAAATCCTATTTACTCCGATTCAATCTTCTGTCGTCGTTTCCGTATGCAGCGAGTCCTCTTCAATCGGATACTGGAAGCTGTTGTTGGATACAATCATTATTTTCGCCAGCAACAAGATGCGTGTAAAAATCTTGGATTAACTACACATCAGAAAATAACAGCGGTGCTACGTTGTTAGCATATGGAGGTGTGGTGGATGCTGTTGATGAATTTGTACGAATCGGCAAAACTACCATTTTGAATACCCTACGTCGATTTTGTTTTGCAGTTGTCACTATGTTTGACCTGCAATATATGAGGAAACCAACTCATGCCTATGTAGAAAGACTCCTTGAAGAAAACAACGCTAGGGGATTTCCCGGCATGTTGGGTAGTGTAGATTGCATGTACTGAAAGTAGAAAAATTGTCCAGCGGCGTGGCACAGCCAGTCCATAGGACATGTTCGGGAACAGATAATTATTCTCGAAGTAGTCACATCTTATGATCTTTGGTTCTAGCATTCATTCTTCGAAATGTCAGGATGCAATAATGATCTCAACGTGCTCAACCGTTCTACATTATTTGATGAGATTCTTGATGGTTGTGCACCTCCGACAAATTTTATCATCAACAACCACAATTATAACATGGGATACTATTTAGAAGATGGTATATACCCCCCCGTTGGCTACTATAGTGAAAACTTACTCCGCCCCGGATATTTAAAAGAAAAAGAAATTTGCGAAAATACAGGAAGGTGCCAGAAAAGATATAGAACGCGCTTTCAGAGTCTTACACGCACAATTTGCGATAGTGAAGGGTCTAGTGCATTTATGGGATGCAGATAGTCTTTCATATATCATGCAAACATGTATCATTTTACACAATATGATTGTTAAGGATGAACGAGAAGAAGGCATTGGTGATTATGATTACGATCAAATACCTGACGCGACCGTGATCGTACCTGACAGAGGTGGACCTACTGATCAAGGGGCTCAAATCCTTCGCAATGTGATTTTACATGATAGACAAAAATATCATGCACTTCGTTAAGATTTGGTGGAGCATATTTTGTCCCAATATGGAGATGTGGACTAGGGAAGTAAATATTTAAATAGTAATTGTACTACTGCTAAATTTGCATAATAGTTAATGTACTACTTTGTATTCGTATATCCGTGAAGGTACTACAACTGAAACATGATGTAATATTTGAATGTAACACATTGCTTTCAATATTTAGTCATGCGAGATTGCATTAAAAATAACAAATACAGGTACATTAGAAATAAAGTAGGGTACATTGAAAATAATAAAGCAGGTTACATTGAAAATAATAAAGCAGACTTACATTGGATAGTGCTGTACACATTAAAATTTTAACATACCTTATCTGCCTCGGTTGTTCCACTAGCTGCTCTTTTTGTTACACTGCCCAACTTCGTAATAAATAGAGCAACTTCTTTAGAAATTAATTGGAATTGACTTGCAATGGAGCTTACTATTTTGTCGGGCGGAGACCCTAATAGTATCGCAAATGTTGAGGAAATGCGCTCCCAAAATTGTGCACCAGATTGATCGGTACCGACCAACGGATCTTGTGTTATACTAATCCAACTTTGAGATAGAGTAACATCTTTCTGAGTTGTATATACTCTCCCTCTTGAACCACGACTCACCATTTTTTTATTTCATAAAATTTTTAGTAGGAGACAGAGAGAGAATTTATGTTACTGGGGAAGATAGTAGGGGAAATTTTTTTTTTTTTGCTTTTTATTTGGTTGAGTGAAACTAGTATATACAGATAAAGTTAGAGAAAGAGCCATTGAAATATACAAAATAGCCATTGGGTTTTAAAATAGTCGTTGGATTTGAAATTGAATGGTTGAAACAATGGGGGCAAAATAGTCTTTCCATTTTTTTTTTTGGAATGATGTTTCGTCCCATCTCCTAAAAGATTGGACGAAACATCATCCCATTTCTCTTTTCCAACGTGATTTTGCATTTAAACAAATCCTCGATTTTCATTGAACGAAACATCATTTTTTGTCCAATTGAATAAAATATTATAAAATATTTCGGACGAAACATGATGTTTCGTTTGCTATAATATGCATATTACTATATCTCCTCTCAAATATAGCATTCTACTTTAGCGAAAAAGCTATAAAATGGTAGAATACCACATGACTGCAACACTCTCATTGCTAAAAAATGCATTTTATCCATATATTGTAATACCCCGAATTTCATTTACATGTAATTCGTAGTACAACAAGATCTTTTACTTCAAATTCGTACAATTTTATAAGGAAATTAATTTTTTTTTATTATACAACAAGTTCTTTACATCAACACAGCGAAAATTAAAAGAATACAACATGATATATATACAACTTAAATCTGAAAATAATCTTTAACATCAATTCTTCTTTATGTCTTTTGCCAATCCAAGCCCTGCACTGGAAAACTGTGGGTACGTCAGTTGCATACAATGCAACTGACGCAATGCTATAAAACAGAGATTCTGTTACTTTAGCAACCACAAACTTGAATGCATATTAAAGTGTGAAAAGTGACTATCCTAAATATGTCAGTGTATGATATGACTTAATGCCTAATGCAGATGTTATACTACAATGACACTAATGCATACTTGTTCAGATTATATGCATCTCATATTACATAGGTCCGAGGGCAAGCACCTACGTACTCCACATTAAAGTGTTTAATCCCTCGTCATGCAAAACCACTTGGTAACAAAATCAAGTTTTAGACATTCCACATGTACGGACTCCAGCCCTGGAGTCCACCATCAGGCTATACGAAAATCCTCATCGTGTGAACATCCTGCAAGTGCCTATCTAACCCCGGTATACGCATATACACTGGAGAACGACCTCCCATCTGCCCGACTATTTATGATCCTGGAGTCCACCGTCAAATCAATCATAGTCCCGAATTTAATTAAGGCTCGTCTCCATCGCAAGCAACCACAGTCCCGGAGTCCACAGTCAAACTGGGTCTATAGAGGCGCCCCACTTACGTTTGCTTAAGTTTTATTACATCTTCGCCTAGTGCCTATCCTTAAGATTGAAACATAAATAAATAATACTACTTAGAGCTAGGTTACTCTCCTACCGGTCTTAAACCATACACCGAGAACGATAGCCCATATTGGCTACTTCTCCAATTCAATAATCATTATCATTACTTTGTCGGTGCTTGGGTCTCACTAAGCCTCTAGAATCAACATCTTTTCATGTTCAACATTATAGGGTACTCATACCCTCATTATTCATATTCTCAATTTCATTTATTCAATTCTTTCATCCATTCTCTTATTTAATCATCATGAGGTAAGTACTTCTTGGTTAACCAACCAAACTATTCATTTTTAATAATTCACAAAGCTCTTTCGATTATTAAAAACCCTTTTCATATTCACCTATACTTCAAGCATGATTCTTAATCAAAAGTTGTTTAAGAAAAAAACACAATTTCTTAATGATTTATCACTAGAAGTTCATTATTTAATCTTATCATTATACTTTGATTTTATCACAAATCCACCCTTAAATATACATTTTTCTTGAATTCAATCTCATCTAATACAATAAACATGATCTTTATTTCTCAAAAATATTTCTTAGAAAACCATAAAATAATTTCCAAGTGATCTAATGATATTCTAGAATATTTATATGATTTTCTCTATTTTTAAAACTTGAAAAAAAATAAAAGTGCAAGCAGGGATTGAACCCAGACCCAACAAGAAACCAAACAATTGCCCAACCAATGTGCTACTCTCAATATCTAATAATAAATTCACTGAGTTGTTTTTATACCCAAATACACTTCTGATTTATAAATTTTTTAAAATAAAACAGAGCTAACCCCAGGCTCGAACCTCCAATCAAAAGCGCCACATGGCAACACGCTGCACGTTGGCGCACTCACTAGCCACTAAACCCAAAGCCAACTACTGATATTATATGGGTTAAAATTCATATAACTCATCTATCTATTTAATCTCAATTTTTACTCTTTGAATAACTTTTGATTTCTAATATTTTCTTCCAAGTTAATATTACAAAAATACATTTCTTTACTGATTTTCACCACATTAGCATAAAATTGTTTACAAATTAATTCAAATAATTATATTTAGAAATCTAGTATTCATATTTTGCAATTAAAAGAATTTAACTACTATCTTGAATGTATATACTTTCTTTTAACAATTTTCAACCCCATTGGTTTTATAATTTTTCTCTAACAATTACACAATTTATTGTGCCTAATTTACACTTTTTATATATATAAATGCACAATTCCTCTAATCCAACCATGGCTTGATATTTGTGCCTAACCACTACAACATACTATTGAAATAGAATTTTGATTCAACAATCTAATTATATCATGATTGAACTTTTCATTTAGCATGCAACAATTTACATGTTTTATTTCTTCCAAACATTCTAAATAACAACACCATATGCATCATAAAAATCAACTAAAAACTCATACAAAATATCAATTTTAAACATCAATTTTTCCTACACATGCATACTACAATACTTTAGAAGGCAAAAAAAAAACACCCACCTTATTGATGAAAATTGCAAATAAACTCCTAGAAAGATTGTTCCAAGGCTCCAACCAAAAGCTAGACTCCTCATCATCCTTAAGCTAAAAACCGCAAGCCCTAGCCTTCCTCTCAACAAATCCGAAACCCTCCTTCTTTCTTTTCTCTCTTTCTTTTGTTTCTTTTGATCTTTTGTAAAATACTCATACAATAGGAGGGGTGTTTATAGGGTTATTGGGTGAATGAAAAGACTCCCACTACCCACATAATTACCCACTCTCACAACCCACTTCACAATCCACTTCACAAACCACTTCTCCTCTTCTTAAAGGCCGGCCAACTCTTGGGTGCACAACACATGCACGTGCACGTGCACCCAACGTGCACAGAATTCTTATTCTTTTAATTAATTATTTTTAATCCATTTGCAGGTGTTTGTTACATGACAAGTGTGTAGGATTTAAAGTGTACATTTAAAATATAGAATAAAATCATGGGCTTCTCTTTTTAATTAATTTTTTAGTGGGCTTTAAAATAGATTTTAGGTCTATGGGTTTCAATGGAAAATAAATAATACAAATGTGACAAATAAAACAGAAGAAAAGTGTGCATAACCTTTAGAAAATTTTAGGGACTAAAATGCATAAAATTTTACGTGCAATGCACGTGCAAAAATCGAAAACAGTCAAAATACAAAATATATAGAATATGTATATTAACAATGTTACAGAAATTTCACGTAACGGTAAAACATACGTAATCGACACATGTATTGAAAGCACGTGCAATGTACGTAAAAATGTAAAGATTAAAATAAATGTTTAAGTTGGTTAAAAATAGGATAAAATGAGTTTTGAGGAGACGAAAAATATGTAAATAATTAAAATGTAGGAGAATACGTTACGACTATTACTTATAACAGTACGAAATACACGTGCATAATACATGTGGAGCAAAATTGTCATAACTCAATTTTGCGGGGTGTTACATGTATACCACGCGATTGTGGATGCTTTAACATTCTGAGTGAGAGTAAATGTAAATAATCCCTCTTCTCCTGGTACAAACAAACTAGTACAACTAAAAGTCTAAGCAGCCAACAAGAAACACCCCACTCCGTCATCCATCTCCAAATGCACACCCAAGCCTAGCTATCCGTACACAACCTCTTCTTTGCTGAATTTTTCCGTATTGACCCACTTTTTGAAAATATTGACCAAACTGACCCACTTTCGAAATATTTATCCAACTATTCCAGTTTTGGCCACGTCAGCGTAAAACGCTCTAGGCAACAACGACATGTTATTTTGATGCCGTTGTTACAAAGAGCGGCATTTGTAAATTTTTTCCAATACCGCTATCTGGACTAACGACATCAGTTCATTTGCTCTCAATCGTGAGCTCTCTGACTTGGAAAACACATCCGCTATGAGTTTAGGTCCACTCGGAGCCGGCCAATAAGGTTCGTCTTGGATATGAAAGAAAGTTGGTGCTCATTTTAGTGCTAATAAACTCGTAGAATAAAATGGATCAATATAAGGCTGATAATCAACTGCGCGTGAGGCACAAGCTGTCAAAACATGAGAACATGGAATATGGTAGAACTGGAATTTCCCATGCACGGCCACCTAAGTCAACAGTGTGTCAATGTCCACCCTTTTGTTGTCCTTTGACCACTCTAATACCAGTTTTTATTCCAAACATGCAAGGACGGTTACGAACATTATAACCTCTGCAAATTTACTTTCTCACGGCGTATATCAATAATTTCTGAAACACGCGATGGCCACAACTTTCCTTTGCTAATAAGCGTCTGTGCCGCTTCACGACGGTCAGTAAAGTATAAATTGAAACAAAAAAATATCATCTCCACAATTGTAGTGAAAGGAAAACTACGAAAACCTTTTAAAACAGAATTGAACACTTTCGATAGATTTTTAGTCAGAGGGTTCACGATTGGGAGGAAATGAACTGATGTTGTTAATCCAGAAAACGGCAATGATTTTTTTTGCAGTTGCCGCTCTTGGCAACAACGACATCAAAGTAACATATGCAGTTGTTGCCAATAGTGTTTATGCTGACATGTTGCAAACTGGGTTAGTTGGGTAAATATTTTCAAAAGTGGGTCAGTTTGGTCAACATTTTCAAAAATGAGTCAGTACAGAAAAAATTCTTCTCTGCCCCCGTGTGGCCTACCCAAAGGTAAATCAAATCAAAAATGTGACGAGAAAGAGCTGAAATATTACTATCAACATTTTTGAAGCAAAAATTATTCCTATACAACCACAGTCTTCATACCATACAGTTGCACTGACAAAAATCCCTTGCTCCTATCTTGAAAGCTAACCTTACTCTCTTTCCACTCGTACCCAGGCACCCAAGGGAATTTGGAGTGACAAGCACTCCAAACCCTGCACTAGGGGCGGAGCCACACCAAGCCCAAGGTGAGCAGCCGCTCCCCCTGAGCTTGGACAGCCCCTTTGTGTAGGCCAAGGTTTTTTCTTAAAAAAAATGGAAGCCCATGAAGCAATGCTCCCCCTGAGCTTGGCCCACAAATGGAAGCCCATACATCTGCTCCTCTTTCGGCCCATACTCACACACCGCCCGACCCGCTCAGTCACACCCTCTTCTTCCACTGCTATTTTCTTCTTTGTTTTAATTTTTTTCCCGATCTCCTCCGAAACCTAGCTCCAAATCCAAATCGTCAATCCTCTCTCAAATCCTCCTCCCCTAACCTCTCATTGAAATCTCTGCTGTCTCATCAATGCTGTCGTCATCTCCGAAGGCATCGAAGTCGCTTATCTTTGAAGGCATTGAAGTCGCAAGTCGCTCGTCTTCCAAGGCGTCGTCTTCATCTCCGAAAAATTTCGCAAGGAGCTTGGTCATCATCTTCACAGAGAGTTCAGTCAGGTATACTTCATATTTACTCATTTGACATCCGAACCAGTGTTTCATTTCACTGAATTATGTTTTTTTTTGTTCAATAAAAATTATTTTAAAAAAACCAAATATGAGATTGTTGAGAATATGAGCTTTGATGTGGGCCAAAAATGGTTTTCTCCATTTCAATTCAGTCTAGGTTTGAAGTTTGATATTAATCGAGGATCCGGATATGAATGATTTGATTTAACTGCATAGACCCTGAATTAGAAAGTTAGGTGTTTTCTTCCTTGTAGAATAAGTTATCATTTCTATTGAGTGTTAAAACCAAGCTTGAGATTTCAAGTATAGGATGATTTCTTCTGAGATATTAGTAGGAAATTGAGTGACCATTTTAGGTCCTTTTTGAGAACAAAGTTTAATAACTAGGAAATTGATTTCCTATTATAATTGTTCTCTAATTGACTAGTAGCTTATCCTTCCATTTAGGCTATATGTTTGAAGGAGGCAATTGATAGTCTTTTTGCTAATTATGGGTTGAGTATCTCACGTTTGCGTGGATAATGTTATGATGGAGCTAACAACATGAAGGGTTAATATAATGGTCTCAAAACCTTGATTATGAGAGAAAATTAGTCTGCCTTCTATGTTCATTGTTTTGCTCATAAATTACAGTTAGCACTTGTGGGTGTTGTTCATAAGCATATGACTCTTGCCACATTCTTCAATTTAATTACAAAATTATGCAATGATGTTGGAGGTTCAGCAAAGCGACATGATATTCTTTGGGATAAACAGTTTGAGAGATTGGTTGTAGGAATAAGTAGTGGTGAAATTGAAACATGGCGAGGATTGAATCAAGAAGCTACACTAAAGCGCTCATGAGACATACGTTGGGGATCTCACTCTAATACTTTTTTGAGTTTAATTCACTTGTTTCCCTCAGTAGTTGAGGTACTTGAATTAATTGATGAGGAGGACGTACATGGAGATGCAAATATGTTATTGAAGTTATTTGATTTTGATTTTGTATTTCTCTTGTATTTGATGAGAAATGTATTGGGAATCACTAATGAGTTGTATCAAGCATTACAGAGAAGGAATTAAGACATTTTAAATACAATGAATCTTGTTGGTGTAACCAAAAGGCAATTGCAGAAATTGAGGGAAAGCGTACATGAGTCTTTCTTAGAAGAAGATTGTGAGTTTTGCAAGAAGAATGAAATTTTATTTCCAAACATGAATGAAACTTTTGTAGCACCTGTGAGATCACGTCGTCGAGCCGAGGAATTGACAAACCTTCATCATTACCATGTAGAGATATTTTATGCAGTGATCGACTTACAACTTCAAGAAATGAATAATCGCTTCGATGAAGTGAATACCCAGTTGGTGTTGTGCATTGCTTGTCTTGATCCAAGAGATCCATTCTCTACTTTTGATAAGGTAAAGCTACTGCAATTTGCAAAGTTTTATCCAGTTGATTTTTCACCTACTGGTTTGATGGCTTTGAGTTTCCAACTTGATACATACCATGAAGATGTCACATGTGCTGATGAGTTTTCTAATCTGATTGAAATTAATGATTTGGCTTAAAAAATGGTTAAGACTAGAATACACATTGTTTATCCATTAGTGTATTTACTTATGAAGTTGACATTATTCCTACTAGTGGCAACGACAACCTGTGAAAGAGCATTTTCAGCTGCGAAGCTTATAAAAACTTCGGTTCACAACTAGATGAGAGATGAATGGTTTAATGATTGTTTGATTGCATATGTCGAGAAAATGACATTGAAGTCAATAAAAAATGAGGATATCATAAAAATGTTTCAAAATATGAAGTCGCGTAGGGGAGTTTTGTAATATAATTTGTTTAATTATTTTTGTAATATGATTGTGATGTGGATGTTTAAAATTTTAAATCTTGTGATTTCTCTTCTGATGGATGAGAAGGCACTGCCCTGCGCACACTACCTCCCACATCAAAACAGCTCGTTGGCAGGGACGAAATTTCCACTCCGTTCCCACATGTCAAACAAGTCACCTCTATCTGAATTCCTCTCTTCGTTACGTAGCTTTTAGCTAGTATGGCGTCTTTCTCAACAAACCACAGGAACACTTTTGACTTTGTTCGATATCTCTAGCTAGCTTCCAGATGCATTCCTTTATCGCATCGCGCACCCCTCCATCGTTCAAAAGTCTTGTATGTTGATTGCACCGTGAAGTCCCCTGATGATTCCCACCTCCATGTACGCCCATCTTGGCCTTCTGAAATTCGAGCACCTGAATTAATAATTAGTTCTTCTAAATGCTCCATATCCACTGTCGATTTCCTATTCCTATGCATCCCCACATTCAGCCTCCAACTTCCTCTTCTTCGTAAGTCAGCGACTAAAGCATCCTTGTTAATGGTAGGTATGTTGTGTATCGTGTACCTAGTGTTCTCATGGAAGGTCTGTCCCACCTTCGCAATCCCTCTCCACAGATGAGATATCTCCGCCATAGTGTTCTCAATCCAAGATGTCCTCTTTTGCAAATGCTGCCACTTTCTTCATTCGCGGCCGCCTCCGTTTCATCGGTGGTGTTTCATCCTCCTCCTCCTCCTCTCTATGGCGGCGGCATAATATAACAACAACAACAACTGCTGCTAGTACTAGTATCATAGAACCAAAGCAAGGGCCATGACTACTGTTCTCATCACCTGCAAACCCCGAATCATGCTATCACTATGATATCAATAACAACACACTAGACAACAAAGAACAACTAGATGATTTTTGCTTGAAACTGAGCCGCGGTCTCCACGTCCCCAACAGTGCAGAACGAATCATCATAAGGCCAGCTTCCTCCTCTCCATCAACATAGCATGTCACCCTGACATGACAATTCAGGCACTCAATCCCCTTATCGGAATGCAACTGTTTATTCCCCAACTGCCTCCTCCATCTCCTTTATCATTCGACGAAGTCTGCATGTGCTGGAAGAGACCGATGGAGTGACACCTCCTTCCTCAACTTGTAGATCTTGACACCATTGTCCTATACCACTATTTTGTTCGAGCCAAAACCTATTATCATGATGACCACCGTTATTCTCTACATTGTCGGTCATCGTCCTCTTCGTGGACTAAGATCGTCCTGGACCATCATTTCACATGGTGTGAAGGCATCTTCCGCAAGGGCCTGCCCCACACATTGGATGTAGGTGACTCTGGTGTTTCAACCTTTGATCTCACATCAAACACATTGGTTGCAAGAATCACCACCGGTTCAGTTCCAGTGGAATGTTACTTCCAAAATAACCTGGTGGAGTCACCAGATGGGGATGAGTTGTTCTTAGTTCTCAGGAATAAAGACAAGCGTCTAGATGATAAGTCTATTGCTGACCAGGAGAGGAGAGCAGACATTGCAAAGTGTTCAAGCTCAAATTTAACAAGATGAAGAACCGGAATGAGTGGGAGGAGGTTAAGAGTATAGGAGACCTTGCGTTTTTCGTTGGAACCAAGTCTTCTTCTGTGTCTCTTGATGTTAGCGACCGGAATTGTTTTCCCTCTATCAAGCCTAACTCCGTCTACTTCTAGGATGGTTGGTCCTTTGAGAATGAATGGTTGGAGCCAGATGATCACGGTCAGACTGGATTTTTTAACTTGGAAGACAAAATAACGATCCACACCAATGACCTTATTAATGACGACCATCGCCAGCTAGACTGGCCACCGCCTGTATGGTACGTTCCTGCTCCTCCTAAAATGCACAAGTGATCGATAAACATCTTCTTCATCAACCCTTCCATAATGCATTTTTTCCTAGGTTTGCTTTATGCATTTGGTAGTCACTGAAATATGGAAGACAACATGATCAAATGTTATTCATCTTATCTGAACATCACTACAATGCCTTATATCTGAGATACATAGGAAAGCACGGGTACTGCTCCTCAAGTTGGAGCATATATATCATACATGCCCAACTTGTTACTGATGAACTGTATTCTAGCTTTCGCAAGAAGCTTTGTGAGAGCATCAGCTAGCTTGGTGAACAATGCTAATTTGTTTAGCCACTATCCACAGAAGTTCATACAAAGTGCCACTAATTTGGTTGCGGACCACGTCACAGTCAACTTCAATATCCTTGGTTCGTTCATGAAACACAACATTAGTGAAAATTTGTATGGCAGACTGACTGTCACAATACAGACGCATCAACTCATTTTGGACAACCCCCAATTCACTAAGAAAATGCTTGATCCAAGTCATCTAACACGTAACATCAATCATAGCACGATACTCAGATTCTACACTCGAACGAGAGACCACATTATGTATCTTGCTCCTCCAAGAAACTAAGTTTCCTCGACAAACACACAATATCCTGTGGTGGATCTCATAGTAGTTGAAAAACCAGCCCAATCATCATATGAGAACCCAGAAATTTGACAATGTCCACAATCAACATATATCAATCATTTTCCAGGAGAACTCTTTAGATACTGAAGAATTCTCATAACTACATCACAGTGGCTCGTACGAGGGAGAAGCCATAAACTGACTTACTGTGCTGACTGAATATACATTATGTGGACGAGTGACTGTGAGATAATTTAGTTTTCCCACATGCCTCTTATATCTCCTTGGATCCTTCAATAAGACTCCCTTATCTGGCAAAAATTTGGAATTTGGCTTTGTAGGAGTGTGTGATGGCTTGCTTCACAGCATACAGCTTTCGGTAAATATGTCCAAGACATACTTTCTCTGTGATATAGAAATTCTCTGCTTAGATCGAACAACTTCGATCCCCAAAAAATACTTTGGTTGCTTGAGATCCTTAGTCCGGAACTTCTGTTGAATATATGAATTTAGATATTGAATACCATTATGATCATCTATGGTAATTACAATGTCATCCACATATACAACTGAAAGGATCCTCTGCCCCTGATGATGTCGATAGAATACAGAGTGATCACTATCACTCCTCCTCAAACAACCTCAATGAAACGACCAAACCAAGTACGAGGAGACTGTTTGAGTCCACACAAGATCGTTCAAGTGACATACCCTTGTAGGCTTAACTTTGCTAGCAAAACTGGGGGGCCTACTCCATATAAACCTCATTCTCAAGAACGCCATTTAGAGAGGCATTCTTGACATCAAGCTGGTGGAGCGGCCAATGGAACATGATAGAAAACGCAATTAAGATACAAACAGAAGGCATTTTGGCCATATGAGAGAATGTCTCATCATAATCAATGTTGTAGGTCTGAGAATAACTCTTAGCAACTATTTGAACTTTCAAGCGAGGTAGAGAACCACTTGGGGTTTACCTTAATAGTGTACATTCACTTACAACCAACACAACGTTAACCAGATGAAAATGGAACTAGACCCTAAGTATCATTTTCCTCAAGAGCTGACATCTCTTCTCGCATAGTTTGGCTCTAACTAGAGTGTGATAGTGCATCTGAGAATGACTTGGGAACATGGTAAGTGTCCAAATTAGAGATGAAGGCAGTGTGGGAAAATGACAAATGAGGATATGAAAGACGACTATATGTAAAGCAGTTCCCTTTGCATAAGGCAATATGAAGATCCAGATCAGAAGGCTCACCATCATGGGGAACATTAGGAGTGGGTTCAGTGGATGTAATAGGGGATGTAGTTGTAGGCTTAACAATAGAGTCCAAAATTTACCTAGGAAATGGTGTACCAGTAACCAGAGGCGAGGGAACAATGGGCACATCGCCATGGACTGAATGGCGAGCAGTGTCTGTTGGTGAATGCCCTAGAGGCCAGTTATGTATTGACATTACTAGTTTACATTGTATCATGATATTTATTTAATATATGAGGCATTTTATTTATTGTGTTGTGTATTGTGATTAAATGAACATATTAAAGTCCTTAGAATAGTAGGTTTAATACCATAGAATATTAAGTGCATGACTTGATTATGAGATCCTATTGGTTGTAATCAGAACACTATTCTTAAATGTTCCTAGTCAAGTATTATTGTGAATTAGGATAACAATAATGCATAGAGACTAGTATGTGCGTAGACTGATGACCATATCTCACGGGTCATGGATATGAGATATCAAGTCTTCACATGGGTACATATTAGTGTAATAATGTACTGGATTGACCCACCATGAGAACGCTGCATGGATCGTTATGTGAGTTTCATAAGCGGTTCTCATAGTGACCATGGTGTATGTAGTCCTTTGATATGGAGTTATTATGGTTCCCTACATTAGAAGTTATATATTTTAATATCGTCAAACGTTGTCTGTAATAAGGTGATTATAAAGTCGACTATTGGGTATACTACAAATCATGCGGATGGATGTGAGTGACTTAGATAGGATTTGTCCCTCTTACATAATAGGAGCGATATCTATGGGCCTCTTGATTGAGTGAGACTGCAAAATACATGACCATGCTCAAATGAGTCAATATGAGATATTGAGCTCATTTGTTTTAGTAAGTCTACTCGGACATCAAAAAATCAAAGATTGAACTATACAAGGGTGACACGCTCTATGCCTTTTGGTCAATTAAGATATATGGATAAAGGGACTAGACTACATGGTAATATTGGTTACGGATAGGTTATGTCTAATCACTGACATTCCCGTTACTTGAGTAGCAGTGATGTATTGCTAGATACCGCTCACTGTTTGTAATACTAGAATATGGTTTTAGTATTACTATCAATGTAATGAGAACCTACAGGGTCACACACTTAGAATGGATCGAAATTGAGATTTAAATTTATAAGATGAATTTAATTGGGAATCCAAGTAAGACTTGGACTCCTGACATTGGTTGAACATTTAATTAGATTAAATGAGCTAACTAAAGTTCAAAGGCCCATATACGAATCTGAACTAGGTCAGATTATGAGTCCAACAACCTCATTATTCTCTTAGGATTGATTTTTCTGCAGCTATATATATATGATATTTATCTATGGAAAAGTGTAAGATGAGAAAACCCTAGCCGTCACAGAAATTGTGAGAGAGAGATCGTGAGGAACATCCCTATCTCGCAGCTAGCACCGTAGCGTGAGGGAATGCTTGTTATGATTCGTTCGTGTGGATACCATAGAGGCACAATAGTACTGCAGTGCTGTGATCGATAGATATTGGAGACAGTAGATCCATCTTCAAGGTATAACTCCTAAACACGATTTATGGTTTTTGCATGGATCCATGAATAGGTTTCGATATTTCTTTGTAATTTTTCGTTGTGTATTTGATCTGAGACTACCATCGAAACTTAACACACTGTAGTGATTGCAGACATTGTGGGAAAAGATGGGGACCATTATTTCACAGAATCAGGAGAAGTCGAGACTAGAGGACCAGGTCGGTAAGGAATTCAGAATCACCATCCTTATATGGTTGCGGACATAGAACAGATAGAGTGGTAGAAAAATAATAGTGAGACTCAAGAAAGTTGACCTCAGCAGAAGTAAAGTAATAACGCAACTCGAGGCTGTAGCATATATAACCCCTCTAAGATCGAGTATAACCTAGAAAAACACATCGGATAGAACAAAGATCTAGCTTAGAAAGATCGGGTCGGTGATCATTAACAAAGCTAACACACCCAAAATTTTTAGGAGGGAGTGGAAGAGGATCAGAAGACGGAAATAAGACAAGATGGTGCCTGACCACCTAACACAATTGAGGGCATGCTGTTAATAAGGTGACATGCGGGTAAGGACTCCCCCTCTTCTTGAAACGCTGAGGAACGTTGAGGAACCTATCTATGACAGAGAATGGTCCTTGCAACCTCCAATAAGTGATCATTCTTATGCTCAGCAACACCATTTTGTGGAGGGGTGTTAGGACAAGAAGACTCACAAAGAATCTATATAATAAAACACAAAGAAAAGCTATCAAGTGGCTCTCCTTCAATAGTAAGAAAATCAATGGTCCATATCTAAGATCCCAAAAGACATTCCCCCCTCCCAGTACTCAAATTTAACCCCCCCGAACAACTCCTTAATTTATTTAATTACTTCTCTCTCTCTCTCTCTCTCTCAGATCAGTTTTCTCCCTCAATTCCCCTAACCAGAGAGCTCCAATTTCTCTCTCTCTCCCCTAGGGTTTTTAAGCCGCTAACTCCAAATCCCTAAAACCATTTTCTTAAACCTTCATTTCCATTCCATTGGCAAAGCCTCCATCGTCCTCTCAAGCGCGAATCTCAAAGCAAATCCAAATCCAAATCTAGTGTCGAACCCCAATCAAGAGGTCGTAGTCGATATCTGATCCGCTGCTGATTCTGTAACGATGACTCCCCTCCACCAAATCGAGCACGAATATTAAGTGACTCCGTATCGGTGACTCCCCTCCATCGAATTGAGAGCCTCTACATGTGATGCGGCGCTAATTTCATCTCATTAACCGAATTCTCATTCTAATTTTAAATTTTGTGTGTGGAGGGGATTACTCAATTTTTTGCTGAATCGAATTTTGTGTGTGCATGGGATCTTTGTTCAGAGAGGTATGTTTGTTTTATTTTTGGGTTTAAATTTTTTTAATTTGGTTATTTATTTGATGAGTATTTATTGGTTTTGATTTAAGGTGTACACAAGTGAGAGATGGATTATTTGGTTGACTCAATTTGGGCTTCCAAACCATAGTAGGACAGGTAAGCTGACCAGCAACCTAAAATAACTTGACAAATATGTAACATTAATTTCTTTACTACAAGAGAATATACTAGCGTGAAGTGTTCCCTTCACTGGTTTTTAGAAACCATGGATAACATAACATATAAGAATTTTTAGTCTTTGTTTGGATATATAGGATTGGGATGACTGGAGTTTACCAGTGAAAGGTCCAAACTCTCCACTCAAGAAAGACAACTAAAGTAAATTTGTTATTGATCCTTTTTTTTATATAAAGGTGCAATGGGGAGACAAAGTGGAGATAAAATAAATGATTAGCTTGGATTATAGTTTTGAGAACTTCTTGTATTACATTTTTGTTGAAATAATAATAAGAGGTATTTCAATTGCAAACTGAACTCAGACAAACAAATGTTTAGATTATTGGTATTGTAGATATACCTTCACACGTACACTTGGGTTACCATTGTATTTAGACATACTCATAGTGGTTATGAAATTAGAGTAAACTCTATAAAACTTATATGATCATGTCCTTGCATAACTATTACAAGCATCTAAAAGTGATGCTGAAGTTAAAAAAACCCTATGCTGTGTTTCTAACAAACTATATGCATTTCAGGTAAGTTCAAGCTAATGATCAAGAAGACGATGGTTGAGCTTAAAGGTAGATATGCTGCTTCCTCATATAATATGTTTCCTACTTCAATTAAATTGTTGGACCTCTAAAACTATTTTATATAATCAAACTAGGTGCACCGTTCCGAAGACGTGCCGAAGGCACGTGTTAACGGGCAAACTCAGTACCACAATAATACATAAAGCTAGTAAACTGAGAATTGAAATACTCTTTGGTATTATCACCACACAAAATTTGAGATTTCAGTAGATGTAACAAAGTGGAACGAGGGTAGTCATCAACAAAGGTAATAGAATATCTAAAACCACAAAACAGAGATTGAACATGACAAGGTCCCCAAATATCCAAATGACTAAACCGAAAGGTCGACTCGACCGTTTACTAACTCTAGGAGGGTAAGACGTACGCAAGTGTTTACCTAATTGATAAGACTCACAAGATAAATCCTTAAGAGAAGATAATTCAAGTATCAATTTCTTCAGATTCTGTATGGACGCTGTCCCAAAGATGTGGAAACACTCAAGCATGCAAATGAGGTAGGAACACTATCAAACTGATAAATACCCTCTGACATATTATTTTTCCCGTCGCAAGTTCCTGAAATACACAGTGATCAAGATAAAAGGTAACATAACAATTCAGTGTTTTGGTAATTTTGCTAACATATATTAGGTTAAAGAATTTTTTTTGGTATATGAAGAACATAAGTGGTAAAGTGAAAGTAGGATTTACATGTCCGACGACCCCCCCCCCCCCCCCCCCCCCCCCCCCCCCCAACTCCCAACTGGGAGATAGAACCATCAGCAAGTCTAACAGGTTGATGAACGAACCTACTAACAGAGGCCAATATGCATGAACTTCCAGTCATATGGTCAGAAGCACCTAATCCATTACCCATGATGTGGGAGGTGAAGCAGTCAAGCATTCAAAACCTGACCTGGCTAATGTGACAGCTGTCGAGAAGCACAGTAGCACTGGATAAACTGAATCTCATCCTCATTCAATTTAACAGTGGCTAAACTGAAGGCTACATGTGCAATGTGTCACAATTGATAGTGCTGACAATGCACGCTAAGGTAATTCCCTTCATATGCCCAAACTTCTTGATTAGAACAAGGTCTAACAATCTGAGATTATCGGGTTGGATCCAACACTAACGTGTTCGGTTTGTAATATGAGAAATGGATAGAACTAGCCTAAACTGATGTTGAGGAGAACTGAGAGTAGGAGTTGAAGTATACTAGTCAGAGTTAGAGTTGAGGATTCAAATAAGATTTTGAAGAAAGATTAGAGCAAGTTAGATTTTGGAGCGGATATGATGAAAATCAAGTGCAGCAGATGGGTCAGGTCCAGTCGGTTTGATTCGGGGGAAAAACATCAGTAGAAGGAGACCGGGTGGGGTCTAGATTTGGATCGGGTTGATTTGGGTTTGGTTGGAACTCGACACCTCCAAAGGAGAAGAAGGAGGGCATAGGGCTGTAAATTGGACCGGACGGGATCGGACAACCATATGTTCAAGCTCGGATCGAACTTTTTTTTGGACGGACTTATGTCCGGCTCGGTCCAGATCGATCAAAATTTTTATAGTCCGGGCTCGGTTTGTTATAAAAACGAAAAGCCCGCGTCCGGCCCGTTATGCTTATTCGTACGGACCAGACTCGGACCGGACTGGCCATTGTTTTGCAAATGATACTATCTATAATAACTTATTTAAGAAGAAATTTAGAGTGCACAACAAAAAGTTTGATAGTCATTGCAATTAGTAAATCTTTAAAGAAGTTCTCCAAAGATCGTCGAGTTGTTTGATTCATTGTATAGTCAAGGATCTAAGATGTTCATTTCTTACATTAGTAGACTTCCATTCAACATGCATCAAAATTTAAACACACAATCATAACAAAAACCCCTTCAACAAAAATATCCAAAACAAAAATTATCAAAAGAAAACACAACTGAAAACAAAAATTTTGCACCAACAAAGTTTTAAAGTTTCATCCTAGAAATAACTATAACAAAAGTTATGCCAAAACAATTATTAAATTCAACTTGATGGTTTGAACTTTGGTTGATGATGCTCCACCTCCACTTGGATGTTCCACTTGCATTTTACCAAAATTACAAAATGCAGCCATATTGAAAGGAACATAAAATGAGTATAAATTGAGAATTTCCCTCATAAAGTATAAAGTAAACATATAACCCCATATATAAGTTAATAAGTAACATTCAAAATTACAATTACGGAATTACCTTATTTCTGAATTTTCAATGAAATGAGATTAATCAAAATCCATCATCTGCATAGCTTCCTCTTCAGGTTGAGCCTATCAAAAGAATATTCAAACAATGATTATAAAATAATTATATTAATTGACAATTAATATTCGCGAAATGAGAAATAAGATGTATTTTTTGCCTTTAAATTATTCATATTATAATTGGAACGTATCCAATCCCCGGTACAAATCAAAGCTTCTATTGTCTCAGGCTTTAAAGAGCTTCGAAATTGGTCAAGAACTCTACCTCCAGCGCTAAATGCAGATTCGGAAGCAACACTACTAATAGGAATAGATAGCATATCTTTAGCCATGCTTGGTGGTATTTTGAACTTTAGTGTAGCTGTTATCAAGTGTTATTGAAGAAGCATCATTTGAGGAAGCATTATCAAGTGTTATTGAAGAAATTTTATTCTCAATTCCCCAATCCAAAAGACAAGCAAAAATGGCATCAGATATAGCAACTCCAGTATGTGGTGGAGGCAAGCTACTAAAGTTCAAAACACGTTTTTGTAGAGTCCACTGTGAATCGAGAAAATGACAAGTGAGACACATATATCCTATGGTCTGATTTGATGTCCATAAGTCAGATGTCAAACTAACTCTACTCACACTTGCTAACATATCCTTTAACTTCTTCTTCTCTAATGTATACAAGTTCATGCAATCATTTTTCATAGTAACACGTGATACCTTTTCAAATTCAGGATTCAAAAGTTGGCAAAACAACACAAAGAATTCATGCTCCACCATCCTAAATGGATATTCATGCACAATGATCATGGTAGCCAGTAATTGTATAACTTTCTCCTTGTCAAATTTGTGAATAGCTAGTTTCCCAATCAAACCATCAGAAGGTGTACCTTTAAAAAAATCTTTTCCCAACAACTTTTGCTTATTTTGTTTAGCTTGACGAACTTTGCATTTAGTAAATGTCTCTTAAATGTGGTTGTGCAGCCATCTATAGTTCTAGCTATCTTCATTAAGCAATGAACACACTTAGCAAACAATTTAACAGTACCATCCTCACCTGTTTCTTCACCCCTTTCGAACTCGAGCCAGACCGATGATGTCCTTTTCCTCCTTTTTTTCCCAGTTTCAGTAGCCTTTTCCATATCCTCATGGTTGCTGATGCCATCCACTGTTTCAATGTCATCATCACTAATGCGATTCTCCTGATGCTGTTGACCATTCTCAATCTGCTCCAAATCTACAAAAATACAAAGAACATTATGCAAATTTTTTTAAACACTAATTGTATTAATAAAATACAATAAGAAAGGTTATATTAACCTCTATAATTATTTCATTGGAGGTCAAAAAGTAAAAAAGTAGCTAGGAAAATTTAGGAGGTCATTCTTTAGGAAGCAAAGCCAAAGAGACAGAGAGAAATACTTTAGGAGGTCATTCTTATGGATGATCCACCAATTCTACCTTTTGGCTCACAGGTGGGATACTCATCAAGATTTTAGAAGCAAAGATTCTTAGTATTTGGGTAAAACAAATAGTTAGATCACATGATAACACTAAAAATAAGTATACTATATAAATATAATTCTGCTTCTACTGTTCTACATTCTTCGTGTGTTCCATGTTTTGCAACTTGTCACTTGAGAGAGGGAAAAAAGTAAATATAACAGATTTTGAGTTGGATACTTTCATCGGGCTTTGATTATTTATTCCAGACACGACAGAAGAACCAAAAACATTTTGCAAATGCTTCAAAATACAGCAAATGGGAATGAAAACTTAGTTATTCAATATGTTTTAATTTGATTTTCCATAGTCCTTATCTATTGAACTGATGGGCATTACAATGCGAGGAGGAGTGAAGGATGAAGATAACTTATAATAGGTCAGTATAGTTTTGGCATTCAACCAACTGCATCATTATTAACACAGACGTTATAGTATCGTTATATACCAGTGGGTGTCAGTAAGTGTCAATCAGGAATGTACGTTCCATGTATATTCAGTCGTAGCAGAACTCCTTTTGAAGTTGCAGTATTAGGAGGTAGTTCAAATGTTGCACACTCAATTGTTGGAAAATAAAATCCCACACCTAACTAATTAAGCTAAATGATTTGAATGAATAACTGTAACTCTTGTAAAAATCAGCCTCTTCTCTCTTTTTTGTAGCAACAAATGTAGTATTTTTTTGTTGGATATGATTTGAAAAATTGCATCTAAAAAAAAACCCAAAAAACTGTAAAGGTTGCCTGCATGTTTGTTTGTCCATAAGTCAGATTCTATGAAGGAAGAGTTGTGAAACTGAGCGGTTACTAATACTACCTTTAATCAGAGATCTTGTTTGTATAGATTATAGGTACTAACCATTTGTCTTGAGATAAAACATGAAACATGGAAATTAAGTGCATCATGACTTTTGTGATGAGATGGTTGTTCGATATGTCTTTTGGAAACATGGAAACATGTTTATTGTCTAAGCATTGGATACACACCTAAAAAGGCTAAAATTCAATATTTATTGTTATATCTTTCCTGTATTTAATCTTCTTCTGATTTACTTATTGTGCAAGTTCAGTTATTCTCTATTTACCAATTTAATATTAAATATTTCTTAGACATTACACAACCAGTTAAGTGCTATTTAAAAAAAATATTTTGTATACATTTATTCACAAGTCATCCATCTATGCAGTGATGTTCATCGTGTTGGTCGCACTGCCAGAGCCGGTAGAGAAGGATGTGCTGTTACATTTGTTACTGATAATGATCACTCTCTCTTAAGGGCAATTGTGAGCAATTTTATCATTGATCAACACTCACTATGGAATTGTTGATACATTATTTTCTAAATTTATATTACTTCTGTTAGTTGCTGGTGTTTATTTTGAAATTAGCATAGGTCATCATCATCCATTTGATCTAGTCAGGATGAATTAATGATCCGGAGTCATATTCAGAAGCCAGAACATTAATTTTAAAGTTAACTGGTGTTTCATGCTTGACTACTTCATTTTGTCTAAAAATTCTCATTATGTACATGATGAGAACAAAAAAGAACTATTAAACTCATCTTTCATCTTTTTGTAAGAAATTGAATGAAATCTACTCATAATACTTCGATAATGTACTAATTTACCAAAACTCAGAATATCTAGTTCATAAACTAATTTACCAAAACAAATAAACACTGGAAAGGTATGAGCAGATTATAAGCATAGCGTGAATATGATACAGTCAAAGGTATGAGCAGATTATAAGCTTACTGTTGTACATGATATATTCTCAATTGGGTGAAAATTCATCTGCAAAAATAATGGAAAAAAAATTTAATTCATTCACTTACTCGAATCTGCCGGATCCATACTGCAGCTGGAGCCTGGAGGAATGAACAGAAAGGAAAAAACTGAGGTGCCGACGAGACTGTCTACAAGTGGTCTGATGGTGATGGATTAAAATGGTAGTATGAATTAGGTTTTCTTGTGGTGGGTATTTATATAGATGTTGATATTGATATGGATGGAAAAACCAATCAATATTTCCCATGATTTAGGGCCTAATTTAATGCGAGATTGAACTCAAGGGTCTAACTGGTTTTGGAAATCAAATTGGTAGAGTAATTGATTTTAGAAATTGGGGAATAATCGAAATTTGGAAAGCGGGGGGGGGGGGGGGGGGGGGGGGGGGAGAAGCCCAAGAGACAGAGAGAACTGAGAAGTGAGAAGCTAGACAGCCTAGACTCTTGACTCTTGAGTTCCTTGTCAAGTACACCTAGACAGAGAGAAGGCTCAAGAGTCAAGAGTCAGTGAATGAATGAATTAATTCACTGTTGTACTACACGCTGCAGCGCTGCTAGAGACTAGAGTATTTTTGTAGTCTATAGGCTTGGGTTCACGAACAAATCGAGCCGGACTGGTTAGTGATCGAGCTCGAGCTCGGTAAAGTTTCGGACATAAAAACTTGTTTATGTTTGGTTCGTATAACAGTTCGGACGGTCCATGGTCGGACTATTTCTCGAGTCGGACTCGGACGGACGACGGACCGTCCTGTTCAGTTTACACCCTAGGAGGGCCTAGGGTTTCGTGTTGATAACCTAGCGACGGATTGAACTGGGTAGGATCAGATTCATATCCAAGTTTGGTTATGAATTTTGGTTTGGAAACCAAGAGATAGAAAAGCAGTGACAATAGCAACCGCAACCACAGGGGTGGCAACGACGATCGGGAGTGCAAGGACGACGGTGACTGGTACGACTATGGTTATTGCCGGGGGGGGGGAAGATGTTACCCTTGCTTTTCGACGGTGGTGGTGCGACCCAGCAGCGGTGGTGGTTCTGTGGTCATTGATGAGGAAAGAGGGGATTGAGAGATTTTGTGGGTAGCATTTGATCTAGGGTCAGAGACTAGGCTTTAATACCATGAATTTGGGAAGAAAACATGATCAAATGTTATTAATCTTATTTGAACATCACCACATTGCTTCATATCTAAGATATATAGGAAAGCACCGACTTAACCTGGTATATGAGACTCACTATTACATAAGAGCATCCACAATGATGTTTCTCATTTTTGAGAATATGGCAGCTACAGTAATGGCAAATACAGAAATAGTCTACAGTCGTTGTTTTCTATAATTTTGCTAAAATTTGAGATGGACGAGACATGTTGTTTCGTCGGTGATTTTTTTTTAATTTTTTTTAATTTTTTTATTTTAGTGATTAGAGATTAAAATAGATTAATTAAATAAGTTATACAATAAAATATAACTTAAACCTATATCTAACTACCTAAACTAACCTTTTGACCCTAATCTAATTGCCCTCAAAATAGGGATGGGACATGTTGTCCCGTCCAAGCATTTTTGCTTGAGATGGGACAACTTGCCTCATCTGATCTTATTTTTGATTTTTAATTTTTATTTTTTCTCTTCATCCAGACCGTCTGATTAAAAAAAAAGGGACGATACATGTTGTATCGTCCGACGTGATTAAAAAATAAATAAATAATTGGGACGAGACAACTTGTATCGTCCGACGTGATTAAAAAAAAAAGGGACGAGACAACTTGTATCGTCTCTTATAATTTGAGAATCGCAATTTCATTTCTAAAAAAATGAGAAGCGACTGTAGCGATTTTGCCAAAATATGACAAAATAACAAACGACTGCAGCATCTTGTTTCTCAAAAAATGAGAAATTGACAAATATAGCAAACGACTGTGGATGCACTAACTAGTTACATAACTAATACCATGATAAATTCATTTTGCTTATGATTATGTACGGAGCATCGAAACAATCAAATGTATGCTTACTAGTTACTACTGTGCACTGATATTTGACTGCGCAAATGACACACTCTTCTGAACTTGTGAACTCATATCTTGTAAGTACATGTAATAGTCGACATAGAAACCATACAATTGCTGTGTGTTATCAAATTAGGTTTGGTATTTCTTATTTCGGATAGAGCTTTTAGTTTCTTGTTTCTTTTCGAATTGGTGCATCTCCAACCCTAACACCATTTTGGTGCAACTTTTACATCAAAAATGATGTAAAAGTCACATCAAATAGTAACTTCATCTCTAACCTATAACAACATTTTTAACACTATGGGAGGTTTTTTAATTAACCTTGTGGCGGGGGGGGGGGGGAAGCTCTGCTTCTTAAGCTTCATCCGAAATAAGGAGTATCAATTCATTCTCAATTGAAATAGACCACCCTTTCTTATTTAGGTTGTATTAATTCAAAGACCTCTAATGCCAGTTGTCCCTCCACTTAAGTATAATTTCTAAAACTATTTGCCAAAAAGAGGACAATTGCCAAACTAATTGCGCTCAGGAACTCAACAACTAAACTCGTCATTTCCAACGACGAGTTTAGTTAATTCATGCTTGCCGCTGTGAACAACGAGCGTAGTTCTAATTTTTTGAGAAACTCATCGTTTCCAACAGTGAGTTTAGTTCAAAATTTTCAAACAAGACACATTATTCTCAACGGCGAGGTATACTAAACTCGCTATTGGCAACGACGGGTCTACGGATTTTGAAATTTCACTAAGAGTGTAAGTGTAAAACTCTCTGTTGGACTTTGTGAATTTTTGAAAAAAAAAAAAACTCCATAGAAGAGCTCGCTGTTCCCAACGGTGAGAGAAAATATACTAAAATCGCAGTTGGGAACGACGAGTCTACTGATTTAGAAATTTCACAGATAGTTTCACTCTCTGTTGGACTTGGTGAATTTAAAAAAAAAACTTCATAGAAGAGCTTGTTGTTCCCAACGGCAGGGGAAAATATATTAAACTCGATGTTGGGAACGGCGAGTTCTGTGTAAATAGCTCGATTTTGGGAACGGCGAGTTCTGTGTAAATAGCTCGATTTTGGGAACGGCGAGTCTTATTTGAACATTTTGAACTAAACTCGCCGTTGGTAACGGCGAGTTTCTAAAAAAAATTAGAACTAGACTCGCCGTTCCCAACGACGAGCACAAAATAACTAAATTTACTGTTGGAAACAGCGAGTTTAGTTGTTGAGTCCCTGAAAGCATTTAGTTTGGGAACCGTTCTTTTTTTTTTCAAATAGTTTCAAAAAAAGACATAATAAAAAAAATTCGCTTAAGTCAGATGCAACTTGGCCAGCAGAGAAGGGATATTAGAGCATCCACAGTCGTGATTGCTAAAAAATAGCAAAATGCATATTATACCCATAGCAATCAGATGTTTGCTGCAGTGGTGAAATGCTTTAGTATAGCAAAAAAAAAATGATCGGACGGAACTTAGAGTTCCGTCCCGCGAAAAAAAAATTATGGACATTTTTTAATAATTAATTTGAATATTTTAATAAAATTAATAATTAAAAAAAGTATTAAAAAAAAGATGGGACGGATCTTAGTGATCCGTCCAAGGCCTTTTGTGAAATAATTTTTTATTTTATTTGGGACGGAACTTAAAGATCCCCCCGATAACATAAAAAAAATAATTTTGCATATTCTCATATCTACTCTCATATATAGTATTGTTCTGTAGCGATTTTGTCAAAATATGAATAAATAGTAAACGATTGCAGTCGAAAAAGCTATAATATGGATAAAATGAAAAAAATAGCAAATCGAACTGTGGATGCAGGATGCACTTAGAAAAGAAAGTAATTTAATCTCACCTAAACCCATGGCACGGTACAAGTTAGGAACCTGTAAGCACAGACCGGTAACTTTAGAATTCACTATAACACAGCCATTTACAGCGAATGGAAACACTTCTCCTCTACATCGTGCTCACCAGAGATGGGTGTATCTTGATGGCTCATCACTTAGCAGACGTAATTCTCACGCTTAAAGGACATTGGAACACATTCCAAGTTTTTCGATACAAAGACGAGCTATGATAGTGACAATTAATATATGCTAAGCTAGCAAGACATTGATAAAGAATCAGAGTTACAGACCAAGTGCAACAAGCCATTAACTAGCAAGTTGGTCCTTCTCCAAAATCAAACATTGGTACGAATTTCCGTCTTCCTTCACCATTAAAGTTGCCTTAAAAATGGCAGATTGAGTTGTTGGAAATATTTTTGGCATATTTTCCGGGCCGGATTCCGGTGGGCTCCGGCCACCGGCAGCTCCGGAAAGTAATTGGATTACGTTTCTCTCGTTGAGTACTATTCCGTAATGTACTCATTTGCCAAAAACGAATTCCATATGAATGAAAAATGTTGGTCCAAAGTTGTGTATTCGAAATGTACTAACTTGAAAATTTGGAGAAAATGGATAATCTCACATCGGAAGATGGAAAAGATTTCTCTATTATATAAGCTAAAGAAATGGACTAAAGGGTGTAGCCCTGGGGTTACCACTAACATGTAGTGGAGAGAGAACCTAGCCAAAATTACAAACACACACACGCGCGTGCCCGGCTCGACTTGGCTTGGCCTACATTAATTTTTGCCCCGCTCCAAATTTTTCGCTGGATCTATTTTTACCGTTGAGGCGTTTGAAATTCTGCAACTGATGCCATTATTCTGTAACAGCAGAATAATAGATCCATCAGTTACATTTTTTGAGCAATTACTCTGTTGTTACAGAGTAATGGGATCCATGATCCATGTAACGCTCCGAATTTCAAATAAGACCGAATTAGAGATTTCACAGGATCTTACACTTCATTTCGTACAATTTTATAAGGAAATTAAAACTTTTCAACAACATCAGAGTTCTTTACAATTTGTTTACACAACGGAAGAATAAAAGAAATACAACAATGAAAATAGTACACCACCCGACTGTTATACAGACTCCTTGTCGTGCGATCCTCCCGCAAGTATCCCTCTAGCTCCGGTATATGTATATACACTGAAGTACAGCAAACTATCCGCCCGACTACGCATAGTCCCGGATTTAAAATAAAAGCTCGTCTCCATCGAAGCAACCTCAGTCCCGAAGTGCACCGCCCGACTATATAGAGTGCCCCACTTAAGTTTGCCCAGGTTTACTACACTTCTCTTAAGTGCCTAATTCTTAAGTTCAAGACATGAATAATTTATCATACCTAGATTAGTTTTACCTCCTACCGGACTTAGTCACAAAAATACGAGATAGCTTCATGGCAATAACTCAAAATTATATCTCAAATCTTTAAATTCAAATAGTACCGGTACCCCAGGTCTTACTAACTTTAAATCAAAATTTTCATGTACAAGAAATCATGGGTATTTATACCCTTCAATAAATATGTCTTAAACTTAGAGTATTCTTTATCTTCAACCTATTCACAATTTGGTATATGTCTTGTTTTAGCATCATTCATTCAATTCATTCACTATCTTTCTAAGGCAACAATTCTTTTCATGAATTCATAGCATAGATCCAATTCTCCTTTAGGAAAATTAATCACATAAAAATTCTTAACCACAAACAAGCATGTTCATATAATCTCATCAAGGCAAACAAGTGATATAGTAATTCTTTCCAAAACTCTATATGAATTCTCACAAATTTTTAATCTCATCTAGCATTTCTTACTCAACAAAAGGGTTTGTTTATAACAAGAGAATCTTATTATATATTTTTCTTTTTTTCATAAAAGAGTTATTTATTCAAATAATAATTTTGGAAACAAAGCGCATTTACTATTTCAACTTCTTTGTCACTTTTTCAAAAATACACAAGATTAAAATTTAAAACTATTTCTAATAAATCTTTAGGTGATTTCATAAAAAAAAGAGTTTATTTCCAACCTTCTCAAATCAGTAAAGTCCCAAAAAATGAAGATGAAACTCAAACTTCAAAAATATATATAAAAGGTGGCTTAAAGGTTTCGAACCAAGGTCAGCTGACACAGAAACGTAGCGCCCAAGGCCTAAGGGGCTAGCCACCAAGTCCATTTGGACTTTGTATTATAAACCGAAAAGAAAACCTCTTTATACAAATCGTACAGTCCAGATTTTTATTGAATGAATCAAAAATAAAAGGTAGTTATCAAGTTTCGAACCCAAGACATCTTATAAATAGTACTCTGTGGTACACTGGCTAACCAGTAAGTTCAAGTGTATTTTCTGTTTAAAAGTTATACTAATATACTTTTGTTTATACTATTTTAAATTTGGTTCCTTTTAACAAAACTCGTTTATCAAATAATACAATCCTTTAAGATATTGGAATAAACTTCTCTTTTGAACTGAGATGAAATCTTAAAATAATAATCAATAAATTCAAACTTATTTTTAGAATATATCTTCATTTTCAAAAATAGATTTTTCCTTTCTTTTTACATACAAAATTTGCATTTTTTCTCAAAACTCGAAATTAAGAAAAACTAGTTCATGTACATCAATATACTAATTAAATTTTTGTAATAAAAATCAAGCATGTTTCTTAATCAACCATGAATATTTGAAAGAAATTCTTTCATGCAAAAATTTGTATTTTTAACGTATGTCGACATGTTTCATGGCAATAACAAAAAAAATATTTTTTTTCTCTTTTCTTTTTTTCTTTCTTAGTCACCATGTCTCTAAGCATATGTCGAAATATAGCATTCTTTAACAATTTCTCATACATATCACACACTCGACATACATAGATTCAAAGTATTCTAACATGATTCATGCTATTAATTCTTTATTCGAACTCTTCTTTTTAACTAGCATGGTAACAATTATTTACTGAGCCTCAACCAGATTATTACATGTTATACTAGCATGGATTTTATCTACACATTTCTCATCATATTCAATTCATACTACTCATTTAAAATAAATTAGCATGCAATTTTTACTTTAGAAAGAAGGAGATCACCCACCTCTAAGAAGAATGAAAACCCACAAATGAAAGAGACCTCTTTTAGCTCCTAGCTCCACTAGCACCTCCTTGTCCTTCTGCTCCTAGCAAGTCTCCAAGGCACCAAGGTACTCTCTTTCTCTCTTTCTTTTTCTCTCTAAATTTTGTTAAGTTTTGGTGTGACAAGAGAGGAGAAAATGATGGTGTATTTATAGGATAATGGGAGGGTTTGATTTGCATAAATCTCCACCTAATAAATTGCTCTCTTAATTCTTCCAACCCTTCACAATCCTAACTCCTAAAACTCCCAACCTTTCATGCTCTCAACCCTTCACAACCTCAACCCCCCTCCTCCACTACGAAATCCGGCCAATCCCCATGCCCTCTCATATTCCACGTGCACGTGTTGTGCACTAGTGCACACACATGCACAATAATTAATACAATTCCTATAGTTTAAAAATGTATATTAAAAGTTGTTACATACAATGTATTAGTCTATGCACAACTTAAATTTGGATTTAATTAATGGGATTGTCCCATGGGCTTTCATTTTAATTAACTAACTTATTTATTCTAGTGGGCACTCCTTTTAATTAATCCAATGTGCTAGAATTTAACTTTTGATCCATGGGTTAAATAAAAAGGCTAAATAAGATTATGCATGCTAAAATTAGTAAATGAGAGTAAGAATTAGAGATGAAAAAATTAGCACATGCATCATACGTGCAAAATTGAAAAATGCATTTTAATCAAAATAGGGGGAAATGAATTTCCGTTTTATAAAACGAGTTTGAACACGTAAAATAAATAGTCAATACAAATAGAAATATCACACTTAGAGATGGAAAAATACGCAATTGATACGTGCATCAAAACACATAAAAAGCACGTAAAATACAGAGATTGAAATATTATATTTTTGTTAACTCAAAATAGGGTAAAATCAATATGAAAAATGCATAAATAGTCGGTAATCAAAATGCGTAGTGAAAACACGTTACAAAATACATGTGAGTAACACACAAGGGTAAATTGACATTTCCAATTTTGTGGGGTGTTACAATCCATCAGTTACGCCCTCATAGCCTATATGACTCTGCAATTTTGTCTGCCAGAAACACAACTTTTGAACTTCATAATCTTCTTCTTCTTCCTCCCCTGAGTCTGAGTCTAAGAGTACACATAGCTACTAGTTCGCTGATATCTCTGAAGCTAGGGTGTTGCTCTTTAGGAAAAGGTAATACAGTTGTATTCTGGGAGGCAATTCGTCAACTACCATCACAATACGGGGCAAATTTTGCTTTAAGGACAGAGATCTTAATCTCGACTCTGTATTAAAGTGTCTGGTTTGTTCTTTCATTCCTGTAATTATAGTTCTTCACAAACATTGTTAGGAATTTCCTATTTTATGATATTCGAGTTCTAACAATCTTAAAGCAAATTTTTTTTCTCTATTCTAACAGTTTTTGTGAAGATTATTTATAGGTACTATTATCACTTCGAAAAAAACAAAGAAACTGACAGTTGAATTTTAACTGTTTCAGAAAAAATGGAAAACACAAAAAATGATAATGTCAGTGGACTGCTCAGTGCACAAACACCAGTGACCCAAAATGTGACTGCACAATCGATTGCCGCACAAACGGTCGTTCTGCCCACACATATAACTGTGGGAGAAAAACCAGAAAAGTTCATTGGAACTGGATTCAAGAAGTGGCAAGGGAAGATGCAGTTCTACCTGACCACCTTGACGCTGGACAGGTTTCTGACTGAAACTTCCCCTATGCTGGCACCTATGGATGCACACTCCATCGCTGCGGTTGATGCATGGACTCAGGGTGACTATTTATGCAAAAATTACATCCTGAATGGCTTGGTAGACCCGCTCTACATTGTCTACTGTGTCTTCAACACTTCCAAACTTCTGTGGGGGTCTTTGGAGAAGAAGTACAAAACGGAAGATGCCGGCTCCAAGAAGTTTGTAGTTGGCAAATTTCTGGATTCCAAGATGGTTAACTCCAAGACTGTTGTGAGTCAAATTCAAGAACTGCAGGTGATAATGCACAAAATTGCTGTAGAGAATATGACATTGTGTGAACCATTCCAGGTCGCAGCGTTCATTGAGAAGCTTCCACCTGGATGGAAGGACTCAAGAACTACCTCAAGCACAAGTGAAAGGAAATGTCTCTTGAGGACCTGATTGTCAGGTTGCAGATTGAAGAGGAGAATCACAAGGTTGACAAGTCCTATGAAAATCAGTCCATGGAAAAGGCCAACACGGTGGAGCACGAATAGAAGGGCAAAAAGAGGAAGTTCTTGCCACAGGCCTCAAACAAAAAACCTGCCGCTAAAAGGTTTGCTGGAAAATGCCACAAGTGTGGTAAATTAGGGCACAAATCTCTGATTGTCGCAGTAAGGATAACATCCGTGCTGGAACTCGAAAGGCAAAAGGGGATGACAAATTCCATGCGCACATTGCTGAGAACCTGTCCGCTGGTCTCTCTGACTTGGACCTCCGTGCTATTGTATCGGAGGTCAATCTGGTGGGGAGCAATCCTCGTGAGTGGTGGTATGATACTGGGACCACCAAGCACATCTTCTCGGACAAGGATATGTTCACTTCATACCAGAAGTGCAACAAGAATGAACAGTTGTTCATGGGGAATTCTTCCACCTCCAAAATTGAAGGAATAGGGAAGATAGTGCTGAAGATGACTTCTGACAAGGAACTAACACTAACCAATGTGTTGCATGTTCCGGATATTCGAAAGAACATGGTCTCGGGATCTTTGCTAAGCAAGAATGGATTTAGGTTCGTTCTTGCATCTGATAATTTTGTACTTTCAAAGAATGGAGTGTACTTGAAAAAATGGGATGACAAATCCCATGCGCACATTGCTAAGAACCTATCCACTGGTCTCTCTGATTTGGACCTCTGTGTTGTTGTATCGGAGGTCAATCTGGTGGGAAGCAATCCTCATGAGTGGTGGTATGATACTGGGGCCACTAAGCACATCTGCTCGGACAAGGATATGTTCACTTTATACGAGAAGTGCAACAAGAATGAACAGTTGTTCATGGGGAATTCTTCCACCACCAAGATTGAAGGAACATGGAAGATAGTGCTGAAGATGACTTCTGGTAATGAACTAACACTAACCAATGTATTGCATGTTCCAGATATTCGAAAGAACCTGGTCTCGGGATCTTTGCTAAGCAAGAATGGATTTAGGATCGTTCTTGCATCTGATAATTTTGTACTTTCAAAGAATGAGGTGTACTTGGAAAAAGGGTATGTTAAGGATGGACTGTTCAAATTCAATGTAATGACAGTCATCCCAAAATCTGCTGTTCCTGTTTTTCTCAAAATTAATGAAATTAATCTTGTTGCTTATGTTCTTGAGTTTTCTTCTATTTGGCATGAAAGACTAGGCCATGTTAATTTCAATTCTCTGTGTCGATTAATCAACATGAATTTACTACCAAAATTTAAGGTAGTCAACTGTGACAAATGTGAAGTTTGCACATAGGCCAAACTTACTAAAACTCCATCTCGTTCTGTAGAAAGGAATACTGAAAGTATAGGTCTAATTCACACGGATCTGTGTAATTTAAAATACGTGCAGACCAGAGGCGGTAAAAATTATTTTGTGGTGTTCATAGACGATTGCACAAACTACTGCTATGTATACTTGTTACATAGCAAAAATGAGGCATTGGATAAATTCAAGGAATATAAGCTTGTGGTTAAGAATCAACTTAGCAAAACGATTAAAATCGTTAGGAGTGGTAGAGGAGGGGAATATGATGCACCATTTAATATGTTCTGTTCTGAACATGGAATAGTTCATCAGACCACTGCTCCTTACTCACCTGAATCAAATAGTACTGCCGAGCTCAAGAAACGAACTCTAAAGCAGATAATGAATGCCTTGTTATTGAATTTTGGGTTACTCCAGAACATGTGGGGGGAAGCGTTGCTGACCGCCAACTATATTCTCAATAAAATACCTCACAAGAAAACTGGCAAGACACCATATGAACTGTGGAAAGGTAATGTACCTTCGTACAAATACCTCAAAGTGTAGGGGTGTCTAGCAAAGGTAGCAATACATAATCCCAAACCGATCACAGTAGGACCTAAAACCATTGATTGCATATTCATAGGCTATGAACATAACAGCAGTGCATATCGGTTCTTGGTATATAAATAGGATATACCAGACGTCCATGTGAATACAATAATGGAATCAAGGAATGCCTCCTTCTTTGAACACGTGTTTCCTTGCAAGGATGCTACGTATCCCAAACATACATGTCAGCAAAGGAGTGCAAGTACCTCGGTTGATGAATCAGGAGATAATAATGATGAACCTAGATGAAGTAAATGGGCTAGAACATCAAAGTCATTTGGTCCTGACTTTGTAACGGCCTTTCTGTTAGAGAATGAGCCCAGAACATTTAAGGAAGCAATCATACATGTAAGGAAGAAATCAAAAGTGAAACAGACTCTATTATGCAAAATCATACATGGGAGTTGGTCGATTTGTCTTCTGGATGTAAAGCTCTAAGATGCAAATGAATTTTCAAACAAAAATTGAAACCAGATGGTTGAATAGAGAAACATATGGTGAGACTTGTGGTACAAGGATTTAGGTAAAAGGAAGGCCTAGACTTCTTTGATACTTATTCTCCAGTCACAAGAATATCTTTCATAAGAATGCTGATAGCTATTGCAGCTCTACGTAACCTCGACATACATCAAATGGATGTCAAAACCATATTTCTAAATAAGGATTTAGAAGAAGAAATATACATGAAACAACCTGAGGGTTACGTAGTTCCTAGACAAGAAAACAAGGTGTGTAGGCTTGTAAAATCCTTATGCGGACTGAAACAAGCACCAAAGCAGTGACATGCAAAATTTGACAATGTTATGATGTCAAATGGGTTCAAAATAAATGAATGTGATAAGTGTATCTACATCAAAAATACTGCAAATGGATTCATTTTGGTATGTCTGTATGTAGATGACATGCTCATTATTGGTAGCAATAATGACATTATAAAACAAACTAAGAACATGCTTAGTGGTAAGTTTGATATGAAAGATTTAGGAGTTGCAGATGTCATACTAGGAATCAAAGTCTCCAGGACATCTGAGGGAATTACTTTGACTCAATCTCATTATGCTGAGAAGGTACCTGAAAGATTCAAGAATTACTCCAATGGGACTGCCAAAAGTCCTGTGGATCCCAGTCTTCACTTGTTCAAAAATACGGGTGACAATATATCACAATTGGAATATGCACGTGTAATTGGTCGTTTGATGTACTTAACAAATTGTACAAGATCGGACTTGGCGCATTCAGTAAAGGTACTGAGCCGCTACACAAGTAATCCAGGACGACGTCACTGGAAAGGAATAACTAGAGTATTGAACTACTTGCGACATACTCAGAGTTATGGGCTGCATTATACCAGATATCCAGCAGTACTAGAAGGTTACAGTGATGCCAACTGGATATCAGACTCCAAGAACTTAAAATCCACAAGTGGGTATGTCTTCACTCTTGGTGGGGTAGCTGTGTCATGAAAATCCTCTAAACAAACATTACTGGCCAGATCCACCATAGAATCTGAGTTTATTGCTTTAGACAAAGCGACATAAAAAGCAGAATGGCTTCAGAACTTTTTTGAGGATATTTCCATGTGGAAAAAACCAGTGCCTGCTATATGTGTACACTGTGACAGCCAATCGGCTATAACAAGGGCACTGAGTTGTATGTATAATGGTAAGTCTCGTCATATCAGAAGGCGACACAAAACCATTAGACAAATGCTCTCAAATGGAATAATCTCTATAGAGTATATAAAATCGGCCGACAACCTAGCGAATCCGTTTACTTAAGGTTTGTCACGAGAGCAAGTTGTGAGATCATCAAGAGGAATGAGTTTAAAGCCTATGACGAAAGAGGATACTTGATGGAAACCCTACCTAAGAATTGGAGATCCCGAGATCTAGGTTCAAAGGGACAACTAAATCTTGTTGAATCGACATGAGCACTGAGAGATTAAAATCTCGTACTCACTCTTAGGATGATAAAACAGTGCTGTCTGCAAGGGGTTAAGATAAGCTTGGCTTTTAATGATTCTCATAGCTTTGAAATAAAAGTAGGGTATGGCAGGATACTCTTTATGGGCTATCACCTTGTGAGTGTGAAATGGAGCAATTTGTAGGAGAATGAAGAGAGGCTACATTCTCCAAGTCCACTCATGATTAACCAGTGTTGTTCAAGGCCAAAATGAACGCAACAAGAGAACCTAGTTCTGCGAGGAGATGAAACTGTGTGATAGTTATTGTCTAGGTTCACATCAAAGCCCGGGTAGTTCAAGACATCATGTTCACTACCTGGTCAAGTGAATCCGATGGCTACTCACTAAGGGTGGTTCAAAGTTGAAAATTTATTACCATTTCTGATGCAGTGATTTTCCGATTGTACTCTCAGAGTCTTTTCTATCATGTCTCTTTCTACGTGTATGGATTGCATAGTCTGGTAATTTCCATTCATGTGGGGGATTGTTAGAAATATTTTTGGCATATTTTTCGGGCCGGATTCCGGTGGGCTTCGGCCACAGGCGGCACCGGAAAGTGATTGGATTACGTTCCTCTCATCGAGTACTATTCCATAATGTACTCATTTGCCAAAAATAGATTCCGTATGAATGAGAAATGTTGGTCCAAAGTTGGGTACTCGAAATGTACTAACTTGGGAATTTGCAAAAAAATGGATAGTCCCACATCGGAAGATGGGAAAGATTTCTCTAGTATATAAGCTAAAGAAATGGACTAAAGGGTGTAGCCCTGGGGTTACCACTAACGTGTAGTGGAGAGAGGACTTAGCCAAAATTACAAACACACGCGCTCGCGCACGCCCGGCCCGGCCCGGCTTCGGCTTGGATTTTTTGCCCCGCTCCAAATTTTCCGCTGTATCTATTTTAACAGTAAAATAATGGATCCATCAGTTACTTTTTTGAGCCATTACTCTGCTGTTACAGAGTAATGGATCCATGATCCATCAGTTACGCCCTCATAGCCTATAAGACTGCAATTTTGTCTGCCAGAAACACAGCTTTTGAACTTGATAATCCTCTTCTTCTTCTTCCCCTGAGTCTGAGTCTGAGAGTACACACAGCTACTGCTTTGCTGATATATCTGAAGCTAGGGTGCTGCTTTTCAGGAAAAGGTAATACAGTTGTATCCTGCGAGGCAATTCGTCAACTACCGTCACACTACGGGGCGAATTTTGCTTTAAGGACAGAGATTTTAATCTCGACTCTGTATTAAAGTGTCTGGTTTGTTCTTTCATTCTTGTAATTGTAGTTCTTCATAAACATTGTTAGGAATTTCCTATTTTATGATATTCGAGTTCTAACACATGAGTTTGCACAAATTGTAGCAGTTCTGCAGCACGACTAAACCAAGAAAGTTGAGGTCAGCAGACCTAACTTATTCGATCACTCTGATTTATCTGGTTTTGATCTTTGTTTCTTTATGAATTACGTTATGAGGTGAGGACTTGGGGCTTATATTCAGTTCTACTGAGAGAAAGATCATGCAGCATTGTCTCATTTAAAATCAAAAGAAAAATCATGATAAATGCTGGTCCAGTAAATTGTATCGCGTGAAAGGAAATTCTCAATCGAGCATTTCCGCAACAACCATGAATACAGCATCAAGCCTCAAGCCTCAAGAGTAACAATCAGTAGAAGATTAGGTGAACAATACATGACTTCATTTATCAGATACAAGCATATCGGCTTAAGAGTGGAACCAGTCCAGGGGAATGCAACTGACTTTTAAATAACTTTGACCTCCCATAATTTCAAGTCAACTCAGTTTGCCAAATCCCATTTAACAGTGCGTTTTTCCTAGGTCAGTATCTTTTAGCAGCAAGTGTTCATGCATCAATTGATCATTCATGTCTGAATTGTTAATATCACAGCATACAATGTTCTTCTTTTCGTCATGATCAAATTGATGGTTTCGAAGAATTCCTTATATTTGTAGATGATTGCTTCCGTGAATCGTCTGGACTACTCTCGGACTCTGTTATCCAACCCTCAAAAGAACTTGGAAGGCACTTGTATGTGTCCGGACCCTTACATTATATTTCTATTTCCCCTATGTTTTTCATCTTCTGTAGACTTTTGTGGAGCATTATTTGATTGAAGACTTTCTCTGTTTACAGTTTTGTAAAAATCATCAGTCTTTGAGATAGATTTCTTGTTTCCATTTGATATCATCCTCCTGGTTGCCATTGCTACTTCAGTTGCTGTTGAGTACGAGGTTGTACAAGTAGCGGAATTGAAAGAGGGCGGCATGATCAATTGATTGGTTGGTTGATCCGATCAAAATCTGATGTCAATATACGATTATATAATTTCTTCCTACCCTCACCTCCTCACGTTCATCCTCTGCCTTAGACGTGTTATGCACGCGAATATGAAATTACTTTACATTATAAGTTAGGTAATTGACGAATAACTTACTAAACTATATGTAACTGACCTTTGTTACTTGCACTCTGTGTGCTCTTCAATAAATAGAACGGCAAAAAAATATCATCTTCATTCTCTCAAAACTCACTAACAGTAATATCGACCGCCCTTTTTTAAGTTCAAGTTATACCACCCATCCGCACAACTCAAATCATATATGTAGGATGTACAACTTTTGTCATGCTAAATATTAGTAGCTAAGAAACTTAAAAGAAAAAAAAAAAAAAAACTCTTGATTAGCCATAATTTTTTAATTAAAAAAAAGAAAAGAAAATGTGGAATATAGTCACCGTGTTTCATTAATAATGAGTTAACAAAACAAACACAGGATAACGGGCATCCTCCCAACAGAAAATAAAATCATCAAGAGTACAATCATAAAAAAACATAAGAGATCCCCTCAACAGAACCATAGGGGTGGGAATTTAGCACCGCTCCACTCAGTCTAGAGTGGGCCCAATCTCTCTCTCCTCATCCTCGTACTCCTTGACCAGGAAGGCTCTGACATTTCTTTCCATAGGCCTTGTTACCGTTGCTGTGACCCAAAAAGAGATAAGATGCATAATATGAGTTAGATTACTAGAAATACTATTACTAATTTCACGCCAGTAAAAGTTATTACTATTTGGCCATAAAACTTAGATCATTATGGTCATAAAACCCAGGTCATTATCGCGGTGGCGTTATACCATACTTCTTTCATTTCCCGTCTCTCATTAGCGAATTGAGGCCATATCCACAGGTCCTCGTATGATAAGGGGTAAACATTTGTACTGAGGGCCCTTAGAACTTAACCAAGACTGCTTTGCTTCTATAGCACTCCATGAACAAGTGGTCTCTTATCTCAGTGAACGAGTTGCAAAAACCGCCGGTGGTTACTATATTTGATTGTCTTTTTGCTAGGTTCTCCCTAGTCAAAATCACGTTGTTTAGAACTAATCACAAAAAACCTTTTAATTTTAGAGGGGCTTTAGATTTCCATATAATTGTTGACCACTTCGGTCTGCAGCCTTTAAAATGTATGAGGTTGTTGAGCAACCATACCGAGAAGGTACCATCCTTTTTCGGTTTCCATGCTTTCCTATCTGGGCCTTGTGTGCATTTCACCCCGGACAAGACCAGGTGTGTTTATAGTTCCTCCAATCTGAGTTGGGATTCCATACTCAGGAGGTGTTTAAAAGTTAGTCTCCACGATCCTCTTTTCCAGGTTTTGGCAACAATGTTGTGGGTTTGCGTCGTTTGCTTATATAGGTCTGGAAATAATTCTTTGAGAGTATGTGCTCCACACCATTTGTCGCACTAAAACTTAGTCATCCTGCCATTACCGATGAATGATTTCACACAACTACTAAACTGGATTGTATGCTTTAGTAACCCCTCTCCAGAACCAGGAGACTTTGGGTCCCACCCTGAAGCCAAAATTTCTTGACCCCTTTCCTTGGAGATAGGATTAGATGAAATCTTGCCACCCTTCTCCATTATGATGGCACACTTTCCACCACCATTTGCCAAAAGAGATCTAAGTTCATATCTCTGAGATCTATGATTCCAAGTCCTCAGTGTATCTTCTTCATGCATGCCTTTTCCCAACTGATGAGATGGAACCCCCTTGTCAGTGTCGGCCCCTTTCCATGTGAATCATTTCCAAACTCTATCAATTCGATTGATAACCAACCTAGGCATTTCAAAGAAAGACATGTAGTATGTTGGTAGGTTAGAGAGCACTGAATTGATCAGGGTCACCTTCCCCCCTAGGGATAGGGATTTTCCTTTCCACCTGGCTAGCCTATTCTCTACTCGATCGATAATTGGGAACTAGTCTGATTTTGTTAGTTTGCCTGGACTAAGCGGGATCCCTTGGTATTTGATGGGAAAACTCTCAATCTTATAGTTTAGTATGAGAGCACATTCTTCTGCCTCCTCAGTGGACATGGCGATGGGTATATGTGCACTCTTGTGGAAGTTGACCCGAAGACCGCACCAAACTTCAAAGCTATACATAACTCCTTTAAATGTGATGGTTTCTCCAAGATCTCCATTTCCAAATAATAAAGTGTCATTCGCATATTGTATTATCGTGCATCCCGGGTGATTTCTTCCACTAGCGACAGCCTGATCCAGTTCTCTTGTCTGCAGTTATCCATCATGGATTTAAGAACATCAGCAACTATAGTGAACATGATGAGGGATAGAGGGTTCCCTTGTCGCAATCCTCTCCTACATGAGAACGGTCGACCCGATCCACCATTAACCAAGATGGTCATTCTGCCGGTGGTGAGACAGTGTCAGATCCATCTTATCCATTTGTCATCGAAACCTCTGCCGTTGAGTGATTCTATTAAACAATCCCACTCGATTGAGTCATATGTTTTTTCAAAATCAAGTTTGGGTAGATAGCTCCTGTCATTTGAGATGTGCCATTGATTGATAGTTTCTTCCTCTGTTGCAATGCAATCTAGGATGCATCTACCTTGGATGAAACCAATCTATTCCGATCTGATTAATCTTTCTATTAACCCTAATCTGTTAGCTAGTATCTTGGTGATTATCTTGATCGAACAGTGAAGGAGGCTTATGAAGCAGAACGCCCCAATCCAGGACGAGTCTTTTTTTTCGAGATGAGGACAACTTATGCATAGTTGAGTCTACCTAGGATGGGTTTGTGAACGTAAAATTCGGCAGGGACTGACAACGGATCGTCTTTAATATCCTCCTAGAAAGTGTGATAGAAGTGCATCGGAAACCCATCTGGCCCGGCACCTTTTCCTTTCCTAGTTGAGAGATTTCCTTCTTAGTCTCCTCTTTCGTAAACGGAGCTTCAATTGATCTCATTGCTTGTACTAGATCGCTAGGGTTCTCCTGCCAAAAGTCTATTCTGAGTGGCACTCTAAAGTTTGTCTTGCAGTCAAAAAGATTTTTCTAATAGGTTTGGAACACCTGTTTAACTTTTTCCTTTTCTTGTATCTCACCTGCCTCTGTTTGTACCACGAGGATGAGATTGGACCTTCGGAATGCACTAGCCACACGGTGGAAGAAGGTAGTATTCGCGTCTCCCTTTTTGAGCCACGAAATCTTAGAACTTTGTTACCATTTGATTCCTTCCAGTTTGTATAGTTGTGCGATGTCTTCCCTTAGCTTGAGCAGGGCATTCCACTCGTCTTGCATGAGATCTATGGTATCTTCTATTCTTTCCAATTCATTAACACCCTTCAGGATGAACTCCTTAACTTTCCAGATTGTCGCGAATCTAGTTCTATTCCATTTCCTTAATTTGATCCGAAGTCTACCCACTTTTTAATACCAAACTGCTGCCGCTTCTGTTCCTCGCGTTGGGTGGGCCCAATTTTCCATTATCAGGAATGGATTTCCAACTAGGCCTTTTCAAATATGGATTTAGCATGTTTCCTATTGTTCAATTCTCCAGATGAGAGAAGTATGGGGACATGGTCAGATGTGGGTCTAGCAAGGGATTTGGGGTACGCAAGTGAAAGTTTAGCCTCCCAATCCAAGGAAACAAGAACTTTGTCAAGTTTTCCCATTATAGGGAATCGCTTGCATATTTTGATGAGTCTGTCTGAAACTGGTATATCAACAAGTTCTAGGTCTGTGATAACCCTGTTGAATTCCTCCTTATCGGTGTCGCTAGGGCCTTTACCACGATGTTCAAATGCAAACCTCGTGATATTAAGTCCTATCCTACAACCCATGGGTTATGCCAACGAGTTTTTATGGACTGGAGCTCTTTCCAAAACGCAGTTCTAGAGGATTTTCGTAGTAGGATTGTATACCACTGTGAACATGTGGGTCCAGTTATCTATCCGGCGTTGCAGTAGGACAGATAACGAGAATACACCATGGAGTTCATGTAGGCAAGTGAAAATGTCGGAATTAAAGCCTGTGATGGTACCCTTTGAGGCTCCGTTGGACGGATATATTTTCCATTCTTTAATCATGTTTCTTCCCAACCTTGTTAGTCTGGAGACGTGAGTGAGTATGGTTTCTTGTAGGACTACAATGTGTACTCCAGACAAGTTGATGACATCCCTAATCATTTCCTGTTTGCCCCCCCATTCCCCCCCCCCCCCCTCTAACATTCCAAAGAAGAGCATTTATTTTTAACAAGCATAGGGTTACAAATGGGGTTAGGCCCTAAGTGCATACCTAGGTGTTCTCTATCAAATTCTCAACATCTAATCTTATTAAGCAGAAAAGCGTAATGCTTTCTATCACCAACCGCAAGATCACAGATTTTAGCAAGCTTAAAAATGTTAGAATTGGACAAGTAATTGAAAATAGATGCTAAAATGTTCCACATATCTCCACCGTCGAGCTTAATAGTTTTGGCCATGGAAGCAACCTCCAAGTAATCACGAAGAAACCCTTGGACCTCTGCTGTGAATCAAAGGTGGTCTGAGAAGTAGACTCGGGGAAGGTAGAGGGTACCATCTCAGGTGTAGGGGCCAGAGTAATCACATCTTGCCTCGCAATAGCTCGTTGTGTATCTCTGACCATTTCCTTTAAGTCATCGGTATATTCTTCCAAATATGGGTCATCATCCTTTAAATTGAGACCCACATCCTCCTCTTCACTTGTGGTTGAGTAAACAGTGTAGGGAATGAGTGATCTGGTTGAGTTTGTGATCGAGCTTGAGATATCAACATAATTAGAAGGCAAAATTTCCCCCCCGTTCCATCTTGGACCCCATCCTAGGCCCAATACATTTTTCTTTCAAAACATTTATTAATCCAGGACCATAAACACTCATTGATAACAAATTGTTGTGTTTGGACCCCTCCATGGGCCCAACATTCAATTCAAGCCCATTCCTAAAATTGAGCTTTTTAAAATCCATTAAATTGCATTAATTTAGGTTGGACCCCTCTAAAGGCCCAAGTCCAATCCTATGATTTGGGGATTCTGAGTGAAGCCCAATACACCTTCTGGAGGTTACTTTTGCATGCACGCCGTGCTTGCCTAACTCTGATAAGAGCATTAGCTCACATGCTTTTTCTGACAGCGTGGGAATCGAGGTGCCTTGGAGGTGATTAGGTAATTTCACCCACCCCCCGTCCCTCTTTCTTCTTCTTCACCAACCTCTTCATTTCTTTTTGCTTTTCAGATCCAGACATAATTCCTTCTCTCTTCTCCTTTTCTTGTTCGATTGTGGAGCTTTGTTCTTCTGGCTTTCTGCCCCGCTCCAAGTTCAAATTTGGATATCTGAGATCCTTTCCTCTTCTAGTTATTGTAACGCCCCGAATCCCAAATACACTGAATTTGAGATGTTCTACAGGATCTTTCCTCTTTCTTTAGTACAATTTTACAAGAAAATTTGAACTTTTCACTTTACATCAGAGTTTACATGAATACATTTACAATTTACATTGCACAGCGGAAGTAAACTTTACAACAATGAAATAAATGTACAACAACATTGAATAATCTTTAAGCATCTGTTCTTTTTTAATCTTTATCATGCCATTTACATGCATATAAGACTGTGGGTACATAAGTTTATTCAACCGACGATCATTGTACACGGTCATCCTCTCTATGCCGGAAATAGTATAACTTATTTTTCATATTTAGCAAACACAAACTTGTCACATATCAAACTAAAGGGACTACCCTATTGATGTCGTATTGTGATTGTGCACTTTGGCCTTAATGCAGTTATTTATGTTACATGACACTAATGCACACTTGTTCGGATTCTATGCATCCCATACTACATAGGTCCGAGGGCAAGCCTCTTAATCGTTCTTCATCTTTGTAGGGTTTAATCCCTCGTTATGACTTAATCTACTACTGTAATTACGGTAGGTATCTTAGATGATCTATGAGTACAAGCTCGTGTACAGAAAATTCTGGAGGGGAACCCCACGCCATGTCTTGACTCATCAAGCATGCATTCTGTGGCAATTCAGCCTCACTTCATGGCATACGATCCTCTTGCAGTCACCAAACATCCCACAAGCGTGGCTAAAGTCCGATCATTACTGAGTTGTGCCCACGCCATGTCTTAACTCATCAAGTATGCATTCTGTGCCTCACACACCCGCACCGTAAACTCTAGTTCTCATACTTGTGTTTTTCTCCTACTTTCATCACGTCTCCACTATGCACTAATCCTTAGTTTTATTAGAATCATGAACAAAATCAAAGCTCTAGAGTTAGCCTCTCCACTAAACCGGACTTATTCATTCATTCAAACATGACCAACCTTGGTCTTTCATTTCAATATTTCATTTCATTTCTTTCCATATGCCGGGGGAGACTTAGCTACTCTTTCGTTTCAATTCCAATTCACAATTTCCAAAATGAGCATTTCCAATTCAAGAGTTCATTTTCTTCATAATCACCATGGATTTTCTTTTTCATGTTCATAGTTCCACAATTATAACTTTCATAAATTCAAATAAATGACTCACTCCATATTAATTCATGCAAAGACAAATAGAGTTTACTGTCACAACCAAAATTCAACATAAGATTCACAATCTTTATCATAAAACAATTCATAGAGTTTCTGAGATGTCAAAAGCGCTCTGAACAGTCGACTTAGGACTCATCCAGTCGACTTGTTCAGCCAAAGAAAGTTCTTCAATAATCGCTCGGAAGAGTCGACTGCTGCACATGGCCAGTCGACTGTTCCGCAGCATTCGAAATTAAAATATAAATTACGGAGAAGTCGACTGTCATTCATATCAGTTGGCTGTTCTGGGTAATTCAATCACACAACTTTTCATGTTCAGTGCAATCGACTGCTACATATATTTGGTCGACTGAATGGAGTTAAATTCCAACCTACTGTAAAAACTCCAGGTTAATCATTTCCATCATGGACTACATTCCAGTATATGAGAATAATTTAAACATACTTTTCCCAATAATTAATACAAATCTACCATACAATTTGGTAAATTTGATACACTATCACTAATACATTATAATTTCATTAATCTCTATACCAATTTTCTGCTCTTATTCATTTTTCCAAACATAAAAATTGCATCTTAATTTATTCGTTACAACGCCATAACAAAGTTTCCAATTTAGCACATAAAGCGACATAGTCAATATACTAATCTTTGCACATAATTTTTCTTGCTACTGACAAAGGTTTCTTCACACAATTTATAACTATATTCGTACTGCACACAGTCTTGAATTTTACTAATAGCAACACACATAATTTGCATATCAACAATTCAATCACTTAGAGATCATCTTTTCAATTAAATGTGCATTCTTATTAATCATTTTCATGCATCATTTTGCTAATTAAAGCTAGCATGCATTCTTATGTTAGAAATAGGGAAAATTTACCCACCTTGTATGGAGAGAAAAATTACAACTAGCAAATCCCTAGACGAATGTCCTTGCGACGAATTGCTCCTCCTTGAACACGTGCACCCAAGCCTTCAAGTACCCAACCGAATGCTCCCTCTTCCTTGATGTAGCCGGCCTCCCCTCTACTAGTTGCAAGCAAAGATCCCACACACTCTCAATCTTTCAACTCACAAAAACACTACCAGATAATATAATTTAGACTATAGGTTTGGAAGGATTAATAGGCACAAGAATAACTAGCCATGGGGGGGTATTTATACTAAAAATCAAAGAGAATGGAGGGCTAGGATTAAGTAGTTGGTTGTAAGATAGAGGGCTAAGATGAAAGTAGAAGTTACATTAACTACCCACAATCAAGTAACCACCACACCATGATCACCACCCAAATTTTGGTTTTCCCTCCAAGATGCAATCCGGCCATGCTAGGAGTGTGCATATTGCACGTGTACGCGTAGTGCACGTGCATGCAACTAGGCCCAAAAATTGTACTTTAAATTTTTGTATAAAAATAAAATAGTCTTTAAATTGTATTCTACATGACAAGTTGTATAAAAAATAGTCCATGGGCTTTAGTTTATGGGCCAAAATAATAATTTTAAAAATAATAAATTAAATTAATTTTGGGCTTTTAAAAGAAAGGGCTTTTTGTCTAATTAAAGGAAGGCTTTTGTATAAAATAATTAAAAGCACATATTAAAATATCTTTACTCATCTTTGAAGAAAATATTTACGAAAAATATTGCACGTGCACACTACGTGCAAAATAAATAATTTTTCATAAATTGAAAAATTAGGGCATTACAACACTCCCTCCTTAGAATAGTTCCGTCCCCGGAACTACAGTCAAGAGTGAGAAACAAAAATACAACACTCACAACAAGAACAAAAGATACAAAGATACAATCAAGCAAAAAGCTCAGGATAGTCCTTCAACATCCTCTCCTCAGACTCCCAAGTAGTCTCTTCAACCAAATGGTTCCTCCAGACTACCTTGACCATCGGTATCGTCTTATTCCTCAAGACTTTCTCTCGACGATCAACAATCTCGACAGGAGACTCGATGTAATTCAGATTCAATTGCAAACCTTCCGGCACTTCAGGCAAATGATGACTCGGATCTGGAATATAACCTCTCAGCATAGACACATGAAAGACATTGTGCACTTGAGATAACTCTTCCGGTAACTCTAGCCGGTAAGCAGTTTTCCCGATCCTTTTCAATATCTTGTACGGGCCTATAAATCTCGGGGCTAACTTCCCGCCTTTGCCAAATCGAACCACACCTTTACTGGGTGATACTTTCAGAAAGACGAAGTCACCAACCTCAAACTCAAGGTCCCTTCTCCGGTTGTCTGCATAGCTTAGCTTTTCTGCCTGCTCTGAGCTTCTACCAACCTTTTCCTGATCAGAACAATCTTCTCAGAGGTTTGCTGCACAAGCTCAGGACCAAACAACTGACGCTCCCCAACTTCAAACCAACAAACAGGTGTCCTACACTTCCTGCCATACAAAGCTTCGTACGGTGCCATCCCGATGCTAGCCTGAAAATTGTTGTTGTAGGCAAACTCTACCAAAGGTAAATGCCTTTCCCAACTGCCTCCAAAGTCTAGTATACAACACCGAAGCATATCCTCAAGAATACGGTTGACTCTCTCGGTCTGTCCATCAGTTTGCGGATGAAAAGCAGTGCTGAAATCCGTCTTGGTACCCAAAGCTGTCTGAAGACTCCTCCAAAAATGCGAAGTAAACCGCACATCTCGATCAGACACAATAGTTGACAGAACACCATGAAGCCGGACGATCTCGCCAACATACAACTCAGCTAACTTGTCCATCGAAGCAGTGAGTTTCATCGCCAAAAAGTGAGCGGACTTGGTTAGTCGATCGACTATAACCCAAATCGCATCATTGCCTTTAGGACTCTTAGGCAGTCCCGTAATGAAATCCATACTGATGTTATCCCACTTCCATTCCGGAATAGGTAACGGCTGTAATAGACCTCCGGGTCTCTGATTTTCGGCTTTGACTTGCTGACAAACCTCACACTTCGCCACAAATTCAGCCACATCCCGCTTCAAACCTGACCACCAGAAATGTTGTTTGATGTCTTTGTACATCTTAGTACTCCCAGGATGTACCGACAAAAGAGTAGCATGCGCTTCCTGAAGAATACTCTCTTTCAGGTCCGCCTGATTTGGAACACTCCCAGGATGTACCGACAAAAGAGTAGCATGCGCTTCCTGAAGAATACTCTCTTTCAGGTCCGCCTGATTTGGAACACACAGCCTCTCTCCGAACCACAGCACTCCATCCCTGATTTGAAATCCGGGCAACCTGCCAGCACCAACCTGCTCCTTCATCTCCAAAAAATCAGCATCAACCTCCTGACTTGCAATGATCCTTCCATTCAGTGTAGGCTGAAGCCTCAACTGAGCTAAAGATGCTCCCAATCCTTGCAAGACAACCTCAATGTCTGCTCGGTCCAATTCCTCAATCAGGTGCTTCTGAGTTGTAATCAAACTGGCTAAACTGCTCTTGCGACTAAGTGCATCAGCAACAACATTAGCCTTTCCAGGATGATATTTGATCTCGGGTCGCATGTCCTCGAGCACTTCCAACCATCTCCGCTGCCTCAGATTCAGATCCCTCTGCTGATACATGTACTTCAAACTCTTGTGGTCCGTGTACATGTTCAACTTCTCACCGTACACGTAGTGCCTCCACTGCTTCAGGGCAAAGATAATCGCAGCCAACTCTAGATCATGAGTCGGATAATTCTTCTCATGCGGTCGTAGTTGCCTAGACCCATAAGCGATTACTCTTCCTTCTTGCATTAAGACACAACCAAGCCCACGATGTGAAGCATCGCTATAAACATCATACTCAACACCTGCTCTAGGCAAAGCCAAAATAGGTGCAGTAGTCAGCTTCTCTTTCAACTCCTGAAAGCTCGCCTCACATTGCTCAGTCCACTTGAAGTTCACATTCTTCTTGGTCAGACCAGTTAGCTGCACGACTATCTGAGCATAACCTCGAATGAATCTCCTGTAGTATCCAGTCATTCCAAGAAAACTTCTGATTTCCTTTACTGTAGTAGGCCTTGCCCAATCTCTCACTGCCTCTATCTTCTGAGGATCAGTTGCCACTCCCTTCTTAGAAAGGATGTGACCTAGGAATGCCACTTCAGATTTCCAGAAATTACACTTGGATAACTTGGCATACAACTCCTGCTCTTCTAGCTTCTTCAGAACTGCTGCCAGATGCTCAGTGTGCTCCTCTTCTGACTTGGAGTACACGAGGATATCGTCGATAAACACTACGACGAAAGAATCAATGAACGGCCTCAGAACTCTGTTCATCAAATCTATGAAGATTGCGGGTGCATTCGTCACTCCAAATGACATAACTAAGAATTCATAATGCCCATGTCGAGTTCTAAATGCAGTTTTGTGCACATCCTCAGCTTTCACTCGAACTTGGTGATATCCTGATCGAAGATCTATTTTGGAGAAAACAGCTGCTCCTTGTAGACGATCGAACAAGTCATCAATTCGAGGAATATGATGCTTATTCTGAACAGTGACCTTATTCAGCTCTCGGTAATCGATACACATTCTCATCGATCCATCCTTCTTCTTTACCAAAAGCACTGGTGCTTTCCAAGGTGACGCACTAGGTTAAATAAAGCCTTTCTCCAACAGTTCCTCAATCTGCCGTTTCACCTCATCCTGTTCTACTGGAGCCATCCTATACGGTGCCTTAGAAATGGGTGCACTTCCCGATTGAATAGTGATGCTGAACTCTACATCACGATGCGGGGGTAACCCAGGAAAATCTTCCAAGAACATAGTCGGATAGTCCCGAACCACAGGAATCCCTTGCACTTCCACAGGAGTCTCTTCCTTGCGGATAGCTGCCACCAGCTTAGAACATTTCTGCTTCCCTTGGAAAGTGACTTCAGGTCCACCTGGAGCCTTCACTGTTACCGTCTTGGTCTTACACTCGATGCTTGCACTGTACACCGACATCCAATCAATGTCAATGATAACATCGACTCCCAAGATAGTCAGCTCGATCAGATCAATCCCAAAGATTCGATCTCCAATTACGATCTCGCAATCAGCATAATACCGATCAGTGGTTAAAGTTTCTCCTGACGGAGTAGCTACTGCTAAGATCTTGCCTGGAAAAATTTTCGGTTCAACTTCCAACACTTTAGCAAATTTAGGAGACACAAAAGTATGAGAGGATCCAGTATCGAACAACACAACAGCTTTCATTCCATTAAGATAAAGTTCTCCGGTTACATAATACACACTCATTACGTAACAGTTCACTTAATAAACGGGAAAAAGAAATGACAAAAACCTCTAAACATCAACCCTCGTACCAGTGATGACATGATCAACCTCATCAGCATCAGCTTCCGTCAAGGCAAATACTCGCCCTGGTTGGTACGGTCTCTTCCCAGTCTGCTGCGTTGGTACATTGCAATTACCATTCCGTGGTTTGAGACATTAAGATTGGTAATGTCCCGTTTCATCACAGTTGTAGCAAGTTACCGCAGGAGGTCTCACCACATTATTCCCAGGTTTTCCAGCCACACTAATAGCGTTCGCCCCTGTCGGTTTGAACCTTTGTGCAGATGGTTGCCCTTTGAAACTCCCAGAATTGGCAGGCCTCTTTCCAGACTGCCAGTTGTTCCTCCGGTTCTGAACAACATGAAACTGCTCCATGTCTGCTTCCGTGGCTGCCGCTCTCTTGACCAACTTGTCAAATCTCCTGATACCAAGAGGTATCATCCGGGACCTCAAGCTTGGCCTCAATCCATGCTCGAACTTACGAGCCTTCTTAGCCTCATCCATCACTAGTTCAGGAGCATACCTAGAGAGCTGAGTAAATTTGGTCTCGTACTCTTTCACTGACATACTACCTTACTGTAGCGATAGAAATTCCATAGCCTTCTTCTCTTGAACATCGGAGGGGAAATAGTGACTGCGGAATTCTTCCAGAAATTCCTCCCAGCCAAGCACTATGCCTCCCATGGTCCTCTTCATCGACTGCCACCACACAGCCGCGTCCTTCTCAAATTGCAGAGTCGCCAACTTGACCTTACTGCCTTCAGGGGTCTCCAACACTTCAAAGATTGTCTCCACTTGACGAATCCAGTTGTCAGCCGCATCAGGGTCTGACTTTTCCTCGAATACAGGTGGTTTCATTCGCTTGAACGATTCCACTAGTTTAATCGCTTCGGGCACCGGATTCGCAGGCCCCCTTCCTTGGTTCTGATTCATAGCCACGGCGTTGAGCGTCGGATAGACCCTCGCAAGTTCCGTTTCCAGATCTAGACCTTCCCCGTTTCTAGCTCCTCTTCTAGACATATTCTGATGCAAAAGATCCATTAAATTCGAAGTATAAGACATGAATTTTAAATCAACTTGCATTTCATTAAATTCCAAACTTTATACATTCGAATTGAAAAACATTTCTTGACATCAGAATGAAAGATAATAGAAGCTACAACAGTCTAACTCCTACGGTTCCTCTTCGCTTCTCGAAGTTCTCCCCATAGTTCATCAACTTCATCCTTCAGCACATCTGTCAAATTCTTCCTCTTCTCGAGTTCCCATATACGATGACTGAGAACTGAAAAGTCGTCCTTTCGCTTTGCCAACTGAGCCTCCAATAATCCGACTCTCTCTCGCAGTGTTTCTCTACGTGCCTCTGAAGAGAAGTCACAAGACTATTTGGAACTGGTTCTTCTTCTTCGTCAGAAGAAGAGTCATCAGATGAATCCGGAGGTGGGGTAATCTCTCGGGATTCAGGCCATTCTTCTCCGTCAGAATCTGCTTGCCCTGGGTAGTACTCGTCCTCGGAATCTGCCTGTCCAGGATGGTACTCTTCCTCGATGATATGCCAGTCGTCGTCTCCAGCAGGGTCGAAGTGGTCAGCCATCTTAGAAAATAGGGAGGAAGAAGCATAAGTCATAGAGCAACACAAATGTAAGTCACTTACATTTAAATCTCTAGACTCAAACACACACTCTAATGTCCACTTCTAGGGTGTCGTTCCTTATAAATTTGTACAAGTGTGGAAGCGTGGCTCTGATACCACTCTGTAACGCCCCGAATCCTAAATACACTGAATTCGAGATGTTCTACAGGATCTTTCCGCTTTCTTTAGTACAATTTTACAAGGAAATTTGAACTTTTCACTTTACATCAGAGTTTACATGAATACATTTACAATTTACATTGCACAGCGGAAGTAAACTTTACAACAATGAAATAAATGTACAACAACATTGAATAATCTTTAAGCATCTGTTCTTCTTTAATCTTTATCATGCCATTTACCTGCATATAAGACTGTGGGTACGTCAGTTTATTCAACCGGCGATCATTATACACGGCCATCCTCTCTATGCCGGAAATAGTATAACTTATTTTTCATATTTAGCAAACACAAACTTGTCACATATCAAACTAAAGGGACTACCCTATTGATGTCGTGTTGTGATTGTGCACTTTGTCCTTAATGCAGTTATTTATGTTACATGACACTAATGCACACTTGTTCGGATTCTATGCATCCCATACTACATAGGTCCGAGGGCAAGCCTCTTAATCGTTCTTCATCTTTGTAGGGTTTAATCCCTCGTTATGACTTAATCTACTACTGTAATTACGGTAGGTATCTTAGATGATCTATGAGTACAAGATCGTGTACAGAAAATTCTGGAGGGGAACCCCACGCCATGTCTTGACTCATCAAGCATGCATTCCGTGGCAATTCAGCCTCACTTCATGGCATACGATCCTCTTGCAGTCACCAAACATCCCACAAGCGTGGCTAAAGTCCGATCATTACTGAGTTGTGCCCACGCCATGTCTTAACTCATCAAGCATGTATTCTGTGGCTCACACACCCGCACCGTAAACTCTAGTTCTCATACTCGTGTTTTTCTCCTACTTTCATCACATCTCCACTATGCACTAATCCTTAGTTTTATTAGAATCATGAACAAAATCAAAGCTCTAGAGTTAGCCTCTCCACTAAACCGGACTTATTCATTCATTCAAACATGACCAACCTTGGTCTTTCATTTCAATATTTCATTTCATTTCTTTCCATATGCCGGGGGAGACTTAGCTACTCTTTCGTTTTAATTCCAATTCACAATTTCCAAAATGAGCATTTCCAATTCAAGAGTTCATTTTCTTCATAATCACCATGGATTTTCTTTTTCATGTTCATAGTTCCACAATTATAACTTTCATAAATTCAAATAAATGACTCACTCCATATTAATTCATGCAAAGACAAATAGAGTTTACTGTCACAACCAATATTCAACATAAGATTCACAATCTTTATCATAAAACAATTCATAGAGTTTCTGAGATGTCAAAAGCGCTCTGAACAGTCGACTTAGGACTCATCCAGTCGACTTGTTCAGCTAAAGAAAGTTCTTCAATAATCGCTCGGAAGAGTCGACTGCTGCACATGGCCAGTCGACTGTTCCGCAGCATTCGAAATTAAAATATAAATTACGGAGAAGTCGACTGTCATTCATATCATTCGGCTGTTCTGAGTAATTCAATCACACAACTTTTCATGTTCAGTGCAGTCGACTGCTACATATATTTGGTCGACTGAATGGAGTTAAATTCCAAATTGTGCTTACTAACCTACTGTAAAAACTCCAGGTTAATCATTTCCATCATGGACTACATTCCAATATATGAGAATAATTTAAACATACTTTTCCCAATAATTAATACAAATCTACCATACAATTTGGTAAATTTGATACACTATCACTAATACATTATAATTTCATTAATCTCTATACCAATTTTCTGCTCTTATTCATTTTTCCAAACATAAAAATTGCATCTTAATTTATTCGTTACAACGCCATAACAAAGTTTCCAATTTAGCACATAAAGCGACATAGTCAATATACTAATCTTTGCACATAATTTTTCTTGCTACTGACAAAGGTTTCTTCACACAATTTATAACTATATTCGTACTGCACACAGTCTTGAATTTTACTAATAGCAACACACATAATTTGCATATCAACAATTCAATCACTTAGAGATCATCTTTTCAATTAAATGTGCATTCTTATTAATCATTTTCATGCATCATTTTGCTAATTAAAGCTAGCATGCATTCTTATGTTAGAAATAGGGAAAATTTACCCACCTTGTATGGAGAGAAAAATTACAACTAGCAAATCCCTAGACGAATGTCCTTGCGATGAATTGCTCCTCCTTGAACACGTGCACCCAAGCCTTCAAGTACCCAACCGAATGCTCCCTCTTCCTTGATGTAGCCGGCCTCCCCTCTACTAGTTGCAAGCAAAGATCCCACACACTCTCAATCTTTCAACTCACAAAAACACTACCGGATAATATAATTTAGACTATAGGTTTGGAAGGATTAATAGGCACAAGAATAACTAGCCATGGGGGGGTATTTATACTAAAAATCAAAGAGAATGGAGGGCTAGGATCAAGTAGTTGGTTGTAAGATAGAGGGCTAAGATGAAAGTAGAAGTTACATTAACTACCCACAACCAAGTAACCACCACACCATGATCACCACCCAAATTTTGGTTTTCCCTCCAAGATGCAATCCGGCCATGCTAGGAGTGTGCATATTGCACGTGTACGCGTAGTGCACGTGCATGCAACTAGGCCCAAAAATTGTACTTTAAATTTTTGTATAAAAATAAAATAGTCTAGAAATTGTATTCTACATGACAAGTTGTATAAAAAATAGTCCATGGGCTTTAGTTTATGGGCCAAAATAATAATTTTAAAAATAATAAATTAAATTAATTTTGGGCTTTTAAAAGAAAGGGCTTTTTGTCTAATTAAAGGAAGGTTTTTGTATAAAATAATTAAAAGCACATATTAAAATATCTTTACTCATCTTTGAAGAAAATATTTACCAAAAATATTGCACGTGCACACTACGTGCAAAATAAATAATTTTCCATAAATTGAAAAATCAGGGCATTACAGTTATGGGCCTCTCTCTCTCTCTCTATCCTTTATCTGCTCCATTTTCAACAGGCTTCTTTCATCAGCTTCGACTTGCTCCTTCTTTTGTTCCTTTTGATTTTGCCAGATCTGGGTTTGGCTCTGAGTGTTCTGATTGGGGAGGGGCAAAAAGGTGGTGCTTTTGACCTTGTGATGTTGACCCATCTTGACTAATTGTTCTATTTGAAACCCTATGATCTTGGCCCTTGGTTTGGTCAGGATCCTGAGGGGTTTTGATCAATAGTGAGTTGCGTCGCCGCTTCTGTGCCTTCTCGGAAGCTCTTACCACCAACCCCTATGGACTCTTTTCACCTTGTGAGCTCCAACGATCGTCGTTTCCTAAATCGGGCGACCACCTATTTGTACGAACGTTCATCACTCTGAGTGGACGTCGAAGGTGTTGCAGTTGGATTTGGTGCTATTTTCACCAACTCATGATCCACCCTTGTTTCGAGCAAAAATCGAATGATTTAAGATTCCTCATATGTGCAGCATTTCGCAAACCCTCGCTAACAACACCTATGACCTTCTCACCATTCTTGGGTCCACCTTCACCATTATCCCGAAGTTAGAGACTATTTCTTGGAGAGTCTCTCTCCTCCAGTAGTGGAGGGAGACATTGTGGATCCAGATCTAGAACTTGTTCCCCTGAGGCTGTTCCACACCAAATTGAGGTGTCAAAGTGATGAATTCCACCGCGAGGTGGCCGAAGTCAACTATTCTCATTATGTTGACATCGTTTACCTTCTCCGACGAAGGGAAGGAGGCAAGAAATTGCATATGCCTCGATTTTTTGACCACCCAATCACGGTGACCCCTCATTGGCCACCGTTCCGTCAATGCTTCTAGAAAATGTGTTTTTGATGGGCGTCCATACTTGATTATGGGCCTGTGGCTACCGCGCACCATTGTCTTAACTGTACCTTCTCTTGTCTGATGACCACGAGGTTACTTGCTATGTGTACGTTGGCTGGGTTGTCCATTATTTTTCCTCGATATACCTGTCTCTGCTCCTCTGCATTGATGATAAAATTCATGCATACATACAATATATGCCCCCATTTCATGCATTTGAGGCATCAAACTTCTTTAGTGCAGTCAGCCCGAATGTGACCCGTATCTCCACAGTTAAAGCATGGTATGGGTTTCCTTTTACCTTTACGGTACTTCGTACTCTTTTCGTTAGTATTGGTTGTGACTGTTTTTCTTTTCGTCACCTTGCTCACGACCTCCACCCATGACTCTTTTCTCCTCGAATCTATCCCTCCTATCTCCACCTTCTGTTCACGAGGGCTGCTCAGGTTAGTTGGACCTCCCTCTTGGGCCCTAGCTAGGGCCTACTTTGCTACCCAATGTGATTTGGACCAGAGATTGGGTTGTTGGTCGAGTTTCGTTGAGTTGGAAGTATGGTGATTGAGGTGATGGTATGGGTGAGGGAGGGGTGTTGGTGGTTGGGGGGTTATTGGTTTGTTTGGGTGTAGCTATTCGGGGATTGGATTAATGGGTAGTGATGGTCACTTGAGTTTGAATGGTGGTAGGAGGAAGGGGGTTGTGGTGGTGAGGGTGATGATGATGTTGCTGGTGGTGTTGTCTCTGGGGTTGGATGTGTTGTTGAGGTGAGTTGGTTTGGTGGCGATACGTATCACGGTTGTGTATTTGGTGGTGGTTAGCTTGTTCTTTGGGTGGAGGTTGGGGATCTCTATGTTGTTGCTGGTGATGTTCTCTGTTTTGTATGCCTCCCTCTCTTCTTCTTTCTCTTATTGTTGTGTTTAGCTTCCCTCTGCCCCCCTTTGATACCCCTTCTATTATAATTTCTATTTGAGGGAGGGGGGTTCTGACGACCACATTGAGGGCTTCGTTTGCGCCCATAGCAGCTCATAGGAGGACCCTCTCGTGGGGCCTGTCCTTCTCGCTGTGGTGAAGAAGAGCGATGATGATGATACCGGATGTCGTCCGTTTGTCGGTGATGAGTTCTACGTTGAGCTCCATTGGGCAAAATTCTGAGCTCTTCCTTGCCCTTTTAGGGGGATGTTGATCATTGGTTTCTTCGGCGGGGGTTGCGGTGGGGACTGCGGTGGTGGTGTTCACGCGGCGCAGCAGAGGAGGAGGGGGAGTGCTTACGAGTATCGGGGTGGTGGACCCATTCATTGGGCCCACATAACCTCTTTTCAAGCTCGAACAGATCCATAACCAGAACCAGAGTTAAACTAAGAAACATCAGTAGGAGGTCTTGAAAGATAGGATATGCATGATGCAGCTTTATACCCTCCTTCAATGGGTGTTGGCTGATGTTCCATTAATTGCTCTTAAACAGTTGGCTTCAAATAATCAGAAACAATTTATTTCTAACTGTATTCGTAAAATATTTGAATGGCATTTTTAAAGATGAGAATCATAGTAAATATCTACAATTTTGAGAGCAATTGTTGGTGCATGTATCAAACATCTAAACTAGATAGAATGATATATTATTTTATTTAGATATGACTTAATCCGAACTCTCTAAATAAAAGTAGAGTTTCCTTTTTTTCCTTTTTTTAAAGGAAAGAGTGGAAAACTTGACCCCAAGACAGGGTTGAGAAATAAAAAAAGATCATCCCTTTCTCCGACTCAGTTTCACTTATAGGATTTTTTTTTATAAAGTATTTGCAAATATAGGACACCCTCCAAACTATTTATAAAAATAGGACAGTTGGAAGTAATTTTTCAAGAAAGACCCTAACTTTAGGGATATTTACACAACACTAAAACTAAAAATTTACATATCTCACTACCCTATTTAAAACCTGGATATTTCACAGAAAATAAAGATATTAAGATTAAAAAACTTTCATGATTTAAAATTAGATATATTGATAGAAGATTAACAGAATGAAAGCATATTATTGATAAGGAAATATCAGAATATTTGTTGATAACTAGTCAAATAACTAATAAACTACCTAAGGAATACAAAAAGAGATAACATACAAAGTATTCGATTACAGAAACGAAGAAGAAAGTTGGTATTACCAACACCTACTAGCATACAAAATATTAGGTTATGTATGGCCAACGGAGCAGTAGGATTAAATCCAAATATAGGACCAAAAATCTAAATGATAAACATACAAGAGTTAGAAAAAGATTGCAATGGTCCTGTGTTTGTAGGAATTATAAGAAAATATTTAAAAATCATATATAAGAACATAAAAGAATTAAGTAGGTATATAACTGATGAACAGAGGAAGATTTAGCCATAACGGAAGAAAGTATGAAGGAGTTAGAAGCTATAACAAAACTTAATATAAATATTTTAGAAATAGAAGATTTAATGGAAAATCCCAATTCAGTAGAAGTAGAGGAAGCCTTAAAAAACCTAGATATAACGAATGAAGAAATAAAAATGGATCAAGATAAAGAAAAGATTATAGTAAAACCTACAGAAACTCAAACTGACATGTATGAAATCTTAAGGCCACCACCTAATAAAAAACCTTATCAATTACCATGGAAATGGCAAAACACAAAAAATAATGAATTAGGAAGAGACAAAGAAAAAGAAACCCCAAAATATGAACCTGTAGAACACTACGAAAAAGGAATAGCAGGAAATGGATAATGACTAGATCTAGACTGCATAAAAGACGTAGATAGAACAATAGAAGAATGGGTAAAGGCCTCACTAATAGTAGGATTTAGGCAAAATCTTTTAGGAAACACATTTGAGAAATTTATAGAAACCACCTTTATAGGAGTAAAAGCAAAATGGTGGAATGAACTAAAGAAAGAAGAAAGAAATACTATAAGAAAATCAAGACCAACTGATGATAAAGGAATTGAAGAAACATCAGCACAATGAACCTTAGGTCTGAAAGAAATAATTATAAATTACGAAATAGCAATAAGAACAGAATTCAGTGTCTACGATAAAGGAGAAAAACACACTATATACAAAAAGAATTAAGCAAGATGGAGACTAAGTAACTTAGAAATATGCGACATGTGTTATTTTGATAACCATGCTTGTGAATTCTGAGAATATTTTCAAGATAGTCATTATACAAAAGAAAAACGGAGTTCAATCTTGGACTCATTCTTTCTAAAACTACCAGATCCATAGAGTATAAACATATTTAGTGCATACATAAGTGAGAAAGTAAAACCAGAAGTAGATACTTTAGGGTATAGAACACAATTTGTAAAAGATTATAGGGATAAAGTATGCCAAGATGCTAGAGCAACAATGAAATACTACAGAATTTATGAACAAAGAATTTGTTGTGAGGATGCTAGACCGAATAATTGGGGATGTAATAATAACTATAATTATACACAGAAAAATAATCACAAATTTCAAAAATATGAACCAAATTATAGAAAAACTTTTAAAAGATATAAAAAACCCTATAAAAAATCTTTAGGAAAAAATAAAATAAAAAAATAGACAATATACGAAAAACCCTAAGAAATGTAATTGTTATATATGTGGATAGGTAGGACATATATCACCAAATTGGCCTAAAAGAATGAAAAAGAAAATTGTAAAATACGTAGAAGAAATTGAAGAAATGAATAACATAAATTATGAACCCATAGAATATGAGAAAGAATGGTTAGAAATATGTGAAGATGAAGAAATAATGGTAATGGAAGAAGATAGTGGAAGTAGTGAATGTGAAACAGAAGAATGTGAAATAAACATGATGACAGAAATAACAGAAATAAGAGAACCATTAGAAAGAGAAGAAAACAATGAAGAAGTAAGGAAAAGAATGTGCTTTGACACACAAAAATACGATAAAATAAGAGTGACCAAATTAGATATAAATCCAAAAAAAAATTTCAAACTACCAAAATTCAAAAGGAAGAAAAGTACCATCATAATAGTCAGGAATAATGAACAACCTATAGACATTAAACAAGCACAAGGAAAAACCATAATCCCATTAATAACCGAAAGAATAATAAGACACGAGATGGAAAAAATAAGTGAGAAAACCAGAAAAATATCAAGGCACATACATTTAGGAGCTGTATAAATAATAATAATAAAAGCTTATTTTAAGGAAGGAATAAATACACCCCTGGAAATATACCTAATGGATGATAGAATAATATTAAGTACACAAGATACCTGTAATACCCTGGATTATACGACACTTCTTTATATATATATATATACACTGTCTGTATGCGTGCATGTGATTGTAATGTTTTGTTTGATTATATAAGTGTTGGAGTGGGTTCATGTTTGCGGGGCGGTTCGTAGGAAGATTGCATTCTAAAAGATGCACGAGAACGAGGAGGACCGATACTAGTATAAACACTAATTTTCAGTATGACACCTATGCAAATATAACACTGTATGATAATACAGTGGATATATATTGCGTACGCTCGATAAAACTCTCGTCTCACATTCAAAAGAACCCATTTAAACTTAAATTGGGCAGCCAACACATCAACCACAAAACTAGAACACATCAACCACAAAACTAGTGGCTAAAAGCCATGGTTTTGTTCAAAACAACCTACTACCCTACCCTACTCCCCCCTAGAAAAACCGACCCATATCCCCCTCTCTTCTCCTTAATTTCTCCACTCTTTCCCACATCCTTTGCTCTGAAATTTCAGAACTCCACCAAGAGAAAAAAAGAGAGGAAGAAGAGAGAGTGAAGAAGAAGACTCAAGGAAGGATTCTCAAAGGAAGGAAGCTCAAGGAGATCAATTCCTCTACAACAACCAAGGGTGGGGAGTTACTTTAACCTTCCTTTATGTCTCTTAATTGATTTTCTTGCATGCATGTATGATAGGAAGTGCTAGGATGATTATCTAAGAAGTTGAAGGATGAAATCAGAACTGAAACTAGAAAACTTGTTCAGAATGCTATTTTGTAGATTTTTCCGAAAACAAACCATAAAGAATTAGGCCATAAAACTTTCAGGGATTGTTCATATAGATGTTTAGATAGTTCATGATTTATTTCGTATTTTTCTGAGGAGGTTTGATATTTTAATAAAATTAAATGGTAGAACTGTGTCGTAAGGCAAAATCAGCAATTGGTTAACAGGATGACTGATGTTGTTGGAATTTTCCTAATTTATTGGAGCATTTTCTTGATCTGAAATTTTTACCAAGTATTCCTACATGCATCTAGATTCTATATAAAAATCAGAAAAATGTTTGGATGAATTTATAGGTTTGTTAAAAATTGACCTTTAATCAGTAGCTGAAGTTGAACTGAAGAACATGATGACTTTCTGTGCTTAATTGAAATAGAGAGAACTCACTGTATACTTAGAGTTTTGACATGAGATCTTTTGCATATTGTTCACTATGATCTCTAGTTTCATCACTGTATATTTTGTGTCATTTGGATGAGTACGGAATTTAATATGATTTTATTAGCATGCACCATGCTGGTTTCAGTCAATTTGGATACCCTATAGAGATTGGACATTTGAGGCTCATTAAGAGCACAATTTGAGAACCTGATTCATTAGAGATTTGTAGTAGACATCTATATCTTTCCAACAAGACCAATTTGAGGCATTTCCAGTAAAGGATTGATTTACTGTGATTTTTGTAATATTGGACAAAGACCTAGAATGGATCTGAGTGCTCTGATTTAGAAAGACCTAGTGTGTGACTTGGTGCATTGATGAGAGATGTGTGAGTTAGGGTGACCTATTGGTGAATTTTGGACTCATGACCAACTAGAGAGTTGTTGAAGATACCCACACTCTCCTATAGAACTTGGGTTTGTGATGTTCTGATGAACGAGTAGTGTTTTGTGCTACCGGTAAGGTACAGCCCGTGTACAGGAAGTACACAGGCTGAGGCTTGAGAGGCTATTTTGAGGACCTAGATGATGGAATTTGAGTTTATGATCAACTAGAAAGTTGTAGCCTAGGATCTTACCTTTCTGGACTGGGCTCGTACACTCCAATCGGAGTTGTATCGAGGAAGTTATGACCTTTTTAAGATTCGGACAGAAACCCCGTAGGTCGCTTAGTTTGGAGTGTTGACTAGGTATTCTGAGGACATTTCCCTTATGTACTATTAGAGTTGATAACTCTTGTCTAGGGATGGGTGATATCTGTTGTTGGTATTGTGGATTTCCATAATGGGTGTGTGACTCGAGTTAGTCACTAGGGTAAGGGATACCCTACACCTGTCGATCCTAAGTTATAAACTTCCACCGAAGCGTAGGACATCCGAGCCGTGCCATTAATATGAGTTCATAGCCCGGGTCAGGGGTGAACATACATTCACAGTCGGGGTAGCGGCGAATGAAGGCCGTAATGCTGGACAATTCCAAGCTGGGAAAGAGGCGAACCGGACCAGTATCGCCAGTGCCAGAGGTTGATAGGCAAGTGTGGAAGCAAATTTTATCTTTATCCAAAGTGATTAGAGTAAGGCTGGGATTAGAATGACATATTAAGGGGTTGGAAAATTGCATTAGTCCTAACAGACCATAGTCGGTGTTGTACCTTCCAGTCGTAGGGATACGTTTTCGGCACTCATGAATGAGTCCTCGGCCCGTATCTCGATTTGTAAATTTCCAAAGTTTGCCGGAGTAAGGAACAGAGGCTAGGAGGATTTGACCTCCCGAGGCGCTTATGTCCCTATGCACGTGGGTTTTGTTGTTAAGGTACGGAGGCTAGGAGGATTTGACCTCCCGAGGTGCTCACATCCCTATTAAGGTACGGAGGCTAGGAGGATTTGACCTCCCGAGGCGCTCACGTCCCTTTGGTGTATATATAAGTTCATAACCCGATCAGGGGTGAACACGCATGCGTCAGTCCATAGCCCGGGTAAGGGGTGGACATGGAAATCATACGGTCTTGCGACCGGATTCAACGCAGCTTTCTGAAGAGGTTCATACGTGGGTACCAAGTGGCAGCTACAACCACCACTTAAGCACTACAGTGGCAGAACTAGACCGACCAGCTGCAACCTCCTTAGACGACGGACAATCTATTAGGCACTGGATGAGTACAAGGGTAAGATGCATGGCGAGGGATTGAACCCTACAATCAGAAGAGGCGAACTCCTTGGAAAGTATGTAGTATGGGATGCATACGTTTCCATCGAAGTGATTTTGGGAAAGTATGTAGTATGGGATACATACATTCCCAACTGAATTGCATTAGAGTATGTGCATCATGTGCATTCTTATTTTGTGCATTAGATTAGGCTATGCTTGGGTCTGGAATGCATGTAGTATGGGATGCATGCGGATTCAGATTTCAAGTCTTGCTTGTTTTAGAATAGGTTTGTGATTGGTGCATTTAGTTGTTAGATCATGGCATACACGAGTACTACATAATTTAGGATGCACGTTTCTCTTTCCTTTCAATATGGTTTGTGATTGCCAGTTTGGAGGATCGCTGTTATTATCAGTGTTGCGTCAGTCGAAGTACTGACGTTCCCCACCTTTTAGGTACCGATTCTACCTCTCGAGCAGGTGCAAGAGACATCAGAGTCGCGCAGCAGAAGACTCAAGCAGAGGAGCAAGTCCCAGGGAAGCAGACTGACCGTTCATCAGAGCTTTGGCAGTGAACCGTCGACTGCCACTCCGAAAGAGAGAAGTTGTTAACTTTACAAAGGAGTGATGTATGTTGTAATAAGATGTACTAAGTTTATGTAATTTGTATTCTTGTCAAGAACATTAGTTGTAATCAATGATGTAATGACTTTATTTGGTAATAAAAAGTTTTTAAATTTTTCGTGTTATTACTGTGTTGAGATGCATTTGAAAGCAAAAATTCTGGTGAGTGTCACAGATGTCCGGTAACGGAGATCCGGGGCGCTACAATGCCTTAAAAGGAATAGTACAAAGAAACCTAATGTACCAAAAGATAAAATTTACAATAAAACCTAATTTCTCTATAATCATGACAGAAGAAAATAAAGATAAAAGTCTAGTCATGTATCACAGATTATCAGGAATAGAAATGATAGAAAAAAGTAAAGTTATGAGTATACAAATAAGAAATATTTATGCTTTCAGTAGTAAGCATGAAGTAAAAAATAGAAATACAGATAATTTTAAAATAGAACCGTTATTCAGCGAAATTATAAGATATAAACTAGCTAGAAAAAATCCTGAAATGACTACACCAAATTATATAGAATTCGACTTTGATAAAGCAAAATAAATTGCAAAAGGAAAAACACCACAAATAATGTTCAGAAAGAGATCACTATCAATAAAAAACAAACAACAAGCATTGGAATTAATACCAATAATATATACATTAGAACACAAAAATAATAACCAATTTAAAATAGAAATAGAATATTATGACAATGGAAAATGGAATAAACAAGTAGCCTTAGTAGATAAAAGAGCTACTAATTCACATATTAAACAAAAAAATATAAAAATAACCGAATTAATGCCATTAGAAAACCCATATTTCTACCTAGACTATTACAATAATAGACATCCAATTGTACATAAAATAATACTACCACTAAGGATAAATGGTAGAAATGAAACATTATTACACTTACACGTAGACCTAGAACACCATGTTAATGAAATATTATTAGTAACTGACTTCCTTACATCAGTACAACCTTACTCAATTCAAGACGAAAAAATCATAATAACAGTAAACAATGAATTTATAGTAATAAATAGAATATTGGACAAATGAATCCATTAAGAGCAACAAAAAATACATTATACATACTAACAGAATTTTTTTACGAAGGATACAAATCAAGAAACTATCATAGTCTAATGGACACCAGAGTAGACACTAGCCTATGCCGCGAAAATATACTACAAAAATGGAAACAAGATGGATATAATAAAAAAGCAATAACTGGATTAACTGGATAAACTATCATACTTGATAAGTATCAACAAAATGTAAATATACAAATAGGAAATTACATACTAAAAATACCAATAATATACCAGTTTGATGATATGAATAATGATGTGCTGTTAGGAAATGACTTTTTTCAACAATACTATCCTATAACCATATCACATAAATCAGTTGTATTTACGACACCTTGTCGACACCAAACAATTGCAATGAGAATAACCCAACCTTATTCTAGAACCGATCTGCCACACATTAGAGTTTCTTCAACCCAGCGTGGTGAATATCAATATTTACCAAACAAAACTAGAATACAACAAGTCCAAGAAATAACTACAATTTTTTTTTACAAAAACAATTAGAAGATCTGTGTGGAGAAGCCCCCTTGGCAAAATGGGACTTAAGTAAACCCACAGCACATATAGAGTTAATAGATAAGAACAAAGTAATAAAAATTAAACCTATAAGGCATACTCCAAAAGATCTAGAAGAATTCAAAATATATATAAAAGAATTAATGGAAAATAATTACATAAGAAAATCACAAAGTCCACATTTATCTCCAGCATTCATAGTAAGAAAACATTCAGAAGAAAAAAGAGGTAAATCTCGAATGGTAGTAAATTGTAAGGAACTAAATAAAAATACTAAGAGATTTGGATATCCACTACCAGATATACAAATACTACTCAACACAGTAAGGAAAAGAAAAATATATTCGAAATTTGATTGTAAATCAGGATTTTATCTTGTAAAACTAATAGAAGATTCGAAACAGTTAACAACATTTAGCACACCTCAAGGATTCTATGAATAGAATGTATTACCATTCGATTATAAAAACAGTTTAGGAATATTTCAAGAATATATGGATAAGATATTTGAAAAATACAACAATTTCATATTAGTATATGTAGATGATATTCTAATACGATCCGAAAACGAGGAACAACATAGAGAGCATCTACTATAATTCATAGAAATAGTAAAAAATGCATGTATTATACTATCAAAGAAGAAAATGAAATTGCTCAAAACTGAGATAGAATTCTTTGGAAAAAAGTTATCACATGAGGGAATAGAGCTACAACCACATATAGCAGAAAAATAAAGACATTTCCTAATGTCCTAGAAGAAAAAAGAGAAGTACAATCTATAACCGGGTTACTAAATCAAACAAGAGGTTACATACCAAATTTATCAGCAAAAACAAATTGGTTAGAATAAAAACTAAAAGAGTTTAAGAAATGGGAATGGACCCTAGAGGATGAAGAAAAACTTAAAATATTAAAACAACTGTCGGTTACTACTCAACAATCTATAACCGGGTTACTCAACTGCCGGTGTTGTTGCTGGCTGTTTTTATTGAGTTTTCTTTGTGTTTCTTGAACGATTATTTCTTCGACATTACGAACTATTGATCTACTGTTTTAGATGATGTTTTTGCTACAGATTACAGTAATTTACAGAGAGTTATAATTTGATTATAATAGAATTTAAATTGTGCAATTATAAAGTGAACTATATATGGTTTTTGGAAGAAATGGACGTTTTGTGATATTCTATGACTTCAAATATGATTCTCAGTTATTTAATGGATTTAATACTTTATTTCAGTTCTGAAAATTGTGAGTATGTTAAATGAATTTGGATTTATTGATTTTAAGATGTTTTCTTAATATAAGAGTATTGATAATGAAATTAAGAGGTTTAATGAAAGATTTTGTGTTGATGGTTGAGTTGTGAGTCTCTAGAGGGTGAGTGGGATCCTAGTACACCGGCAGTTGAGATTTTTGTGATTTGACCAGTTGGGGACTTTGTTGTTGATCAGCTGATTTAAGTCCGGTAGGGTACACCAACTTTAGGAGATTCGCAATTAATTAATTAACTTAATAAGATAAGGACATGCACTAGATAGTGATATGATGAAATGAGTGCAAACATGGGTTATGGACCTTAGTATGATCTGCGGTGTGAGATAATCCCCGGAATTATCGAGGTGTGAGTGAAATAGTCTCTGGAATTACATGCTGGATTGATCTCCGGATTTATCAGGGTCGAGGCGACGCTCATGGGGTATTCATGTGATGAGGTGCCATAGCTTGCGGTGTGGGGTATTCTCGAAGATTTCCAGGTGTGAGTGAAATAGTCTCCGGAATTATCTGTGGATAGAGATTGACCTCCGAAATTATCGGGGTATGGGCTAGATACTCACAGCTTATCTAAATCTCGTAGTAATCATTATAGTAGGATTAGTTGCATAACGAGGGATTTAACCCTATAAAGTGGAGAACGGTAAGGGCTTGCATCGGACCTATGTAGTATGGAATGCATAGAATCTGACAAGTATATATTAGAGAGTCATCATATTGCATTTGTATTTTTTTTCTCTTAGTTTTATGCATGATATTTTCTATTTTCCTATACTTGACACTTAGTCTAGTTTCACTTGATGTTTTCATGTTTTATTTATTGTTATTTCATATTCCATTTTTTATTACTGTTGATATAGATTGTTTATGACTTTATTCTTTATATTTTATTCATGTTGTATTTCTTTTGATGTCACTCACACCGTTATGGCTGATCCCTGTAGTTTTGGGGGTTAGGATTATCTCTAGCCTCATATTTTACAGATAGGTACCTATAGCACGGGATTTGGATGCATGTGGTAGAATGATAATGTGGCTTATGTAAATTGTAAAAGAATGTGTTGTAAAAGAAAGAAATTGTAATTCAAAGTATTTAATTTTCTGCTGTGCTTTGTAAGGAATTGTTGTAATAAAAGTTGTAAAATTTATCTGTGTATTGGCTATATTTACTATTTGATTGAGGATGATGATGGGAGTTGTGCCACGTAATTCTGAGATATTATATTGAAAATTCGGGGCGCTACAGAGATTGGTATCAGAGCATGCTTCAATAGTAATGATAAACATGGTATAAAAATAAACCTAGGTGTGGACATTAGAGTGTGAGTATCACATAGAATTAAAATAAGATGATTTGGTTTGGGATATGATTGAGGTTTTGCCATGAGGTATTGATGTGAATGTGAATTGTGTTGTGATGCTCTAATGTTTTCCTCATTTTGCTGTATTCAGTATAATGGCAGGACCCAGAACCAGGAATAGTGGTATTGGTGATGAGGCTGAGAGTTCCCGAGGGGCTGGACTTGATCTTGAGACTGAGATTGCCAGGGTGTATCAGACCTTGAATGCATTCATAGTAGCCAACATGGCTCAGAATTAGAATCAGAATCAAGGGGCTGGACCAGTGTTTGTTAATGCTGATCCAATTAAGCAAGTTGAGTCCTTCAAGCGGTTGAAGCCGCCTATTTTTCAGGGGCAATTTTATCCAAATGAGGCTGATGATTGGATTAGATAGATGGAGATGGTCTTCGAAGTCCTAAAAACTCCGGCAGTCAATATGGTGAAATCGGCTATGATGCAGTTAGGGAAGGATGCTGGCGTCTGGTGGCAGTCAGTGAAGAGGACTTTTGGGGATCAACAGGTGACTTGAGATGCTTTTCTAGATGAGTTCAGAGATCGTTTCTTTCCTCTGGATATTCAGGAGAAGAAAGCAACGAAATTCTGAATCTGCATCAAGGCAGCATGTCAGTGCGTGAATATGAGGCTACGTTCGCTCAGCTGTCAAGGTATGTACCGGAGCTGATTGTTAATGAAGCGAAGAAGGCCAAAAAATTCGAGCAGGGATTGAGGCCAAATTTGAGGTCACGGATGATACCGTTGGGCATCAGAATGTTTGATAAGCTGGTCAGAAGGTCAGCAATAACTGAAGAAGATATGGATCAGTTCTAGAAGAAGCAGGCGATTCGGAACAGGAACAAGAGACTAGCAATTGGTTAGAGTGGGAAGAAGTTCCCAGTGAAGCAAGGCAGGTTCAGTAAGCCAGAGCAGAGGGCACCCACAACTCAAGTGGTGACTTGTTACTACTGTAAGGAGGCAGGCCACTTCAGGTCAGAATGTCCTAAAATGGCGAAGCAAAATTATTTTCAGTGTGGGCGAGAGGGGCATACTAAGCTTTTCTGTCCGCAGTTAAGGAAGGAAGGTGCAGGCGGAGGCAAATTTCAGAGACAGGGGTGAGTGTTCGTATTAACTGAGGAGGATACGGGTAGCTCAGAAGATGTGATCCAGGATATGCAAGAATTTTGAATTTATTTATTCAATGTATTAAATAAAACTTATTTGAGAATAAATTGGTGATTTGAGTATTATTTTTCATGTAACAAGATTTATTTTGGTTAATAGAATAAAAACAAAAGTTTTATTTGATACTGGTTCTTCGCATACATTTGTATTACCCAATTTTGCTAAATTCTTAGGTGTAGAACCTAAGGTATTTCCAGGCAGAGTCTTGGCGGTGGCAACGCCATCAGGGGAGGAATTGATTGCCGATCGATTTTATGTGGGCTGTGATATCGAGATTGGTGGGAGATTATTTGGCATTGAGCTCATTGAGCTGCAAGTCTTGGGTGTGGATGTGATCTTGTGCATTGGTTGGATGGCAATATATGATGCTACGATTGAATGCAAGAAGAAAGAGGTGTTAGCGAAAGCACCAGGTTATCCCGCAGTGACTTTTCAGGGGAAGATGAAGGACCCGAAAATGATTGCTATTGTAACACCCTGAATTCCAAAACAGACTGAATTCGAAGTTCCTCAGGATCTTTACACTTCTCTTTGTACAATTTTACAAGGAAATTAAAACTTTTATTACATCAGAGTTACATCTTGAATTACATCTAAACAGCGGAAATAATTTACAATAATTACATGGATAAAATATACAACACTTGAAACATTCTTTAAGCAGCATACACACTTTAATCTTGTCAATCCCTTTATCCTGCATAGAAACTATGGGCTCGTCAGTTCATTCAACTGACGCAAAAATATAAAACATCAATTTTCTCCCACTTAACAAGCACACACTCATCACAAGCAAAACTACGGGGACTATCCTATAGATGTCGTGTTGTGTTGTGCGCTTAGTCCTTAATGCAGTTGTTATGTTATATGACACTAATGCGCACTTGTTCGGATTCTATGCATCCCATACTACATAGGTCCGAGGGCAAGTCCTTAATCATACTTCATCTTGTAGGGTTCAATCCCTCGCCATGACTTAACTACTACAGTAACTACGGTAAGTATCCTAGATGTTCTATGATTTACAAGCCCAAGTCCAGACAGTCTGGAGGGGAATCCCACGCACTGATAAGATGCATCAAGCAGGCAGACTATGGACAATTCAACCTCCGTCATGGAACAATGGCACCCCCCATAGTCACCAAACACCCCATAAGCGTTGCCACCGGGACGATAATTCTGGAGTAGTGCTCACGTCATGTCATGACGCATCAAGCAGGCAGTCTGTGAATCACTCTCACACCGCTAATCCGATGGCCCTCATACTCGTGTTTTTCTCTCACTTTCATCACATCACCACTATGTGTCTAGTCCTTAATTATTTGAATCATGAATAAAATCAACCCTAGAGTTAGCTCTTTCCTCTATACCGGTCTTAATCAACAACATGACCAACCTGGTCTTTCATCTCAATAATTTATCTCAACAAATATAACTCATTCAGTTGCCGGTAAAAGGACTTAGCCACCCTCTAGTTCAAAATCTCATTTCATGTTCATAAATTGAGTATTCACATTCATAAGACCTTTCATAATTCATCATGATATTTGATTTCACTTTCATGTACAATTTCATGCATGGAATAAATTCCATTTGTCACATTCATAATTCATTCTTTCCATATAATTCTCTTATCAATATTAAATCTAACATTCACACTTTCGATTTTCCCATTATCAAAAATCTCTTTTCAAACTCTTTCAAACAAAACATTTATTTTTCTTTATCTAAAAACGTTTAAAACTTACAAAAATACTTAGAGCAGTTGACTATTAAAGCATAGTCGGTCGACTATTGTGCAAGGATTTAAAACTCGAAAGTAGTCAGGACAGTCGATTGTTAAGGCATAGTCGGTCGACTGTTCTGTGAGGATTAAAACTCGAAGAACTAAATAGTCAGGACAGTCGACTGTTAAGTCATAGTCGGTCGACTGTTCAGTGACCAAAATCCGAAATTGGAATCATTTCTTCTTTCTTTTTGATCAACGCACAAATTGATCATTTCTTAAACTTGGCCTAAATTACAAAATGTTCATTTTTCCAACAACTAACATACAACTTTAGAATTATTTAGTATCAATCATACTAACCATAACATGCATAATTTACTAATCAATCTTATTTTAATAACATGGAGATTCTCATAATTTGTATTTTTCACATAAGCACATTTCTTAAATTTACACTTTTCCCACATACACGAATATTTTAACATGGAGATTCATTCTAATTTAGCATGCTAGAGCAATATCAAAATATCACAACAACAATTTTAATCATATCATTCAATCAATTTCACTAGTCATTTCATCCAATTTCACATACGTTCCTTTTTCTCCCTAATCATGGTATTAACATAGAGCAATATTTTCACTTATCCATTCTAGCATGATTCAAACACAACCTAGCATGGTACTACTTAGAAGTTAGAGAAAATTGCCCACCTATTTGGAGAAAATGAAATGAAAGCTCCTAGAATCTCCTAGAATGCAAGAAAGTGGCCTTCTCCTCCTAGATTGTGTTGCCAAACGTCTCCTCCTTATGCTTGATTGGAACCTGAGCCTCTCCTTTGCTCCTTTGATGATGGCCGGCCTCTACTGAAGGAACACACACACACAAACCACACTCTAATCTTCTACTCCTTAATACTTCTCAATCTTTTGCTCACTTAGTCTTTTCTTCTCTTAATAAATTGTTTAGTGTACTAATGGGAAGAAAACTAGGGGTATTTATACACTTTTAGGATGAGAATAGATGGTTAGGATTTAATCAAGGAGTTAGAGATCAAGGATCAAGATGAAATGGGAAGTTGTAGTAACTTCCATGATCTCATAACCACCCCTCAACTCAACTCCACTCTCCCTTTCTTCTTTAGCCATAATCCGGCCACCCCCTAGGGTGTGCAATGCACACACTAGTGCATGCACATGCCCCAACTAGTGTTCCCCATTAATAAGTTGTACATTATTAATTTATTTATTGTCTACTAATTGTGTCTACACTACAAGTTATGAAAATAAAAAGGTTAATTAATTTGTGGGCTTCAAAATAGTGGGCTTTTAGACTCATGGTTCAAAATAAAATATTTAATTAATTAGGTTGGTCTTAAATTAGAAAAACAAGCTTAGGCTTTTAAAATTGGCTTCTAGAAAATAAAGAAAAAGAGAGAATACAATTGTTTGTTCATATTGTAAAAGATAATTTTATAAGATAACATATATACAAAAATTTGTACGTGCACAATACGTAAAATCAACAATTTCTCATTTAATAAAAATTCAGGGTATTACAACTATGGTATCTAAGTTGATGATTCCAGATGTAGTCAGAGGCATTCCAGTTGTCAGGAACTTTCCTATGGTATTCTTGGAAGATTTGTTGGGTTTGTCGTCGCAGCGAGATGTTGAGTTTTGCATTAATGTTCAGCCGGGAAGTGCTTCGATTTCTAAGGCTCCATACAGGATGGTACCTGCAGAGCAAGATGAAGTTAAGAAGCAGATTGAGGAATTGCTGAGTAAGAGTTTCATCAGGTCGAGTTCTTCACTGTGGGGAGCACCAGTGTTGTTAGTGAAGAAGAAGGATGGGTTAAAGAGGATGTGCACTGACTATCGGGAGTTGAACATGGTGACTATTCAGAACAAGTATTCGCTTCCACAGATTGATGATCTGTTTGATAGGCTTTGGGGAGCAGTTGTGTTTTCGAAGATTGATCCGTGGTTAGGGTATCATCATGTTCGAGTCAAAGAGGAAGATGTGTGTAAAACAGCTTTCAGGACTCGTCATGGACTCTATAAATTTTTGGTAATGTCATTCGGAGTGAAGAATGCACCGGCAGTATTCATGGATATGATGAATCGGATCTTGCGGCCATTTATTGATTCCTTCATGGTGGTTTTCATAGATGATATTCTGGTATATTCGAAGTCGGAGGAAGAGCACTCTAAGCACTTGGCAGAGGTATTGAAGAAGTTGCAGGAGCATAACTTGTATGCTAAGCTGTCGAAGTGTGAGTTTTGGAAGTTTGAAGTAGCTTTTCTTGGTCATATCCTTTCTAAGGAGGGAGTGGCCACCGATCCTCAGAAGGTTGAAGCAGTGAAGGATTGGCCTAGACTAATGACAGTGAAGGAAGTCAGGAGTTTCTTGGGATTGGCAGGGTACTACAGGAGATTCATTCAGGGCTATGCACAGATTGCAGTTCCTTTGACGGGGTTAACTCGGAAGAACGTGGCATTCACTTGGACTGATAAGTGTAAGGCAACTTTCCTCGAGCTAAAGGAGAGTTTGACGACTGTGCCTATCTTAGCTTTCGCACAAGCTGGGAAGGATTATGATATCTTCAGCGATGCATCTCTCAGAGGTTTGGGGTGTGTCTTGATGCAGGAAGGCAAGGTTATTGCTTATGGTTTGAGACAGTTGCGTCTGCATGAGAAGAATTACTCGACGTATGATTTGGAGTTAGCAGCTATTAACTTTGCCTTGAAGCTGTGGAGGCATTATGTATATGGAGAGAAGGTCAACATGTATACCGACCACAAGAGCCTGAAGTACATTTATCAGCAGAAGGATCTAAATCTGCAGCAGAGAAGGTGGTTGGAAGTGTTGGAAGACATTCGTCCTGAGATCAAGTATCATCCGGGCAAGACAAATGTGGTGTCCGATGGCCTTAGTCGGAAGAGCATTTTATCAAGTTTGATCACTACTCAGAGAGATTTGGCAGCAGAGTTTGACCAGGCAGGTATCGAGGTGGTATTGTAGGGTTTGGGAGCATCTTTGGCTCATTTAAGATTGTAGTCTTCTTTGAGAGAGAAGATTATGAAAGGTCAGAAATCAGATGCAGAGATCCAGAGGATATTGCAGTAGGTTTCTGAATGCAAGTTATCAAAGTTCCGTGTCCAAGACGGAGTTCTATGGTTGGGTGAGAGGTTGTGTGTTTCGGAGAATGCAGATCTGAGAGAGAGTATCTTGCAGGAGGCATACAGTACTTTGTTGTCAGTACATCCTGGAGGCACAAAGATGTACAAGGAAATAAAACAACACTTTTGGTGGTCTGGTATGAAGAGGGATGTGGCAGACTTTGTGGCAAGGTGTCTGACTTGCCAGCAGATCAAAGCAGACAATTAGAGGCTGGGAGGTTTGTTGCAGCCCTTGACCATTTCGGAATGGAAGTGGGAGAATATCAACATGGATTTCATCACAGGGTTGCCGAGGAGTTCGAAGGGCAATTACTCAATTTGGGTTATTGTGGACCATTTGACTAAATCAGCTCACTTTCTGTCAATGAAAATTATTTGGTCGTTGGAGAAATTGGCAGAGTTGTACATTGATGAGATTGTGAGACTTCATGGAGTTCCTGTGTCGATTGTTTTCGACAGGGATGCGAGGTTCACTTCGAGGTTTTGGAAGGGTTTGCAAATAGCTTTGGGTACCAGAACCGATTTTAGTACCGCTTTTCATCCAGCAGACTGATGGTCAGACTGAAAGGATGAATCGGGTGTTGGAGGATATGCTGAAGGCTTGTGTTATGGATTTTGGTGGCAGTTAGGAGAGATACTTGGCATTGGTTGAGTTTGCGTATAACAATAATTACCATGAGAGTATCGGGATGACTCCGTATGAAGCTCTGTACGGGAGAAAGTGCACGACACCTATTTGTTGGTATGAAGTTGGTGAGAGGAAGATGTTTGGGAATGAGATTGTGCAGCAAACATCAGAGAAGATCGAGCTGGTTCATAAGAAGTTGTTCAAGGCTCAGAGTTGGCAGAAGAGTTATGTAGACACTTGACGAAGGGACTTGGAGTTTGAGGTTGGGGATGCAGTTTTTCTCAAGATGTCTCCGACTAAGGGAGTGATCAGGTTTGGAAAGGGAGGCAAATTGGCGCCAAGGTACATTAGGCCATACAGGATTTTGAGGCGGATTGGTAAAACGACATATAGATTGGAGCTACTGGAGGAATTGGCACAGGTGCATGATGAGTTCCATGTGTTGATGTTAAGGAAGTATGTGCCGGATCAGAGTTATCAGTTAGTGGAAGTGCCTGAAGGTCTACAGCTGAACTTGAGTTACAAGGAGCAGTTGGTAGAGATTGTTGATCGTAGAGAGAAGGTGAATAAGGTGATACCTTTGGTCAAGATATTGTGGAGGAACCAGCAATTCGAGGAGGCTACTTGGGAGCCGGAGGGTCGCATACAGAAGGATTTTTCTTATCTTTTTGTATGATTGTATTCTTTTGATTGAATTGTATTTCTTTTGGTTAAGTTAAAATCTCTTGTGTGATTTTATTCCTTAAACTATATTTCCATTTATGAGATTTCAATTTCCTTTTGTTTATATCGTTTGGTCTCTATTAGTAGTAGTTCTGAGGACAGAACTATTCTAAGGAGGAAGTGATGTAAAACCCTAGATTTTCAAATAATGCTTTGGAGATTTATAAATGAATTAAAATGGTTTTTTGGTAATTTAATAAATATTTTGTGAAATTTATCTTCTTACACGTACAAAACACGTACAAACATATTATTGGGAAGTTCAAAGTCAAAAATTATTTTAGGGAAACCTATTATTTATTAGTAGGTATTATTTATGAATTTTCTGGATTAATCTTATATTTATTTGGCATATTTGCAAATATTAAAAAATAGGGGTTTTATGCAAAATTACCACTTGGAGTAAAACTCTAGATTTTTGGATTTTTGGGCTGAGCACGATGGCTAGCCAATCCAGAGGTAAAGATTTTACATTTTTTTAATAGATTTGGTTTATTTCGCAAACTTCTTAAAGAAGGGTCTTTTTGCAAAATTGCCACTTAGAGGCAAAAATTACAAATTTCATTTTCTGGGTTTGAAAACAGTGCCGACCATATCAGGTTGGTTATTTTTGTTTTAAAATTTAAATTTAATTGGTTATTCTAATTTCCAAGTATAAGGATTTATATATGTAAAAATATATTCAAAAAGGGATATTTTGCAAATCTACTCAAAACCCTAATACACCCTATTTCCAGCCTGTTATAAGGGCAGTAGCAGCTGTCTCTTTGCTGCAAAAAACAATAGGGTTTTCTTTATTATTGATTTATTGGAGTTTCGAAGCGAGGATCTTGGTTTTCTTGCGAAAGGAAGGACTTTTCTTATTCTCTTTATTATCTTAGTTGATTCTTCGGAAAGGTGAGTGACATATGTTTGTTTTCTTACTGTACTAAGCATGTTGTATGTGATGATTTGTCTATTAGAAAGCATGCTAGGGGATGGTATGATGATATAGTGAATTACTGATTGATGGATGAATAAAAATTGAATCTTTTTATGAAAACTATGCTATTGATGATTAAAATTTCACATAGATGACTTGAGATTGTTAAAGAATCTAATAGAAATCATGGGTAGGTTGTTTTCTTTCATATACTTGCTGTTTTGAACATATAAGATGAATGGTATGATGTGTATTGCATAAAAGTGAACAAAAGTGGATCCTTACTGTGTGTATATACATATATGATCTGTTTTGAGTTTTGATGAAGAAGAACTTCATTGTTTGCATGTTGTAATCACTTATATTCATGGGTAAACTATTGTGATCAGTGGGTTTGCATATAACAAATTGTAGAAGGATTTTTGAATCAAAAGATCAAGTTTTGAAGTTGGATTGAGTAATTGAATTTCGGATCAGACTATGTTCAGCCGAAATTGGATTTTTGAGATTTTTGTGATGTTTTCGAGTTGGATTTGAGTTGTTTTGGTACTGAGATGGTTTTGAACAATATGTTACCTATATATGATGTTATTTTGGTGCATAAGTGATGCTTGAAACACTCATATGAACATATACATATATACATTGCTGTTTTTGAAGAATTTTTGATGGAAATTGCTATTTTGTAAATTTGATGTGGTTTTGATTTGTTTTATAAACTCCACTATGTTAGAAAAGTTGTATTTGATCATCTCTGGAAATTTATTTTTGCAAATTTATGATTTTATAAAGATTTAACGAAGTATCAGTAAAAATGTGCACGAATTTCAAAGCTGCAAATTTTCGTATATGACAGTCGACTACTTCTCATTTGCACTAAAATTGTCAGTCGACTGTCAATCTTTTATTTTCAGAATTTTAATATGACAGTCGACCATCGCTTTTTAGCACTGTCTTGACAGTCGACTGTTAGTGTTGTTGCTAGCTATTTTTATTGAGTTTTCTTCGTGTTTCTTGAACGATTGTTTCTTCGACATTACGGACTATTGATCTACTACTTTAGATGATATTTTTGCTACAGATTACAGTATTTTACAGAGAGTTATAATTTGATTATAATAGAATTTAAATTGTGAAATTATAAAGTGAACTATATATGGTTTTTGGAAGAAATGGACGTTTTGTGATATTCTATGACTTCGAAATACGATTCTCAGTTATTTATTGGATTTAATACTTTATTTCAGTTCTGGAAATTGTGAGTATGTTAAATGAATTTGGATTTGTTGCTTTTAAGATGTTTTCTTAATATAAGAGTATTGATAATGAAATTAAGAGGTTTGATAAATAATTTTGTGTTGATGGTTGAGTTGTGAGTCTCTAGAGGGTGAGTAGGATCCTAGTATACCAGCAGTTGAGATTTTTGTGATTTGACTAGTTGGGGGACTTTGTTATTGATCAGTTGAGTTAAGTCTGGTAGGGTACACCAACTCTAGAAGATTCGTAATTAATTAATTAACTTAATAAGATAAGGACATGCACTAGATGGTGATATGATGAAATGAGTGCAAACATGGGTTATGGACCTCAGTATGATCTGCGGTGTGAGATAATTCCCAGAATTATCGAGTTGTGAGTGAAATAGTCTCTACCTGCGGTGTGGGATTGATCTCCGAAATTATCGGGGTCGAAGCAACGCTCATGGGGTATTCGTGTGATGAGGCACCATAGCTTGCGGTGTGGGGTATTCTCGAAAATTCCCAGGTGTGAGTGAAATAGTCTCCGGAATTATCTGTGGATAGAGATTGACCTCCGGAATTATCGGGGCATGGGCTAGATACTCACAGCTTATCTAAATCTCGTAGTATTCATCGTAGTAGGATTAGTTGTATAACGAGGGATTTAACCCTATAAAGTGGAGAATGATAAGGGCTTGCACCGGACTTATGTTGTATGAAATGCATAGAATCCGACAAGTATGCATTAGAGAGTCATCATATTGCATTTGTGTTTTCTTGACTTGGTTTTATGGTTGATGTTTTCTGGTTTCCTACACTTGACACTTAGTCTAATTTCATTTGATGTTTTCATGTTTTATTTATTGTTATTTCATATTCCAATTATTATTACTGTTGATATAGGTTGTTTATGACTTTATTCTTTATGTTTTATTCATGTTGTATTTTTTTTATGTCACTCACACCGAACCCTGAATCAACATGATTGTCACACTCATCTGCATTCAATAAATCGGTGTTCTCATGTTGTTCATCTCTAGCCCGCTTCTTAGATGCTTTAATTACTGCCGGATCCTTTGACAAAGTGAATTGATGGCCTTCTAGTCGCCTTAACACATCTGACCTAGACAAAGCTCTTGGAGTATGTCTCCATTCATCGGTTACATCAAATGTCGATGTTTTTGCCCTAAAAATATGTGTGTCAGACAACCATCTCCTATGACCTATGTAGCAAAACTTAATGCCTTTATACAACCACTTTGAATCTGTTTGCTTAGCACAACATGGACAAGCATAGCGTCATTTCGTGCTATAACCAGATAAGCTTGCATATGCAGGGAAATCGTTTATTGTCCAAGTCAATGCAACTCGGAGACGGAAACTTTCTTTAGATATTGCATCATAAGTTGTAACACCCTCCCACAATTAGGATAATTCATCAATCAACGGCTGCAGATATAAATCTATATCATTTCCTAGACTTTTTGGTCCAGGAATAATCATGGACAAAATGAATGATGATTGTTTCATGCACAACCAAGGGGGAAGATTGTATGGAATTAATACAACGGGCCATATGCTGTAGGAGCTACTCATTTGCCTAAATGGGTTAAAACCATCACTGGCCAATCGAAGTCTCACATTCCGGGGATCTTCAGCAAAATTGGGATATCTTTCATCAATTTTTTCCCAAGATGCATAATCAATCGGGTGCCTAAGAATCCCATCATTCTTGCAACCTTTTGCATGCCATCTCATATCAGAAGATGTTTTATAGGACATGAACAATCTATGCATTCGAGGAATCAAAGAAAAGTAACGCAGTATTTTTGCATGCTTCTTTCTCCTAATTGTTGAAACTGCCTCATCTATTTGCTCATCTTCTCTTGGCATTTGTACCCATTTTGAAGTACCACATACTTCACATTCTTCAGGAGTCTTCTTATTGCCTCTAAATAACATACAATCATATGGGCATGCTGCTATCTTCTCATGCCCTAAATTAAAATACTTAAGAATTTTTTTTTGTGGCATGGGATGAATTTGGGATTTGGATTTCAGGAAAAGCTTTATTCAATAATTCAAGAATCAAGTTGAAGGAATTGGCAGACCATCCATTTAGACATTTAATCTGAAATAGTCTAACAATAAATGAAAACTTTGAAACTGAGTGCAATCACGATATAAGGGAGTATTTGCATCTTTCAACAACTTACTAAAGGCTAAATTCTTTATTAATTTCTTCACCATGCATTTCTTCTCCCACCCCACCACCATGAACAAATGTTTATGCTTACTCATCACAAACTTGGTTGATTGGATTGTTTGTGTGGATTTGAAAGTAATGAAATCTCATACAATCTCGTACTAAAGAGTGCATCTCATCGACAACACTTGGCTCACTTGTAAATAAAGATGCGTCTTCACGTACATCCGTACCATTAGAAATTGATTGAGCAGACTCTCCATGACAGAACCAATTTGTATACCCCCAGTAAAAAACCATTGCAAATCACATGTGTCTTAACTACGTCACATGTTCTCAAATCACAATTTTAACACTGAACATATGGATACAAAATTAAGTTCGGGTGTAACCCCTGTTTTCACTAATACGTATTTTAAAGTATTTTTCGTGTTTAAATAATCAATATCTTATAACTATTTTTCTCCAATTGATTTTTACTATTTAAGCTATTATTCTGAAACCCAATAGTTTGACTATTTATTAAAAGCCAGGTTTGTGTTTTGATTCTACTATTTAATTAATATGAACCCAGGTTATATTTTGATTTTATTATTGGTTAATATGAAATCCAATTGCTTATTCTAAAGCCCAAACTTGTATTTCAATCTTATTTATTTATTTAATTAATCTAAGCCCAAATTCAAGCCCACCTCATATTGAACTCTACCCTAAACCCAGTACCCATCTATATTGTATAAATTAATCCATACACACATCCCTATACAATTTCTTCACTTTTCCCCCACTCTTCCCACAATCCCGTAACCACTACCCCATCTCTCTCCCGTTATTCTCTCTCTCCCGTTACAACTAAAACCCCCTCTCTCTCTTCCGTTCAATCTCCCCATCTCTCTCTGTTCTCTAACAAACAGAGTAACAAAACTCTAAACAAACCCAACAAAACAGATCATCTTCCTACATCTTCTCCTCGTCTTCAACCATCGAGACTCACCACTGTCCTCCGCAAGCTTCCCCGAGCCCCTCCTTCCCTCCTCCTCAGTCGAGGCTCCGCTCGTCTTCCCTCGCGAACTCAAGCCGCCATTACCGGCCACTTCGAGCTCCACAGTCGTCGAACTCCTCCGCCATCACTCGCCGTTCGCCTCCTGTCGCTGCTTCGCACCGCCGCACGCCACACCGCTCCTCTCATCCCCTCGTCGCCACGACTCCCCCGCTCGAGCTCCGCCAACCAGTCATCGCCTCCAGCCTCGACTTCGATCCCCGAGATCTCCGTCGCCGCTGAACTCCCCTGTCACCTCAGACGACATCCACAGTCAAGCCTCTCCGTCTCTCAACCGCCGCTCGAGGTCCCGCCGTCGTCATCCCCATTCGAGCTCCTCCCACCATTGCCGAACCAGTGCGCTCTCCTCCTTTCCCTGTCAACCCACCTCCAGCCTCGTCGAAGCCGAAGCACGGTCGAAGCTTCGTCCCTGACCGCCGTCCCCACTCACTCGCCGTTCGCAGCTCCCCATTTCCCGCCATCGCTCTCTCTCCCCTCTTCTCCCTCTCGCGCTCTCTCTTTTCTGTCTCTCTCTCTCTCTCTGGGTATTAATTGAGAAGAAGAAAAGAAGGATTGAGTTGGGGATTAAAAAGAGAAGAAGAGTGATTTTGGGAATTAGTGGTTGCTGTTTGTATTGTTGTTTTTGGTGTTGGGTGCTGTGCTGTTGAAGGATTTTATTGGAGTTGGTGTAGGATTGTTGTGTTGGTGTTTGGTTTTGTGAAGTGGGGGATTGGACCGAAGGGTTTAGTGGTGTTGCAATCTGTTTGTGTTGGAGTTTGAGTGGAGTGTTTGCTGTCTTGGAAATTGTGAAGGAGTTGACCAATATCTTGGAGTTGCTTTTGGAGTTGTTGCTGTTGCTAATTGGAGATGCTGATTTGGCGTGGCTGCCACACACCTCGCACGTGTTCTATTGCCCGGGATACTGATCCCGTTATTCTTGTTCAATTTCATCGTCGTCAACTAACAGGCAAGTCCACTTGAACTCTCTTATTTATTCTAGTTCAAGCTTATTGATCTCCTGCAAGTAGTTCCATTTTTAATCATCTTAAATTGCCTTGTGTCCCGTCTCGTTAGGAGTATTGATGGTTTACACGAGCTAACCCGACATACTCTTAACCTCCTAAAATTGTCCATTGACTCAAACCTATCCATTGACTCAAACCTAAGCCCGTATAGAGGTAATCGAAATGAATAAAATGAATAGAATTGTGTACAAAGGAAAATGAATGGTAATTGTATACATTGATTGAATGAGACAATCGTGACTGGATTGATGACTTCATAAAGTGGATTGTACACAGAAAATGACATTATGATCGTTATATGACATTGTAATGGGTTCCATAAATTGTAGTAGCACATTAATTGGCATTTTAATGAATATATACGTGATAGTTTTTATAAGTTACTGCTGCATTGTCTGCATTGTACTGAGGTTTCGACCCAGTTATAATTGGAATCGGTTTAAATAATAAGAAGAGAATTGTTGTTTTAAATTTATTACTTCATGTTTACTATTTAGCAATGCATCATGTTGCTGCATTATTATCGTTCCCTTGACATCCTTATATACACCTGCATGAGCATGAATGATTTAACAGTAAAATACTAAACAAGCCGGGGTTTATAAGGGTTGACCTAGTAGTGGGAAATCTCAGAAAATGTACTCGAGGGCCTATATTGAAATGGTATTGAAATGGAAGGAGGAGTAATGAATGTGAATGAATGAATGAAAATGGTAAATGATTGTTATTGAAACCGAGTACACGCTCTGTAGACCCCACCACTATGTCTCAAACGTACACTGTTTTGCGTGCACCGAACCTGTGGTACGGCACACATGGGACACAGAAGTACGTGCACTAGATAGGAGAAATGACACTCTAATGAACATAAATTGACATATATGTATATTTTATTAAGACCATTGTTATTACTGCCATTATTGTCATCGTATATTTGATCTTGATTCATATTCCTTCAAGTAACCTGTTCCTCTACTCTCTGCCTTCACTACTTGCTGTCCGTACTTGCTCTAAGGACAATTTATTATTTCTTTTTAGATAATCAAGCACAGGTGCATAAAGAGAACTTCTAGGAGGCATTGATTAGCAGATCTTCTACAATTGGAGCAGAAGTCTCTCGAGTAATTTGGTAAGTTCTTGTATTCCAGAATTGGTTATTGAATTTCATTCTCGTTTATGTGATTATTATGTTTCCTGCGTGGTTGTGATTCATTTTTCTTATATTGTTGAGCTAAGACTGATACAGCTTATGGATGATATGAGTTGGCATACTTATATCATTCGCTGGGCCTCAGTTACGTGTCTGTATTCCCGTATTCCGGGAAGCGAGGCGTGACATCGGGTCTGGAGAATTCCTCTTTGCAAAGTTAATAAAATCTGTAACCCCCGTTCCCGTAAATACATATTTTCTGAATAAGTTTCTGTATTTCGATTATTTATAAATTTAGTTTGTGTTAAATTCATTTTTTGGAATTTCTATTAAAATCTTCTCTAATCGAAATTTTTTTTATTACGAATAACGGTGTGTTTTAACTGTACCTTCCATCTATTTATATTTTAGCCAAATCAAAAATATTTTGATTTACTTTAATAAGTTTGTGAAACCCAATTCCTATTTCGTTACATAACTTCATTATTATTATTTTCATTATTATTATTATTATTATTATTATTATTATTATTATTATTATTATTATTGAATTATTTTCGTGAAAGTGTTGAATCCAAACTATATTCCGTCCTATAATAGTATTGTTATCAATATTGTTATTATTATTATTATTATTATTATTATTATTATTATTATTATTATTATTATTATTATTATTTATTATTATTATTATTATTATTATTATTATTATTATTATTATTATTATTATTATTATTATTATTATTATTGTTATTATTATTATTTTATTATTATTATTATTATTATTATTATTATTATTATTATTATTATTTTATATTAATATGTGTTGTTACTAATAATAATATTATTATTATTACTATTGATGTTGTTACTATCTTTATTATTATTATTTTGTTAAAGCCCATCGATTTTGATCTATATTATATTATTTGATTATTTAATATGAAGCCCATCATCTAAAGCCCAATTTTATATTCATTTGATTTGCATTATTTATTAATATATATAACACAATACCCACCTCCTATTGGATCTTGACCCACAAACCTAGCTACTAACCCAAAACCACCCCATATCTCTACTAACAGCCAATCCCCAAAAATCACTCCTAACCATATCACATCCCGAAACCCCAATTCCCCATATCTCTCCACTATCCTTATAATCTCTCCCCATTATTATATATTATAATTATTAAATTTATTATATTATTACTATTTTTATAACCCCCCTTCTCCACTTTCTTTCTCTCCCCGTTACTGACTCTCTCTCTCTTCCTCTATTCTCTCTCCGAAAATAGAGAGCTCACCCCTTCCCCCCCTTCGTCTTCCTCTCCGCTCGAGCCTACCGCCCTCCGCTGCTACTCCTCCTCGTCATCCCGCTCGAGCATCACCTCAGCAACCCCATCGAGCCCCGTCGTCCACCATCTCAATCCATCCCCCTCTTCCCTCCACTGCCGCAAGCCATTCAATTGAACCCATCTTCCTCGTCCTCGACTTCATTGCTGCGACCCCGCTCACACTGCCATCGCATCGACCACCTGCCACCATTGCTGCCCCTCGTTGGAGAAACCACCACCCACCACAGTGCACCACCGAGTGCATCCCACTCTTCGCCATCTCCCGTCGACTGCAGATCTCAGCTGCCTGTTGCCTAGAGAGCAATCTTGATGGGCTCTGTCGCCCATCCTTCTCCTTCGTCGACCTCGACATTTCTTTCGACCGTCGCCTACCGAGCTCCTCTCCTTCCTCCCTCCCCGAAACAGAGCTCCCTTGCTGCCCTCACAGCCACCACCAAAGCCGCTACCAACCGCCACTGCAGATCTCAGCCGCCCGTCGCCTAGCGCCACTAGTCGCTTGCCTCGCGCCGCCCTTGCCGTCGCTGCCCCTGTGCACCGTTGACCACCATCCCCCAGTACAGCTCATCATCAGCCAACAGTGCCCTTGATAAAGCTCGGCCATCCGATCTTTGATCATTGCGATCGTGATTACTTCTTGATCGGTTGACCTTGGACATCCGATCTACATCTTGATTATCGCGATCGTGATCACTTCTTGATCCGTTGATCTTGGCCATTGGATTTGCATTGATCATCATCATCATCAAGATCTTGATCTCGACCGTCGGATCTCTTTTGATCATCGCAATCGTGATCATTGTCTCAATCTTCATCTTGACCTTGATCTCCGATCTCAGCCGTCCGATCATCCGATCTTGATCCCCATCAAGAATCATGCCCGATCATGATCATCGTGATCGTTTGCTCGTTGCTGTGTCGTCGGAATTCCGATCCTGTTATTCTTTGCATATTTAGATTAATCCAACATCATTCTAAAGGCAAGTCATCTCACTCTCGAATTATATTGTATCGTATTCGAGATTGTTTATTGAATTCTGCAAGTAGATCTATATTGATTATCGTATATCTATTATTGTTATCTATTAGTGGGATATTTACACGAGCGAATCCAAGTAGTAGTCTTGACTTCATGCCTTTTTTTGCCTCCGATTTATAGAGATCTTGCATTGCATTCATGTAGTTAATTATTGAATATAGGAATATGGATTATTATTGTATTTCATGTCATGACATTATACAACTATTGTAGATTGTATACTAGTGTTGATTGTTCATATGATTGATGATGGTGTGTTAGTTAATTGTAATTAGTAGGGTTATGGAAATTATACATCTTAATAGCATGTTTGTATAGACATAACTTGCTGTGATTTATAATTATTAACCCCTACCTCATCGTTCATAATATTTTTAATCTTTTTATTCATGAAGAACATGTTGAAACCCTAAAATTTATTGCCAACCTGAACATTGCCATGCTGTTTCAACCTAGATACTGTCATCAAATGTAGCCCCATGTTTCTAGTTTCCAGAACATCCAGAATTTTTGAATTCCGACTTATATTGCATGAGTTATGACCATTTTACTACAGCTGCGTTTTATTTCCAGATTTATGCATATACCATGTTAATCTGATTAAATAGATAACCAATAATCAAATATTACCGTGATAATTTCTATTGATAGTCAACACGCTTAGGGTAATAAAAATTATTTTTACTGATTTTTACAATGAATATTTACTGTTTTTATAACTGAAACTAGTTAACATTAATAACCAGCCAGAAACTGTAACCTGTAAAGAACACTGAAATTCACCTAGCTACTGTTGTCAGAATTTGGACTTTAAATATGCGTTGGAACCGGGCAGGAGTCTAGTTTCTAGAACTTCTAACGGATCCACATTTACTATCCTGTAGCAACGAGAATTCTGATTTTAGTACAACAACCTACTTCTGTCCAGAATTGGGTTTCTATGTTTAATAATATATAATTGAATCTATAATGTTGAATTTGGTGTATTTGATTGTATGAAGTACATTGCATGATCTTAGGATTGTTTTGCCATCATTATAATGTCCCTTATTAATCACCTTATCGTTTCCCCCCTAATAGTTCTGTTCCTATTGTCCCCTACCAGTATCGTAGTATTGCCAACCAATATTGCATGTTAATTGAATAAAAAATGTTAATTAAGCCGGGGTTAAGGGTTGACTAGGGTAGTTGATAATATAGTGACTGTACTCGAAAATGTGGGCCTCATTCCCAAAATATCGTTATCGTCATTGTGCAAGAAATTGCAAATAGCAAGTGTTATCATCATTGTGTACGAAATTGCAAATGGCCAGTGTTATCGTCATTGTGCAAGAAATTGTAAATGGTCAGTGTTATCGTTATTGTGCAAAAAATTGCTGCAATAGCCAGTGTTATATCGTGCCGAGTACATGACTTATAGAATCTACCACCTTAGTCTAAACGAAATTAATTGTATGCATCGAACCTGTAGTAGGGGATGTAGTGGTACGTGCATTAGTTAGGATTAAAATGAATGATAGACTTAAGACTTCATCGCATTGTCATTGCATTTTGTCATCGTTATTGAACAGTGTTATCGTTATTTCTTACCGTTATTGTTATTGTTTATTGTTATGGTTATAAATCATCGTTATTGCACATTGTACTATTATCGTTTTGTCACTGTTCAATACTATTAATTTCATCGTTCATTCAATTCATTGTTATACCGTAAATATCATTGTTTCTATATTTCTCTACTTGCTGTCCACGACTTGCTCTAAGGATATATTTTTCTCTTTTTTAGATGAACAGCTTACAGGTAATCAAGGAGAATTACTTGATGGACTAGGAGAATAATAATGGTAAAAGAATTGTTTTGCTGCGCCGCTTAAATAATTATTCTTTCATTTTAAGAACTTTAATAATTGAACAATGTTGTTTTCTTTGTATTGTGGGCTTTTGACCCGAATATTGTTACTACGGATTCCAGATGTTGGATTGTTATTTTGTTGGTTATTTCAATGCTTAAAATTCAAGTATTATTATTCATGTGTTTACTTCTTTATTTCACGCGTGGTTGTGTTACTTCATGTTTATATTGTTGAATTGAATCGATAACAGCTCATGGATGATGCAAGTCATTCGCAGGGCCATGTCATGTGCTTGCATTCCGTAGTTTTGGAAAGCGGGGCGTGACAAAATCTTTCACACCATCCCGATACTCCTTGAATAATCGTGACTTATTAATCCAACTTTTATCCATTTTTGAAAATATGATTCAGTCTGAAAATTAAAATTCATAAATTAAAATGCATATTGCTTTTAGATTTTTCTACCAACAAAATATTTATACTAGAAATTCATAAATTAAGGAAGCTTAATAAATAATTATTTATTTACATTACAATCATTCAATATGCTAATACTAAAATATAAAATTTAAGATTTAACCAAATCCAGTCTACCTAGATCCAAAACGCGCTTTATTTTAAAAAAAATATATTAAATATGAGTGCTTTAAATCCAATTGATTGTTCTCTGTCAAAAATAAATATTAAATATTGAGTAATGCTACATCCACTACCAATTTCACTATATTTCTCTTCACTATCTTAGGTGGCACACTCCAATAGGTATGAGAAGATAGAGTAGGTGGGAGAACTCTTCAATAGGAGTATGCCATCTAAGATAGTGAAGAAAATGATAATAAAATTGGTAACGGCTAAAACATTACTCTTAAATATTAAATATGAGTGCACAGACTCTCATAGTACATTGCAGGCTAGATAAAAAAAAATACAAGCTGTTTTTGTCTTGTAGTCTTATTATCTTTCTCTTTGCAATTAATGCAAGAATAAGTTATCTAACTTCTATTATAGTGGATGATGTATGCATCTTTGTTAGGTAATTTAAAGGAATGTGAGTTCTGAGTAGAGAATCTTACAGTAGTTTTTGGATTACCAAAAGATATTTCTTATAAGGACACCTTCCTTTACCTTAATTAGACTGGTCCGTCAACTCCACAAATGAGAATAGTAATGTGGTGCTTAAAAGGGTTGAGTTCAGGGGAAGATGCCTTAAACTCACTTAAACACCATTTAACCCAATTTTTAAAACTAGGGCCTCTTGTCTGCAAACATAATAAATCTAGTATCATAAATGCCAAAACACTGTCAGTTTTGAGTTAATGTAAGGAGCATTGGTTTTATTCCAAAAATATGAATTCTCATGACACGAAGGGTTTAGTTTGGTGTTTGACGAGGTTTCTAGTTAGCAATTATTTAGCCTAGTGTTATGACTATAAGTAGAGCAAGACAAGTGTATCAAATGCCAAATGGGTATCTTATTTACTATTAGTATAAGAGTTAGATATGTATGATGAAGATTGGAAAATAATTCTATGTAAAAAGTATTTTTTTCTTGGAGATCCGTAACTCAGTAAAAATACCAATAAACATTACTCAATAGTAAGGTCAATAGTTGATAGTCAATGGTCCGTAAACAATATAGTCAATATTCAGTGATGCGGTGGTCAACGATACAGTGATCGGTAAACAATAGTCGGTAACAAGACCAATAGTTGATAATCAATGGATCATGAATCAGGAATCAGATATCAGTATTTGGTAATCAGTATTTAGTGTCGGTGTCAATGTTATGTGTCAATCTTATGTCTATCATTTTTTTAACAGTCCTATCTAATGCATGCAATCATGCATCTCATACCACAGGTTTGGGTGCATACAATCAAGTCAACGTTTAGACTCTAGTAGTAAATTCTACAGGGTTATGTACTCGGATCTTCTCATGACTATAATCAGTGATCGGTAAACATAAATGATAACTTGATCGGTAAATTTGATCGGTAACTTCATCGGTAAACATGTAACACATGAAACACAGACCCCCTTCCGAGTACACTCTCCTATATTGTTCACTATTAAGTCGTACCCTTTATTACCCCGACTTGTTATTCTTTTACTGTGATCAGTTATGTACATGCGGTTGGTATAATCAGATGAACTGGTTGTGATCAGTCATCGACATACAGACAATATAATCAATATAATCAGTGGAACAGTTGTATTAATAAATATGCAATACATGATATAGAGTCATTTTTATGTATCTATTATATCAGTTCAATTCATTAAATAGGAAAATAACATTTTTTTGTATGCAAAAACATAACGACGCAATTCTGGACAGTAATACACTACCGTATAGAAACTCATTTTCCCACTTCCACGGGAAAGAAAAACTGATTCCGTTAGAGACTAGAAAGTAGACTCTCTGCCAGATCCGACACATATTCACACGACACATTCTAAGAACATTAGCTATGTGTATAAGTTCATTCTTTATTGGTTTCATGTACAGGCTCGGTTCTGGAAATTATAACATGACAGTACTAAAATATCAATAACTTATAATCTATAAATCAGACTGAGAATCCGTAAGATGTTCCGGATTAAAGACTCAGTGTGCTACAATTTCTATGTACAAAGTTCTAAATTTCAGTGTCAGGAACTAGGTCAAAACCTCAGTATAAATTTGGGCAAACGACAGGGCAGAACATTCAAGGATACGATAATATGATGGATTAACGGTCAAGACTTGAATAAATAACATGGTACGATAAGGAAAACAATGAATCAATAATGGAATTCATTTTGATATGATATTCAATTCAATAACTACTTGTCGAATTTCAATCCATGTTTCCTTGAACCAAAACAATAATTGAGTTCAAGAGACGCTTTCCTGTAACATGACGATTACCGACGGAGAATAAGAAGAGCGGCAATGGCAACAAAGAGCAAGAGTGCGACGAATGACAACGGTAACAAGACAACAGCACGATAATCAAGAACAATGACAACAACGCGAAAGACAACAACAATGAGAACGACAACAACAGCAACTGCAACAAGCCAACTGACAGTAACCACGCAGCAATAACAGCAAGGCAGCAAAGGGACGACCATGGCAGAAACACCATCAAGAGGGCAGCATGTAACGCCCCGAATTCCCATTACCCAGAACCCGTGACACAAGCCAGAATTTTTCCTTCAAATGAGTCACAACACAACAAAATCATAAGAAATTAAAAAAATTTATTGCCATCAAAATGTTATTACATTTCTAATAATTACATCAATTATAATAAATTAGTACATCATGAATATACAATAAAATTGGACAGTAAACTTTCACTTGGATGCTTCCCATGGCTTGAGTTTTTCCGCACTCCCCACGATCAGGTAGTCCTGCAAACTCACCAAACTATGGGCACGTCAGTTGAATACAATTGACACAATACTATAATACAGCGGTCCTCTCTATGCCATAATATAGCAATTCCAAACCTCAACAACCAAAATTTGATGCAAAAGAAAAAGTAATGCCAAACAAATGTCGGTGTATGCCATGGTCTAATCTAATGCACACACTATGCACACATGCTCCTAAAGCTAATGCACGCTTGATTGGAGATATATGCATCTCATACTACACATTCCCCAACCAAACGATGTTATTCAATTGATGGAGTTCGATCACCCGCTATGTATCCTACTCTTATTCTCTCTCCTATCTCTGATACTCTAGTGATGATGAGGTTGTAGTCATCCGGTTTACTTCAGTTGCTGTCATGCTAGTGGTGTCCAATTCCTCGTGTTTTATCAATTGTGCCCGGGGTCGCAGTTGCACGGCTCATTCCGTTGCGGCTAAAATCCATAGTATGTCGCGGTAATTCCGCATCCCCGGACCTCACCAAAAGCTGATGTACAGATACTAGGGCTCCCCACCGAGAATGTTTTTTAGAGCCCCGAAGAGTGCACTCATATGGCAGTTTCTAAGTCCTCTGCCCGCATTAATCAACATAGGACCTGACGGATATTAGGGTTTCCCCAACTCTCCGCTGCACTCATCCTTACACTAGACCAGAACTTGCATCGAGACGACGTCACCACTCCAAACCATTTCAAAGGTTGTTACGGACATGAAGGCACTCGTGCCGAAGACAATAGAGCCCCAAAGAGTTCACTCACATGGCAGTCTCTAAGTACTTTGTCCGCATTAAATGAACCTAGGATTCGGTCAGGCATGAAGACGCCACGCATCCTCTTGATAGGCAAACACAAGATCCACTAGCGTCTGTCCATACATTCAATAATGACTCGAACTAATCCTATAACACCACAAACCCGAAGTACTAGTGCTAACCCACTCTAGGACCAAGAATATGAATGAGGTTAATTATATGATTACTAGCTTTTTATCTCATTGTCTAATTATCTGAATCCCAAGACTCTAATCAATCTCTAATCCTTTTTCGTTATCTCATTATGAATTATTATGCGATTCAAGGTCTAATTCATTTTAACCAATACTATTCTAGTTAGGAGATCTATCAACTTTCATGTCCTAACTTAGTAAACAACTTTTGTTTATTATGAACAACTAGTTAAGTTCTACATGTAGACCATTTTCTAGTTAATTATTTTTTTCATTATTAGAACCTAACCCATTCCATAATATGACTCAATCTAGCTCTCAAATTCGGCTCAAGGGTTGGCCCGCCTCGGCCCACATTTGGCCCGAACCAAAAGACGAACCAACTCCGTCAATCTCCGCAACCACCATCTACGCTTGGAGTTCGATCGCAACCTCGGCCCGACCCAAACGCGTTGCTCCCGCTGACCTTCATGCTCCACGGTCCTCGACAAGTGGTATCACCAAACACAACCATGGAAATCCTTCCATGAATGGCGAGCATGTCGGCGCATGAGTCGTCCCCTCCAACGCATTCGATGCGCCACGAGATCCTATTCTACCAGTCTAGATATACCAACATGACTTAATCCTAGAGTCTTAAAGAGTCTTAAACTCAACCATTGTAGCCCAACAAGGGCACACTACCCTAGGAACAAATTCCACACCATAAATACCCTAAAAGAGTGCTAAAAAGCACTAGAACTGGAAAATCACATTTCCAAACACCAAGCATACAATTGGTGTTCATGCCAAAATGGAATCGTTCCTGATCCCGTTTCACTGAAGAAACACAATCGAGTGCTCCCCATGCTTCTACTCAAATTAGGCAGCATGCAAAAGCACAAAATGGGCATGAATTTCATCCCAAAATGTACCACATCAACACACAATCACTTAACACAAATTCTACATCAAAACAGTGAACAAGTTTGTCTAGATTCTGGTCTACAAGCACATATGAGTTACTCATAACATGAAACTTTATATATTAAGTCCTAACTCATTCTCATATCCACAAAATGATTCAAAACGTACAACACAACTTAAAACTAAGATTCTACAGGTTCAAACTCAATCTCATAGGCATAGTGCAAAACAGTGAGCTTTAAGAATTTGTGTATTTATGTCATCACTTGAAAAATTCATTATAATTCGTGTATTGATCCAAACCATGATTTCTTAGATATTACAGAAATATCTATGTGTCTACTACAACTTTCTAGTTACATACTTCTTCTGATTAAGTCGTTTAAGTGGTAAAATAAGTCATTATTTAACATGCATACAAAAATTTCCAGAACAGAGCAACAACTAACCATTGTTAACAAAAATTACTTTTAAAATATCAAATGATCTCTAAACTTCATGAAATTTGAAACATAAGTCATTCATACATGGTAACAAAACATATTTAAATTTTAAGTGATTCTACCAAGTATGTTTCAAGTTATAATTTCTTGTAGATTAACTAAAAACATAACAGATCATTTTCACCCTGTCTTTTCTTTTTAGAACAGACAATGGTTTTGGATTTTATAAAAATTGCAAACAATATCCAAAAATTATAAAATTTTATATTCAAGAACTTAACACATATTATAAGTACATAATAAAATTTCAGCAATATATCTCATGTGGTTACAGAGTTATGACATTTCGAAAATTATAGTCAGAACTTAAGCTAAATCTGTTTTCTGCACAGTCAATGTTCAAGTTTGTATTTAATTAAAATAGTAAATAAATTAAAAAAATTATGAAATTTGGATGGAAGGTGTATAATATGCATAAGATTCTAAGTTTAATATTTCAAATTCAAAATCCAAGAATTTTTCAAGTTATAGCATCCAGACCTATCACATTTTTTTGTTCAGCTTTTTTCTGGGTTATTATTTAATCTTCTATCAATAAAACTAGCATGCAATGAATTTTATTTCTCAATCACACACTTCATGACCTACACATGCTATCAAGACCACATCAAGATTTCACCAAAAAATTTTAAACATCACAAAGGTTTAGAAACACCCACATTTTGTTCATAGATGAAGTGCGCTCTCCAAGTTGGCCTCCTTGTTCTTGCTCTTCCTTGCTTGCACTCCTTGCTTCCTTGACTCCTTGTTCTACTCTTTGGCTCGTTGTTCTTCTTTTTGACTCCTTGTTCTTCCTCCAATTCAGTGGCTAATTCCTTATAGATAGTATATAAGTGTAGTGGAAGATGGTTGGATGTAGTAGAAGATAGTTTGGAGATACTAGAATAAGAAAATGGAGCTAGTGTTTGTAGGGGAGTTTAAATAGAGTGAGGGGGAGAGTTTGGCCTGATGTAAAGAGAGAGAGAGAGTGAGGGTGAGGCCAACATGCATTGGAGGGGAGGGGAGGTGGAGTGTCCAAGTGAACAAATTGCTTTGGATGCTACAACACTCAAGTAATCTCTTGGGGTTACACAAAAATCCTAGATTCCACCATTTAAATCAAAACAATTGCACTCATCTCTCCCTTTCCCTCCAACATATGGCTGGCCAAAATTAGTGCATATGCACAAAATTTTGCATGCCATACACAAAACAAGCTAATTTAGGTTGGGTCATCTTAGGTTCAAACTAGAGTGTGTTTGTTTGGGTCTAGTTGAGTCATATTAGGTTTAATTAGATGATTTAAATCACAACAATCAAACACACAATTTTAATAAAATAAAAATTGAAATACATACAAATAATGTCAATACAATTTGTACATACAATTTGTAATAACACACAAGAAATCGTATTATCACCATAAAAAATAATAATTCAATATTATATGATATGGCTAAAAATAGGATTAAATCGGGACCGTTCACATCGGACACGAATCTTAAAGCTCAGGGGTAAAACGGTAATTTCACATACAAATGGGTCCAAAACGGGTACTGGGTCTCCTTCTCACAGCTCCAATAACCCACGAACGGATCCACCTCAACTGGGTACGGGTCCCAACCCGAAACACACCCAGTCCAGAAAAGATAGAATTAGGGTTTCTGATTAATCCTAATCAACGACTTTGATTCACATCTATCTTTTCACCGGGAATTAAGGGATTACATTCCTAATCTGTTTACTAGGAGAATATTCCTTATCAGATCACAGGAATCACATTCCTTATCTGATCCCAACGGTGACTATAAATACCCCACGCTCATCTCCATTAAGAGGTAATCAATCTTTCACCAGTTTTTACGCTCTTTCATAGTCTGCCAGATTACTGACTTGAGCGTCGGAGGGTGCGTCGCCGGGAACAACCCCGGTGTCTCGCACTTTTTGCAGGTGCACGGCGGGAACGACGATCGACGCCCGACGGAACAGGTACACAGGTCTTTCTATTCAGTTTCCCCAAGAATCCACAAGTTCTATCTGTGTGCCCCCACACCAATTTTAGCGGCAACAGATTGGCGCCGTCTGTGGGAACACCATACGAATAGCCTCCGCCTCTTCCTCGTCGACTAGCTCTTCTCCAGCCATGCCTCCCAGAAAAGTCAGATCTAGAGGGTCCAACCGTGGACCCAACCCCGCTGATCAGCAAGAGGTAGTCCCCGTCCAACTCGCTCCGCAGCAGGGACAACCCCCGCTTCAAGTGGAGGACCCTCTTCAACAAGATCAGCCTCCTCTTCAGAATCGGCAACCCCCCAAGGGTCCTACCGGTCCACAGAATGCCGGTGCGGGGGGCTCCCGCATGAAGCAACCGCTCCACCAAGACCGCGTCTCCATATACAACGCCTCTACGGATTCCATGGCCTCTCACAATCCCCAAAATCAGAAGAAGGAAGAGGACCTACGCCACCGTCTGGACGAGAAGCGGGCCCGAAAGGGAGCCTCCCGCCAACAACGTCCGGGTGAGCGGTCCCCTCACCACCGAGACTACAGAAGATCCCCTGTCCGAAGGGGAAGGAGGGAGTCCCCCGAGCATTACAGAAGGAGGTACTCCCCCGTAGATCGGCAACAGCCCAGGAACAATGAGGCACCAATCACCCGTGCCGAGTTCCAGCAGTTCCAAGCAATGGTACAACAGGCACTCAACCTCCGTCAAAACCCTAATGAGCCGAAGGCCCCGTCCCCTCCTCCAGTCCGAAGCCCTCGCCGACGGTCCCCATCTCCTCGTCCCGCTCCTACCAACTCCCGGCGTACCCCAAGTCCTCGTCGCTCCCGAAGTTACCATCGCCGCAGCCCTCGCTCTCCCTCCTACGAAGACGAGTCTAGAGGCTCGGCTGATTACCGTCGGAGGGACGACACCATGTATCGCCGTCTCCATGAGGTAGAGAGGCGCCTGGGTCAGATAGGTCGAGAAGAAGAGCTTAGGGGGAGGACCCTACGTCCTACTCGACCCCCTTTCTCCCGAACCATTGTGGATGCACCTGTGCCGTTCGGCTTCAAACCTCCCCAATTTGAGACTTACACCGGGGAAACTGACCCCGTTGACCACATTGAGAGCTTCAAGACTCTCATGCTCATCCACCAAGCTTCCGATGCCCTGCTGTGCAAGACATTCCCTGCTACTCTCAAAGGCTCGGCTCGGGAATGGTACTCCCGCCTCGCCCCGTCTTCCATATTCTCCTTCGAGCAGTTCGAAACACTCTTCATCACCCACTTCGTGAGTAGCAGGCGCACGGAGAAGACCAGCATCTCACTCCTCCAGCTCAGGCAAGAGAAAGGTGAGAAGTTAAGAGACTATGTGAAGAGGTTCACAGCTGAAGCCAGGTCTATAGCTTCCCTCGACCAATCTGTCGCAACGGCCGCCTTCCAATCCAATGTCTTCAATTCCAGCCTCCGCTCCTCTCTTGCTAAGAAGCCTCCACAGAACTTTGCCGACCTCCTTCTCAGGTGTGACAAGTACATTCGTGCCGAAGAGGCCGCCTACCTTCCAAGCTTCGGAGGGTCTACCTCAGGGACGAAACGGAAGTTGACCGAAGAAGAAGAGGCTAAGAAGCTTCAGAAGGACGACAATGGACAGCGTCGCCCGACTCCCCGGTTTGAGAAGTTCACCCCCCTCATTGCCAACATATCAGAAGTTCTTATGGAGGTGGACAAGGAAGGACTACTTCGCGCTCCCCCGAGAATGAATACACCCGGCAAGAAGAGGAACAAAGATAAGTGGTGCCGCTTTCACAGGGACCACGGCCACGACACGGATAATTGTCGGGCTCTCAAGGAAGAGATCGAAGAACTCATACAGCGGGGGCACCTGATCAAGTTCGTCCGAAAAGAGGGGGCCGAGCTCCTCCCCTGATCATCACCTCTTCCGAACGAACAGAAAGGCCCGCCGAGCTTCAAGACTCAGCTCCTCCCAAGAGGTCTTCACCTTATTGTAGAAGTAGGATTCTGATTTTCAATAAGGCCGATGCTTGTAACTCGGCCAACATCATGTAATAATGGCTCGCCCTATTGGAGCAGCCACTTAGTCTATTTCAATAAAACTTTACATCTTTTCATTGAAAATTATTGCTCTTGCTTCTCTATCTCTCCGAGTCGCGACCCTCTTAAATGGTGGGTTCGGAGTCCAGCTTCTTCTATATGGCTCCTCCCGCAACTCACTAAACTCTAACGATGGTTCCGGAGTCCAACACTTGGTTCGATTCTGCTTCGAATAACTCGCTCTTAAGCGGGTTAGAAGTGGTTCGCCATTCGGAATTGCTCCCACAGCCTTGAATAACTCTAACGATGGTTCCGGAGTCCAACACTTGGTTCGATTCTGCTTCGAATAACTTGCTCTTAAGCGGGTTAGAAGTGGTTCGCCATTCGGAATTGCTCCCACAGCCGTTGAATAACTCTAACGATGGTTCCGGAGTCCAACACTTGGTTCGATTCTGCTTCGAATAACTTGCTCTTAAGCGGGTTAGAAGTGGTTCGCCATTCGGAATTGCTCCCACAGCCGTTGAACAACTCAAACGATGGTTCCGGAGTCCAACACTTGGCTCAATTCCTCTTCAAATAACCTGCTCTTCAGCAGGTTAGAAGTGGTTCGCCATTCGGAATTGCTCCCACAACCGTTGATTCTCTCACATAAGCAGCGAGTACGGAGCTACGGCTCTCCCTTAGAGTTGCTCTTCACACTCATCTCACAAATGGCTCTCTTCCAGAGCCGAGCTCTTCACTCCGATCGCTTTCGAAGCGGACCTCTTCTCTACGAGTTCGAAGCTCACAACGCTACTTCAGAGAACGGGTCTTCCCAGCGCCTCTTCCTAGCACCTCTTCTCCTAGGAATGGAGCTCCTCTTCAAAAATCTCTAAAACCAAACAGAATAGAGGCAGAGCTTCAGAGCCCCTCACCTCTCCCATATGCCGACCCATCCTCCCGAGCCGAGGAGTAGAGCTTCATCGACCCATCCCCTTCATCAACTCACCGAGCTTCTCCTCACGCTCGAGCCGTCCGAACTCCGAGCTCTACTACACCGAGCTACTTCGGGCAGAAGGTGAACTACCGAGTTACCGAGCCGAGCAAACAAGGAAGAAGCCGATCCGATCCGAGGTGCCGGGGTACCGACCCTCGTATATGGAGAAAAATTCGGCCGACCCCATCTAACCGTTGGATCATCTCAAAATTCACACTCAAGCGTGATGGACGGATCAGATCGCACCACGTCACCGCAAAACGACAAGATAACGTTTTCTCGAAACTCGTGCTTCTTGCCTCGTGATTCGCGCCACGATCGTGATCAGCCGTCCAGATGGCTCTTCTACAAGTCGAGCTCCTCCCTCCGCTCGCCTCCAAAGCGGAGCTCTTCTCAACGAGTTCGGAGCTACAAACTCTCTCCTAGAGTTGCTCCTCAAACCCCTCTTCCAGACAGCTCTTCTACACGTCGAGCTCCTCCCTCCGCTCGCCTCCAAAGCGGAGCTCTTCTCAACGAGTTCGGAGCTACAAACTCTCTCCTAGAGTTGCTCCTCAAACCCCTCTTCCAGACGGCTCTTCTACAAGTCGAGCTCTTCACTCCGCTCGCCTCCAAAGCGGAGCTCTTCTCAACGAGTTCGGAGCTACAAACTCTCTCCTAAGAGTTGCTCCTCAAACCCCTCTTCCAGACGGCTCTTCTACAAGTCGAGCTCTTCACTCCGCTCGCCTCCAAAGCGGAGCTCTTCTCAACGAGTTCGGAGCTACAAACTCTCTCCTAAGAGTTGCTCCTCAAACCCCTCTTCCAGACGGCTCTTCTACAAGTCGAGCTCTTCACTCCGCTCGCCTCCAAAGCGGAGCTCTTCTCAAACAAATTCGGAGCTAAAACTCTCCTAGAGTTGCTCCTCAAACTCCTTTTCCAGATGGCTCTTCTACAAATCGAGCTCCCCACTCCGCTCGCCTCCAAAGCGGAGCTCTTCCCAACGAATTCGGAGCTAAAACTCTCTCCTAGAGTTGCTCCTCAAACTCCTCGTCCAGATGGCTCTCCTACAACCGAGCTCTTCACTCCGCTCACCTCCAAAGCGGAGCTCTTCTCAACAAGTTCGGAGCACAACCTTCTCCTAGAATTCCTCCTCAAACGTGTCTCTCAAATAGCTCTTCTCGACGAGATCGGAGCACAACTCTCCCCTAGAGTTGCTCCTTGCACTCACTTCACAGAATGGGCCTTCCCATGGCTCTTACGAGGATCTTCCCAGCACCGCTTCTCCACTATGCGAGAGAACAAGGCAGAGGAGAGAACCCGGATGCCTTTCCTCCCCTTCCTCTTCTCCTCTTCTCCGAGCTACTACGGGCAGAGGGTGAACTACTGACGCGCCGAGCCGAGGTACCGGGGTACCGACCCTCGTATATGGCAAAAAATTATCCCGAGGCAAAGTCACCGTCGGATCTCTCCAAAATTCGCGTCAGAATTCGATGGACGGTTCAGATCGTGCCACGCTCACAAAACGACAAGATAACGTTTTCTTGTGATCTGAACCCAATCCTCGTGATGCGCGCCATGATGAACGGCCCAGATCCGGCCACGCGTATCTTCCGAGACGCCTGCCACCGGCTCGCCCGGTCGAGCTACCGAACAGCTCAGCCAAGCAGCCGAGCTACTGGGCACAGGGGAGGAACCCTCAAGAGATACTTCCCTCAAAACGTCCAATTCAGCACCTCGGCCAAACAGCGCCGATGCGCCGAGCTGAGGTGCCGGGGTACCGACCCTCGTATATGGCGAAAAAACTCGCCGACCCATATCAGCCGTTGTATCTTGTAAAAAAGCGCGCTCGTCATGATGGACGGATCAGATCGCGCCACGTCACCACAAAACGACAAGATAATGTTTTCTCGAAACTCGTGCCTCTTGTCTCATGATTCGCGCCACGATCATGATCAACCGTCCAGATTGAGCCACGTAGCTTGGATCTGCCAATCTACCAAACTGCGGAGCGGTGAAAAATGTACCTCAAAATCCGTGCTCGGATTCGCCGAACAAAGCAAGCAGATGAAGAGGAAGAAAGAAAAAGAGGCTAACGGTCGGGGTCGGATCCGATACCCACGGTTCGACCCATACCCTTCTTAGCTCCTTCATTCTTCTCCTTCTCCCCCAACACTTCTCCTCTTCTCCACTGTGCGGAAGAACAAGGCAGAGGAGAGAACCCAATTGTCTCTCCTCCCCTTCCTCTTCTCCTCTTCTCCACTGTGCGGAAGAACAAGGCAGAGGAGAAAATCCAATTGTCTCTCCTCCCCTTCCACTTCTTCTCCCCTTCACTGCACCGAAGCTCCTCGCCCATCCCCTTCGTCAACTCGCCGAAGCTCCCCTCTATCCTCTAGCTCAAGTCGACACGAAGGAAAAGAAGTAGAGTCGAGGTAGGAGACGAGATGAAAAGAAGAAGAAGCAGAGGAGAAAAGAAGAAGCAGAGGAGAAGAATGAACAGCAGCGGGAAAAAAAAGAAAAAAAAAAGGGTGCGGCACAAGGGGCCGGGTTCGGACCCGTTAAGGGGATCCGACCCGAACCCCTCCCCCCAGCTCCTTCTTCGGCACTTTGGCGCCAAACCCAACAAAAAAAAAAAAAAAAACCCATCACAGGCTTCTTCCTCTGGCTTCAAGCACCCCAAGCTCGCCATATTCTGAAGACGTCGAGCTCCTCTTCTCCTTCGCCGAACGACCCCTCGCCTCGTTCGCCGAGCCCTCCGCTCTCCGAGCTTCGCCACGTTCGCCACGACGTCGAGCTCCACACTCCTTCATTGTCAAAGCTCGACCTCTCCCCTCCCTCGCCGAAGCTCAAGTTCTCCTTGTCGACCCCTCACGACAGCCGAGCTCGAGCTCCGACGTCCCCTTCGTCGAGCTCCGAAGCATCGAGCTCCATGCCGCCAAACACCACCACTCCGAGCTTCTCTCTACTGAGTCGCCAAGCTCCTCTCCTCCAACTCAGAGCTTCGAACCCAACTCCTCCAAGGCCGAGCTCCGAGCTTCGCCACGTTCACCGAAGACGTCGAGCTCCTCTTCTCCTTCGCCGAACGACCCCTCACCTCGTTCGCCGAGCCCTCTGCTCTCCGAGCTTTGCCACGTTTGCCACGACGTTGAGCTCCACACTCCATTGTCGAAGCTCGACCTCTCCCCTCCACTGCGTCGAGCTCCAACAACCGAACTCCTATCACTGTCGAGCTCCTCGCCAGGCGAGGTCGGAGAGGGGCGAGGCCTAGGTCGAGGACGAGGTGGGGTCGAAAGCTTCGGTCGAAGACGAGAAGGGAAATGGAGGCGAAGTTGGAGAACGAGGAGACGAAGACGGAGAAGCAACAGCGCGAAAAAAAAAAAAAAGGCCACGTGGCATGCCACGTGGCATCATCTCAGTGATCCGAGGTGCCGTCCGAGGTGCCGAACCGAAGTGCTGAAGTACCGATGCTGTAAATTGAGGAAAAAAGGGACCGACCAACACGATCCGTCCGATCGTCTCAAAATTCGCGTCGCGACACGATCGACGCTCAGGAACGCGCCACGTGTCCCGATCGTGATCTGCCTCACGATGCGCGCAGATCTGATCATGATGGACGGCCAGAAACGTGCCACGTGTCCAGATCGTGATCTGCCTCACGATGCGTGCTCATCTGGTCATGATGGACGGCCAGAAATCTGCCACGTGTCCAGGTAATATTTAAATTATTTATTTATTTATTTAATTGTTTTTTTTATTTAAAAAATCCGAAAAAATAATTAAAAAATCGAAAAAATTAATTAAAAATTCTAAAAATAATTATTAATTCAGAAAAAATTATTTTTAAATTCTGAAAAAATAATTATTAAATTAGAATAATTAATTAATATTTTTGATAATTAATTATTTAATTCGGAGAATGAATAAAAAATTCAAAAAAATGAGAAAAAATTCAGAAAAATCTGGAAAAATCACCAAAAATCCAGGAAATTCTGAGAATATTTTTGGGCATTTTACAAGCCCATAATAACACTGTTACACCCCGAGCAAGATTTCAAACTCCCTTAAGAACACCGATAAAATCCTGTACGCCATTAAAACAGTAAAACTACTCCTCAAAGGCTGATCAAACTCAGTCTTCGGGAGTGGGGGGCTCGTGATATGGCTAAAAATAGGATTAAATCGGGACCGTTCACATCGGACACGAATCTTAAAGCTCAGGGGTAAAACGGTAATTTCACATACAAATGGGTCCAAAACGGGTACTGGGTCTCCTTCTCACAGATCCAATAACCCACGAACGGATCCACCTTAACTGGGTACGGGTCCCAACCCGAAACACACCCAGTCCAGAAAAGATAGAATTAGGGTTTCTGATTAATCCTAATCAACGACTTTGATTCACATCTATCTTTTCACCGGGAATTAAGGGATTACATTCCTAATCTGTTTACTAGGAGAATATTCCTTATCAGATCACAGGAATCATATTCCTTATCTGATCCCAACGGCGACTATAAATACCCCACGCTCATCTCCATTAAGAGGTAATCAATCTTTCACCAGTTTTTACGCTCTTTCATAGTCTGCCAGATTACTGACTTGAGCGTCGGAGGGTGCGTCGCCGGGAACAACCCCGGTGTCTCGTACTTTTTGCAGGTGCACGGCGGGAACGACGATCGACGCCCGACGGAACAGGTACACAGGTCTTTCTATTCAGTTTCCCCAAGAATCCACAAGTTCTATCTGTGTGCCCCCACACCAATTTTAGCGGCAACATTATACATCCTAATTCAGCCATAGTTAAGACTAAATATACGAATTAATTGAGAATATATCTCAACTTTGGTCTACAATTGCACATTCGTTGAGTTCAAAACATATCGAATAATCATATGTTTCAATACTTACTCAATTAAAATTGAGAAAATTCTATTAATACGTGCAACTCTCAATCGTGCATGGAGTAAAATAAAAAATAGATATATACTATTTTGTGGGATCTTACACAGCAAGTCTGAGGAGAGTCGGGCGGCAATGTGAGTTGCGGTGGTGCTCAGGTTGCGAGGAGATGAAGTCGGCTAGAGGTGCTGATGGTGGCAGTAGGGGTGGCTACCAAGGTGTGCGGTGGCGGTGCTGGTTGTATGTTGTGGGGGTAGCAAAAGGAAGCAACTGCAGCCACAATAGCAAGATGACGACAATGGGTCGATGGTGGTCAGAGTGGAGACGGTGATGCAGTAGGGAGGAAGAAGGTAGCGGCAAGGTGCAGGTGGCGATGCTTCGATCAGTTGTGGTGGTTGCGGTTAAGATGACGTGGAGCTGGCATTTGGGTGCAGGTTGGTCACGCACACGCGAGGGAGATGGAGAGGGTCGTTGGTGGCACACGGGGCACGGCAATGGCGAGGAAGATGATGGATTCGAGCAATGCTTGTGGCTGTCGATTAAGGTGGCACGATTTGGAGATGCGGGGCTGCTGCGATGGTGGATGGCGAGGTGGTGATGAGAGAGCATCGACGGCTGTGGGAAGAAGGAGCAAGGAGCTCGGGGCTGGTGATGCCGGCGATAGAGTTTAGAGGCAGCACGAAAATGGAGTGTTGAGGCGTTCGGGGCTGTGATGGGGTAGCGGCGTGCGTGAGATGCTGGGAGAGGTGAAGGGGAGGCAGTGAGTGGTGATGGTGGAGTGAAAGAGATGATGTATTAAGATGAATGGGTTTGAGAAGGCAGTCAGGTTTAAACTGGGAAGAAGAAGGATTAGGAAGTGATTAATAGGGGTAGTGGGATAGTTAAAGAGAGTGAGAGATTAATGGGGTATTAAGTGGGGGGGGGGGGGGGTAGTTAGGAGATGGAGGGGGATTAGTGGTTAGGCAGTGCGGGAAAGGGTTTGGGTAGGATATTAGGATAGAGGATTTCGGGTTTGGGTAGAGAGTTTACGGGTTTCGGGTTGGGTTTGAATTTAAATTTGGGTTAGGCTTGATATTAATAAATAGATGATCAAATAATAAGGTATAGAATGAATTAGGAGTCTGGCTTTACATTAATTAAATTAATCAATGAATATAATAGATTTGGTTTTGGGCTATAATATAAATAATCAATCAAATAGGAATAGAAAATAAATTTAAAATATACAATCATTCGAAATAAATATAATTGTTGATTAGAAAAGATTTTAACAATATTCTGAATATTCTAGTGTGTACAATTGGGTTCAAAAGAGTAGAAGAATTGTAGATAATTGGAATACAAGGATACGGGAAAATTTTGTTATAAATGGAAACCGGGGTTACAATACTCTTCCCCAAATCTAAAATTCGGGATTTCAAAAGCACAAATTAGAAATTGAAATAAAATCAAGTAGTAAATTAGGGCTTTGGAAATTAATATATACACCACACATAGATACTATTGATTTAGTTAAACAAAATTTCTCAAAAGTATTTTCACAAACACCTTGCATGCTACATAGGTATTTCATCGAACAGTTTATGAGCAAAACACAGTTTTAGAAATTATGTACCTGATTTGTAGGTTTTCAAGTGTTCATATTCAAATATGCATGAGACAATAGTACATAGGGAAAAATAGAAGGAACATTACCAAATCTCATTCTTGAACCGACACCGCAATCATCATCGTCTTCAACCCATATTCTTCCACAATTCCACTGGAAAATACTAGCTTGATGAATACGGTGGTTCATAAACGGCGTAGGAGGTGGCGCAGTGCGTTGGAGGTGGCAGCGTTGGAGGCGATGTCGAAGTTTGGGCAGGGCCACGTCGGAGGGGGTAGCGTCGGGGTGAGTTGGAGGGGAGAAGGGCGTGTGGAAGGCAGGTTAGAGGGGCAACGTCAGAGGCGAGGAGGGCGTTTAGGAGGCGGCGGCAGCGGGAGTGGCGAGGAGGGAGAAGGGGCGCAGAAGGCAGCTAGGACAAGAGGAGGGCGCAAAAGGCGGGTCGGAGGCAAGTCCGAGGCAAGGAGAGCACGAGGTCGGAGGCAAGAAGGGCATGTGGCGTGTGAGGGGGCAGCATGTGTGAGGGGCAACATTGGAGTGAGGGTTGTGGATGATTTTGAAAGTGGGATATAATGAGATCATGGCTGGGGAGAGTTTGGGGTTTTATTTTTTATTTCCTTTTTTTATGAAAATATGCGGAACAGACGTATATTAGTGTAAATGAGATTCCTACTTTTGCTCTTCTCTATTTCAAAATAGAGAAGAGAAACCGTTTCTGATATTTAGGCTTAATTATACAAAGAGATGGGGAGATTTATGAAGATGTTATACAAGGATCTAAGTAGGGTGGTTTAAGTGGAGAAGTGTTAGTTGTATTTTGTGTGATAAACGTATACCTTTGAAGTTGAAGGAAAAATTTTATAGGATGTCTATTAGACCAGCAATGATGTATGCAGCAGAGTGTTGGGCAACAAACAAACAACATGTCCAAAAAATGATGTAGGGGAGATGAGGATGCTCATATGGATGTGTGTCAAAACAAGGAATGATAGAATTAGAAATGAGCATATACGAGACATGCTAAAGTTAGCTCTAATCCAAGATATATTAAAAGAGAATCGTCTCAGGTGGTTTAGACATGTCACACGTAGACCTAGTAGTACCTCTGTTAGAAAGAGTGATTTGATAAGTATTGAGGGTAGAGTTAGGGATAGAGGATTTCTTAAACTAACTTGGGTGGAAACGGTAAGAAAGATATAATAGTTTGTGACCTTATAGAAGATATTACACTAAACCTAGCAGAATGAAAAACCAGAATTCATGTAGCCGACCCTAACTAGTTGGATAAAAGGCTTTGTTGTTGTTGTTGTTGTCGTCTATTTCAAAATAGAGGAAGGGGAGAGGAGGTTGACCCATTAGCTTAATGTATAGTTATAGTTATAATAGTATTTGAAGGCTTTATGTATTATAATTATTTCTCTTTTAAGCTCTATTTATGATAGTTGTACTTACTTCTTTAAGAAAGTTTTCATTTGAAAAACATCGAATACAAACAACTTTCTATAATGGGCCAGGCTCTGTAAATTGAACTGTACTAAATTTTCGATAGTCTGGTGAGCTAAAATGTCCATTTTTGGAGGCTATTGATGAATTGGAAAGGCTAGAAGAAACTAGGGACCTTACCCAAGTGGAACGAAATTGGTTACTTGGTTTAAGGGAAGACATAGCTCAATTATATAGACTATAGGAGATTATATGGCAACTGAGATCTAGAATTGCATGGCTAAAAAAGGGAGACGTGAATACTTCCATCGTGCTGCATGTGCTCGTCGAAGATCCAACCCTATCATTTCAATTCAAATGGAAGTAGGGGAGATACATGAAGAGGGAGAGATCGTGCAAGTCTTCCAGTCGCACTATAAAAATCTTTTTAGGAGTAAAACATAGTTTAGACTCCCACTGAGAGAGAATCTTTAGCAGGCTGACCTCTGGAAGTGGCACAATCGCGGCTGGGGCATTGAAGCTCAGTTCACGGAGGAGGAGGAAAGGGAAGTAATCTCGTAGATAGGAAAGGAGAAAGCACTAGGACCTAACAGTTTTCCTATTCTATTTACCAAACCTTTTGGGAAAAAATTAAATATGATATTATGGCAGTCATGACAGAATTCTTTGACCATAGACTGAAACTGGGTAGAATTAACTTTCCTGAAATAGTTCTCATCCCTAAACAAAAAGATTCAAATAGAGTGGGTGTCTTCAAACCCATTAGCTTACTCAACTTTTCAGTGAAGATAATCATCAAGACCCAATAGACTAGGTAAGGTGAGGGAAAATTTGATTAGCCTTGGGTTCATCAAGAAGCGATGTATCATGGACGGTGTGGCCACAACAGAAGAAACTATACATCAATTTCGTATCACGAATGAGAAAAATTACGTTTTAAGTTGGACTTCGAGAAAGCTTATGGCTCGGTCAAGTGGGAGTGCTTGCTGGAATCTCCTTGAGGCAGGAATTTTGGAGAGAGGTGGATCATATGGTTTCGCTACTATCTAATTACTAGTAGGACGTCCATCTCGGTTAACGACAGGACTGGTCTTCCATTTTCCTGTAGAAGAGGCATGAGAAAGAGGGACCCCTTATCACCCCTTTTATTTACATTTCTTGCAGATGTTATCAAATCCATGTTGGAAAGTTACAGATAGGATGGGTGGATCTCCTCAGTAGCTAGTGGGAGGAACCAACCAGGCTGTACAATTCTATGTTACGCAGATGAAACTCTATAGTTTGGGAACAGGGATATGAGGAAAACCATTGATAGCACTTTACTATTTGGAAGCATGGTCTGAGTTGCGGGTAAATTTTTTAAATAGTGTCCTTATCCCTATTGCCATGACAAAAGAGAAGGAAAAGATACATGCAACCATTCTCAATTACAAACTTGATAATTTTCCTATCATATACATGGGGCTGCCAATCAGACCAAGGAAACTAAAGAAATCGGAATGGCTGCCGATCATTGACTGAGTAGAATCTAGGTTGGCAGGGTGGAAAGACAAATCTCTATTTCTAGGAGGCAGTTTGATCCTTATCAACTCGGTACTATCCAACCTGCCAACCTACTAAATGTCCTTCTTTGAATTTCCTAAGTGGGTTTTCCATAGTACTGATCGAGATCGAAAGAGATTTTTATGGAAAGGAGGTGACGTTGATAGGGGGACTATCACTTAATCAGATGGGAGAAGGCTTGTATGAAGGAAATACACCGGGGACTGGGCATCATCGATTTGAGAGACATGAACCTTGGTGGAATGTTTTCCACTCAAACGGCGAAGGTCGACAAGACTTTATCCAGTTTTACTTACAAGGGAAAGGAATGGAAAGCTTGGGTTTACGGGTTGGACCTAGAGTCTCCTGGTTCTGGAGAGGGGTCTCCAATGCTTATGACATGTTTAGTACTGGTGTTATGTCATTCATAGGAAATGGGTTATCAACTAAATTTTGGTGGGAAAAAAGGCGCAAAGCTTACTCCCTTAAAGTATTGTTCCTGGATCTATATAAGCAAGCATCCTAACCTCACAACTCACTAGCCAAAATATGGAAGATGGGGCTTGGAAACCTTCCTTCAGAGTCCGATTAAACAAGGAGTCACAAGCAAGTTTAGGAGCACTACAAGCCTACATTACTCAGGGGGGAGTAAAATGTGCACAAGACCCCGACCGAAAATCCTGGGGACAGGTCCTTTACAGTACGCTCGTTATATAACCTTATCCACTTCAGATGATGTAGACTTAAGTGGTCAATGATACTTTGGAAGACTCAAGGTAAGAGTCATTCCTTTGAATTGTGCTCAACTACACTATCCTCACAAGGGAAAACTTGGCCAAAAAACAGCCGAACATTGTGACTGCAGCTTTTGCAATACGCACATGAAATCATTAAACAAAATGTTTCTAGAGTGTCGTAGGAGTAAAGAAACTTTACTCGAGGTATTGAGGGCCCTTGGGGCAAATGATTACCATTGGTCTTATAAGGAAGCGTGGCATATCACCATCGCCACAACGATATGGATTTTATGGCTTGAAAGAAATAATTTTTACTTTCGTAGGAATCGTAATAGTATTTCTGGTAATCTAACTCATATCAAGTATCTTATGTACTTTTGGGCTACAACTGTAGTGGCATGAACTAGAGGGAGGATCACCATAGCCGTCCAGGTGGATAAGTACAATGATTAAGAGGTTGTGATTAGCTCTACTATCGACTGAGAGGAGTGTGTCTCGGATTAGACATCTACCATCCAGGGTTTTGTTGGAGGGACCTTTGTTATTTGGTTCATACTTGTTATGTTGTGCTTCTCTTATTGGTACTGATTTGGACATGTCCCATCCTCCAGGACTTTATTGGAGGTAAAGGTGGCAATTGGTCCGAACCCAACCCGGGCCCGCTTAGGTCTGACCAGATAATTAGCTGGCTTGGGCAATAATTATCATTTCGGGCTGGGGTTGGGCTCAATTTTTTAGGCCCGAGAAAAATTTGGCTGGGCTCGGGCCTAAGTGTTTAGGCCCGATGAGCCCAAATCAAATTTTTATATGTGCATTGTATGTTTATATATATATATATATATATATATATATATATATATATATATATATATATATATATATATATATATATATATAGGAAAATCTTCATTGTGCGCCACCCATCCGTGTGCACTCGGCCTTCCCGCCTTCGTATCGACGATCCGAACCGTTCACATTGATCTACACATCTAAATTAGTCTAAATATGTAAAATCAAATCATTTGAAATTCATTTACTCATCCATTGAAGTATTACAAAGTTGTATGGCTGAAAATCATTGTTACAAAATCGTTGTTTTTTATAGTCACATGATGGATGGACAAATGAATTTCAAATGATTTGATTTTATATATTTAAACTAATTTAGATGTGTAGATCAATGTGAACGGTTCGGATCGTCGATACGAAGGCGGGAAGGCAGAGTGCATACGCCGTGTGCACCATAGGTGGTGCACAACAGAAGACTTCCCTATATATATATATATATATATATATATATATATATATATATATATATATATATATATATATATATATATATGCTCCATTAAAAACAGGTATGTTTTCACTCAGACCCGCTTTGGTTGTATGAACCTATGCCGTTGTTTGAAACAACGGCCTAGGTTATAAAAAATTGAATGAACCTAGGTTGTTGTTTGGAACAACGGCCTTTTATAACCTAGGCCATTGTTCCCAACAACGGCCTAGGCTATAAAATTTTATAGCCTAGTTTTTTGAAACAACGAAATTTTATAGCCTAGGCGTTATAAAAGGCCGATGTTCCAAACAACGACCTAGGTTCATTCAATTATTTAGAGCAAATAAGGCGAATAGTTATTTGGGACAAAATTCCCAAATTACCCCTCCGCCACATAAGTGGGATGTGTGATAGTCGGGCTCAATCTGACCCGTTGATCATGATCAAAAGCGATCCAACGGCCAGAATCGCGGTTTTTACAGGTTTGTGAAAACAAACCCGTTTTCAATGGAGCATTTCTCATATATATATATATATATATATATATATATATATATTTATATATGAAAATCTTCCATTGTGCACCACCCCTCCGTGTGCACTCGACCTTCCCGCCTTCATATCGACGATCCGAACCGTTCACATTGATCTACACATCTAAATTAGTCTAAATATGTAAAATCAAATTATTTGAAATTTATTTGCCCATCCATCACGTGACTATAAAAAAAATGATCTTCTGCCTTGCAATTTTGTAACACTTCAATGGATGATCAAATGAATTTCAAATGATTTGATTTTACATATTTAGACTAATTTAGATGTGCAGTTCAATGTGAACAGTTCGGATCGTCGATACGAAGGCGGAAAGGCCGAGTGTGTTGATTCTTGATTTTGATGATCACAACACAGTGCAATATGTGTCTATGTTATACAGCTAACATTGCAGTGTACATACCAAAGACAATTCTAGCTGAACAAATGAACAAGCTCAAAAGGATACAGATGAAGACTTCACTCAAGACAAGACTCAAGACTCAAGACTCAAGACCTTAGCTCAATTGTGTCAATTATAATGTCTTGTAAAAACAATTGTATTTTACTTTCTGTTGAGTCTTAGTCTGATGTAAAGCCTTGTCACACACACACACACTCAAAATTTCATAATGTGTGTCTCTTAAAAACCCCCAAAAAGAGTCAAAACAGTTTGAAGAATTTTAACTCTTGAGTACCAGTCGACTTAAGCTTCTGCCAGTCGACTGATAGTACAAAACTGTTTAAAATTATTCAAACTCTGATTAGTCGACTCATATGGCAACCCAGTCGACTGTTCGAGAGCTTTTGACCGTTTTCTGTTTTTCAAAATCGAATTTTTTCAAACTCAAAAGCTTAGATCCGTTGGTTGACAGTTGAGTAACTGTCTCCCAACGTTCAGGAGATCAAAACTCTTTAAGTAGAGTTCAGATCTCACTGAAAGGATGATGAGAATTCCTTTTGAAAATCCGAGCATTCTTGTGAAAAAGTTCTAAGTGATTTTTTTGAGAAATAAAGCTTTCAAAGATCATGCTCTCTGGTTCTCTACACTCAGTCCAGTATAGCAACGAATTCGCTCTGGACTGAGTATAGAAGTCGACCTTGTTTATTAGCCACGTGCATCAACACATACACCAACAAGGCTATAGGTTGACTGTAAAGTATTTCTTTCTCTTGCCCTCGGTTGGAGAGTGTTTTTGACTCTAGGTTGTAGAGTCGGTGTTGTTTCACTCTTGGTAGTAGAGTGGGTCGGCTTTCTCTGGTTGAGAGAAAGGACTACGGGTTAGACAAGGTTGTTGTCGTAACACCGTAGGGTATTCTTGTAATCTTTTTCAAGAATAGTGGAAATCTCAAGTGGGTTGCTTGGGGACTGGATGTAGGTCGGGAGGACCGAACCAGGATATATCTTGTGTACTCTGTGATTGATTGTCTTGTGTTTGCATTCACTCGTGTTTATTTAAGTTCTGCAAAAAGCTTCTGGACAGTCGACTCCTTACACTATCAGTCGACTGGTCAGTGCCGTTTGTAGTTGTAGTTTCATTGTGCCTTCAGTCGTCTGTCTCATTCATCAGTCGACTGCACAGTGTTATTGTTTTCAATTATTTTGGACATATCAGTCGACTGGTTCATAACTCAGTCGACTGCATCGAGAAAAATTTCTGCAGTTTTTATTAAACACTATTCACCCCCCCTCTAGTGTTTGTTGTCTTGCCTACAGGATCCAACACTTGGTATCAGAGCAAGGTTACAGGCTATGGCAACTACGTCAAATACAAATCAGTACCATGAAGGCCAATCTACACAACGACCACCACTATTTGATGGAACGAACTACAATTATTGGAAGTGCCGAATGCGAATCTATCTCCAATCAATCAACTACGAGATATGGCAAATGACAGAGACGGAATACACTGCTCCTACCATTCCATATGCACAATGGAATGATGATCAAAAGAATCAGACTATGAACAATGCCAAAGCAATGAATGTCTTATTTTGTGCACTTACAAAGGAAGAATTCAACCGTGTATCAAATGCTACAACCGCACATCAAATTTGGCATACACTCGAGGTAACACATGAAGGAACGAATAAAGTAAAAGAGTCTAAAATTTCTGTTCTTGTCCACAGGTTTGAGATGTTCAGAATGAAGGACAATGAGACTGTGTCTGAGATGATTACCAGATTCACAGACATCACAAACTCTCTTGTGGCACTTGGAAAGACTTACACTCAAGCAGAGATGGTTAGAAAAGTCTTGCGTGCACTCACTCCAGAATGGGAGAAGAAGACCACAGCAATAGAGGAAGCGAATGACTTGTCAACACTTTCTCTCGAGAATCTTGTTGGCAATCTCATGGCATATGAGGTCCAACTTGAAGATCGAAAGAAGGATACAGAATCACACCAAGCAAAGAAGAAATCATTGGCTTTTAAAGCCATGACAGACTCAGAAGATGAGGAAGAAGATGAAGAAGAGATAGCAATGTTCACTCGGAGATTCAAGAAGTTCTTAAAGAAGGGTAAGTTTAATTCTAAAGTTAGAGATTCTAATGACCCTCCTACATGTTTCAGGTGCAATAAAATAGGTCACATGAAGAAGGATTGTTCCTTAGAAAATGCAAAGAACAAGGAAAAATCATTCAACTTCAAGAAGGACAAATATTCAAAGAACAAATTTGCCAAGAACAAGAAGGCTTATCAAGCTACATGGGATGATAGTGATTCATCTTCCGAAGAAGAAACGGATGAAAATAACGAAGTGGCAAATGTATGTTTCATGGCTGCACAAGAACATGTAAGCAATGATTATGATTCCGAAGATCTTCTTGATGCTTTTAATGAAATATTCCATGAGTTAAAGAAAGAAAAAATTAGAGTTAAGAATCTTGAGAAAGTGAATCAAACACTTAATCAAGAAAATCTTAACCTTGATAAGGAAGTAAAATCCCTAAATTCTCGCATTGCAAGTTTAGATACTGATCTTGAAACTCTCAAAAAGAATTATGAAGAGATTTCAAAGAATGTATCTAAGTTTAACAAAGGCAAGGAGAATTTAAATGATATGCTTCATCATCAAGTTACATCTAGTCAAAAATATGGACTTGGTTTTAAAAAATCGTCTGTAAAAGAATCTCCTGTTGTAAACACTAGTAAAAATAAATCAGCATCTATTTCTAGTGTTACACACAAGTTGTATGATTTCTTTGCAAAGCCTAAGGTTGTTAATTTTAGTGATAAAAGCAAAACTAACGTTCGGTTAAGTCGACTGAACCATACAACCAGTCGTCTGTCCAGAGAAATTGGATCTTATTTGACGAGATCAAAACCTCTTATAAGTCGACCTAGTGTATCTACTAGTCGACTGATGTACACCAACAGTCGACTGAAGGACACTGTTAAGTCGACTGGACAGAACAAGTTAGTATGGGTTCCAGTCAGTCTAAATCAGAATGATAGAATTGCTTATATTAACTCATATATGTTAAATGTGTGTAATTCTACTTATTATATTCCTGCTTATGGAGGAAGATCAAACTCTTCATGGGTTTGGTTTCCCCCAAACTAATGCGTTTTGGACCCAATAAAAAGGGTACCATATTTACCTTAAATTTTTTATAGGTACCCAAGAAAGAACGCTGGATATTAGACAGCGAATGTTCAAAACACATAACAGGACATGCCAACCTACTATCCACCATTCAAAGCATAGATGGAGGAACCGTCACCTTTGGAGATAACAACAAAGGCAAAGTCATAGGCATTGGCATCGTCGGTAAAACTTCTAACCCAGCTATAGAAAATGTGTTATTGGTTAGTGGTTTAAAGCATAATCTTTTAAGCATTAGTCAATTGTGTGATAAAGGATATAAAATAGTTTTTGAAAAAGATGCATGTTTGATTTATGACTCTACTATGCAAAATGTTATTTTTCAAGGTTTTCGTAAAAATAATATTTATGAATTGTATTTAAATGCAATTGATCTTTCAAATGACTTTTGTTTAATAGCCTCTAACAATGAATCTTGGTTATGGCACAGAAGATTTGGACATGTGAATATGAAAAATCTCTCAAAATTATCTAAATATAACCTAGTTAAAGGACTACCAAAACTATCTTTTAAAAAGGATAAGTTATGTGATGCATGTCAACTAGGAAAACAAATCAAATCCACTTTTAAAACAAAAGAAGTAATCTCTACTAGTAGGCCACTTGAATTAATTCATATGGATTTATTTGGCCCTACTAGAGTTGCTTCTTTAAATAAAAGTAGATATGTGTTTGTTTTAGTAGATGATTTTTCAAGATTCACTTGGACATTCTTTTTAAAACATAAAAATGATGCTTTTGAAGAATTTGCACATTTCTGTAAACGTGTCCAAAATCAAAGATCTCTAACATAGTCACTATTAGAAGTGATCATGGTGGAGAATTTGAAAATGAAACATTTACAGAATATTGCAACAAGAATGGTATAACACATTCATTTGTATTTCCTAGAGCTTCACCACAAAATGGAGTGGTTGAAAGGAAAAATAAGACTTTGCAAGAATGCGCACGTACCATGCTTGTTGAAAGCAATCTACCAAAGCATTTTTGGGCTGAAGCTGTTGCTACAGCTTGTTATGTTTTAAATAGAATTCTTCTAAGACCTAAACTAAAGAAGACTTGTTATGAGTTATTTTTTAATAAAATTCCTAAAGTCTCTTACTTTAAGACATTTGGTTGTAAGTGTTTTATTCTAAACACAAAAGATAATTTAGACAAATTTGATCCTAGATCTAATGAGGGTATCTTTTTAGGATACTCAAATAGGAGTAAAGCATATAGAATTTTCAATAAGTCTACAATGACTATTGAAGAATCAATGCATGTTACATTCGATGAATCCTTACCTTCATCAACCTTAAATAAAGATGATGAAACTGATTTATCACCTTTAGATAATGTGATTAAATCCTTAGAGCAAACTAATCTGTCTGATAAGTCGACTGATAAGGTCTACCAGTCGACTGACGTAAAGCAGTCGACTGAAGAACAAGTCAAGTCGACTGATCCGATTGTGATATCTTCAACTTTACCAAAGTCATTTGTTGAAGTTAAAGATCATCCTCACGACTTAATAATTGGTGACATCTTCCATGGTATTCAGACACGTTCACATGTTAATATGATCTCTCATACAGCATTCTTGTCGGATTTTGAACCGAAAAATATACAAGAAGCTTGTGAGAATGAATATTGGATGAATGCCATGCACGATGAACTAAACCAATTTATAAGGAATGATGTATGGGATTTAGTTTCTAGACCTCCTGATCAGACTATCATTGGTACCAAATGGGTATTCAAAAATAAGTTAGATGAATCAGAACAGGTTGTAAGGAACAAGGCTAGATTAGTTGCTCAAGGATATAATCAAGAAGAAGGTATAGATTTTAATGAAACATATGCTCCTGTTGCTAGACTAGAATCTATTCGTATTTTATTATCTTTTGCTTATTTTATGAATTTTATACTCTATCAAATGGATGTGAAAAATGCTTTTCTTAATGGGTTTATTAAGGAAAATGTTTATGTTAAACAACCACCAGGTTTTGAACATGAACAATTTCCAGATCATGTTTATAAATTGAAAAAGGCTTTATACGGTCTTAAACAAGCACCTCGTGCTTGGTATGATCGTTTGAAAACTTTTCTTTTAGAAACAGGATTTGAAATAGGTAAAGTAGACACTACTTTGTTTATCAAAAGAGTTAAGAATGATATCTTAATCATACAAATATATGTTGATGATATAATTTTTGGTTCTACTAATAATAATCTATGTCAAGAATTTGCTAATACCATGAAAAATGAATTTGAGATGAGTCACATGGGTGAACTCAATTATTTCCTTGGACTTCAAATTAAACAGTCCTCAAATGGCATATTTATCAATCAAGGCAAATATGCAAAGGAACTACTCAAACGTTTTAACATGGATAGTACTAGTAGTAAATCCACACCTATGGCTACTACTACTACTCTTGACAAAGACTTATTAGGTAAGAGTGTTGATCAAAAACTCTATCGAGGTATGATTGGTTCACTCTTATATATTACTGCAAGTAGACCAGACATTATGTTCAGTGTATGTTTATGTGCTAGATATCAATCTAGTCCTAAAGAGTCTCATTTAAAAGCAGTGAAACGAATTTTAAGATATATTAAAGGCACATCTGAGTATGGTTTATTTTATCCACGCACCAATAATTTTCAACTTTTGTCATATAGCGATGCCGATTTTGCTGGAAGCAAAACTGATCGCAAGAGTACTAGTGGTACATGTCACTTTTTGGGACATTCCCTAGTATCTTGGTGCAGTAAAAAGCAAAACTCCGTATCACTATCAACTACAGAAGCTGAGTATATCGCTGCAAGTTTGGCATGTGCACAAATTTTATGGATGAAACAAACCTTATTAGATTATGGTATTTCATTTGAGAAACCCTCAATTATGTGTGATAATACCAGTGCAATTAATCTATCTAAAAATCCGATTCAACATTCACGTACGAAACATATTGATATTCGACATCATTTTCTACGTGATCATGTTTTAAAAGGAGATATATCTTTAGAATTTATCTCTACTGATAAACAAGTAGCAGATATATTTACCAAGCCCCTTAAAGAAGATACTTTCATTAATTTAAGAAGAGAACTTGGAATTTGTGATTTTATTGATATTTGCTGAAAATTGTTTCTGTTAAGTCGACTGTATTCTTAAGTAAGTCGACTGTACTGGTTTTTAAACATATCAATTTTCTATCTGACCAGTCGCCTGGTTCCTATACCAGTCGACTGATTAGTAGACATAAAATGTTTATTTTCTTCTCGACTCAGTCGATTGATCTCCCTACCAGTCGACTGTCGCGAGCTCAATTGTCTTCAGCGACTATTCATCGCGTCTTTTGAGATGGATTTCACCTCTCTTTTCACCCGTGATCTCTAATCTCTACTGTCGATTTCATCTCTCTTTGATCTCAGCCGTTTATTCGCTGTTAAAACCCCCTTTACCAGCCGTTTTAACCCCTTACCGATCTCAAGTTTTTACCCCCAATTTCAAAACCCTAGCTTGTGGAGAAGAAGGTGATATACTCTCTCAGTGCTGCTCGTGCTTGCCCCTGATCGAATCTCTCTTTTTCTTAGGTAAAATCCTTTCCCCTCTCTTTTCATGGCACCCAAACGATCTAAACGATCTCATGAGGGTAGTTCTTCTTCCCAAGACTACACTCAATATCTCTTGAGTCCCGATCTTATTGATCGTTGGTATTTTTTTTGTACCATTACAATCTTCCCTGGAAGATTTGTAAATTTTGATGACCTTGATCGTTTCAATCTCATCCCTTTATTCCAAAATAGTAGTCTCTATAATTTTCTCTCATTATCAAACCAACCTAATTACTATCCCCAACTCATCTATTTGTTTTACACAAATATGAGAGTTGTGCAAAAACCAGATGGGGATGTCTTAATCCGGTCGTCTGTGAAGAATATTAAAATGACACTCACACCGACTAGGATTAATCAGATATTAGGTATTGATGATGGAGGATTTCCTCTTGATGAAATTCTTTTAGATGATGCTTCTATATTATCTAAAATTTTCTTACCTAATCATGGCCCTCCAATGACAAGCAAAAATATCAAACCAATTGCTAAGCTTGTAGGTAGAATATTAGCCTATAACATCCTTCCTAAAAAGGGTAGTTATGACCAATATTCTATAGAATTACAAAAAGCTATTTATGCAATTTTTGGTAAAATTGCTGTTAATTGGGATCAAGTTATCTTTTCTAAACTTAATCAAGACCACACTCACTTTCTACCTTTTGGAGGTCTTCTTACTAGAGTCTTTATAGCTTTTGGTGTTGATCTCGATTCGGAGACAAATGTTGTTACTCGTTATGAGTGTTTCGATCGTGCTAGTTTGGCACGTATGAAACTCCTTGATGCTCCTACTCGATCACCCCCTAGGTCTCCTCCTCCTTCTCAAGCTCCGTTAGGTTCTACTTCTAGACCCTCTAGAGCTTCTACCTCCTCTGATCCACTTCTTCAAGCAAATTATGATGACCCTCGTACCCTATATGACTGTGTTTCCTATCTAATGAAACATTCAGCCACTGTAGATACCCAACTCCATAACCTCGATTCCAAGCTAGACCACATTGACTCTAAGCTTGACAACCTCACTCATCTCTTCAGCTCTCAGTTTCATCCTCCTTCTCAAGATGACGATGAAGACTCCGATGAAGAATATTGAAGATTTTTTATTTTTTTATTATGTACTTTTCTTTCTTAATGCATTTCTTTTTGTATAAGACTTTATCTTAAGTTTCTTTTTTGCAAAAGCTTGTTACTTTGTGCTTTTTGATGATTCCAAAGGGGGAGAGATATATCTGTGTTATGGTTATATTGTTTTATATTGCTTATTATCTGTGTTATATTATGACTGGGTATTGGACTAACTCTCTGGTCAGTCGACTGCCCAAAGGCATCTCAGTCGACTGATGCTACTCCTTGTGTTATGATTTTTCTAAGTATGGTTTTCTGATCAGTCGCCTGCTATTCTATATAAGTCGACTGATACATGTTACATTTTTTTATATAATAATGCATTTTGTGTTTTTATAAGGGGGAGCATGTCTTCACTATGCTTGTATATTATCTTTTATTATCAGCTATTGTGTTGTCATCATCAAAAAGGAGGAGAATGTTGATTCTTGATTTTGATGATCACAACACAGTGCAACATGTGTCTATGTTATACAGCTAACATTGCAGTGTACATACCAAAGACAATTCTAGCTGAACAAATGAACAAGCTCAAAAGGATACAGATGAAGACTTCACTCAAGACAAGACTCAAGACTCAAGACTCAAGACCTTAGCTCAATTGTGTCAATTATAATGTCTTGTAAAAACAATTGTATTTTACTTTCTGTTGAGTCTTAGTCTGATGTAAAGCCTTGTCACACACACACACACTCAAAATTTCATAATGTGTCTCTTAAAAACCCCCAAAAAGAGTCAAAACAGTTTGAAGAATTTTAACTCTTGAGTACCAGTCGACTTAAGCTTCTGCCAGTCGACTGATAGTACAAAACTGTTTAAAATTATTCAAACTCTGATCAGTCGACTCATATGGCAACCCAGTCGACTGTTCGAGAGCTTTTGACCGTTTTCTGTTTTTCAAAATCGAATTTTTTCAAACTCAAAAGCTTAGATCCGTTGGTTGACAGTTGAGTAACTGTCTCCCAACGTTCAGGAGATCAAAACTCTTTAAGTAGAGTTCAGATCTCACTAAAGGATGATGAGAATTCCTTTTGAAAATCCGAGCATTCTTGTGAAAAAGTTCTAAGTGATTTTTTTGAGAAATAAAGCTTTCAAAGATCATACTCTCTGGTTCTCTACACTCAGTCCAGTATAGCAACGAATTCGCTCTGGACTGAGTATAGAAGTCGACCTTGTTTATTAGCCACGTGCATCAACACATACACCAACAAGGCTATAGGTTGACTGTAAAGTATTTCTTTCTCTTGCTCTCGGTTGGAGAGTGTTTTTGACTCTAGGTTGTAGAGTCGGTGTTGTTTCACTCTTGGTAGTAGAGTGGGTCGGCTTTCTCTGGTTGAGAGAAAGGACTACGGGTTAGACAAGGTTGTTGTCGTAATGCCGTAGGGTATTCTTGTAATCTTTTTCAAGAATAGTGGAAATCTCAAGTGGGTTGCTTGGGGACTGGATGTAGGTCGGGAGGACCGAACCAGGATATATCTTGTGTACTCTGTGATTGATTGTCTTGTGTTTGCATTCACTCGTGTTTATTTAAGTTCTGCAAAAAGCTTCTGGACAGTCGACTCCTTGCACTATCAGTCGACTGGTCAGTGTCGTTTGTAGTTGTAGTTTCATTGTGCCTTCAGTCGTCTGTCTCATTCATCAGTCGACTGCACAGTGTTATTGTTTTCAATTATTTTGGACATATCAGTCGACTGGTTCATAACTCAGTCGACTGCACCGAGAAAAATTTCCGCAGTTTTTATTAAACACTATTCACCCCCCCCTTTAGTGTTTGTTGTCTTGCCTACAGGATCCAACAGAGTGCGCACGCCGTGTGCACTATAGGTGGTGCACAACATAAGACTTCCTCTCTCTCTCTCTCTCTCTCTCTCTCTCTCTCTCTCTCTCTCTATATATATATATATATATATATATATATATATATATATATACACACGCACACGAATTATTTTTAAGAGAATATTCATGTAAGTAAGTAGAAATGAATGTTAAGGTTTATATAGAGAAATTATGCGTTGTGTATAAGATTAAATTAAAATATACAAATTAGATGTGAATTACTCAAAAGTTAGTACTATTCCTATTATTGTTTTTTTTTTATCGTCTGTTATTTTTGATATGGTTTTATTTTATGAGAAAATTATATATTAGAACATGCATAAGTAGTTCGGACCGATGCCCGAACTTATTTTGGGGCCTAACTCGGACCCAGGCTCGGGCCTAATTTTTTAAGCCGAAAGAAAAGTCGGGTTAAAACTTCGGGCTCGGGCTAAGGCTCGGGCCCGGGCCTATATGGGTCCGGCCCAAACCCGATTCGTTGCCATCCCTAGTTGGAGGTACTATATTTTATTTTTTACTTTATTATTTCTATACTTTTGTCCAGTATTTGTTAATTTTTTATTAATAAAACATTATAGCTTTTACATTTTTCCTTTGTTAAAAAAAAAACCCCTTTAATATAAGCATAGATCCAAATTTATGATGTCCTTCTCGCCTATTTGATGCAAATGCTACATATTCCCTATCATGGATAAGGATGACGAATGAATGACTAGTTTACAAAAATCAAGCCATACTCTACAAATACCCACTTGCAATTAAATTATTTTTAAAAAATCTGAAAAGACCCGCTTGCTTATCATCCAGTTGAATGAATCCCAACGATTATCTAAATCGTTTATGTTAACGGGTTTGATTTTGGACATAATACCTTGTTCCCATATATTCTCGATCACTTTCATAGTTCTTTTTTTTTCAGATAAAGATAGCTCACGCGAGGTTTCATTAATGAAAAGTAATAAAATATAAACAGAGCATAATACATCACTAGTTCAATACATGAACCTAATACATCAACTACTACTATTATTTAATACCTAAGCACCTAATACAATAGATAATATAGCTCCTGAGATGATACTTAACCAGGGCCGGTCCTAAGTTTATGGGGTCCAAGACGAACTCCCAAATGAGATTAAAAAATTGGTAAATTTTTTTTTTGAAAATATTTGCTACAATTCTTTTAAAAAATGATATACTTGAAAAAATAGATGGAGATTTAGAGATTTGAGAAAAAAATCGGCATACAAATCCTAGCCCAACTAAAATAAGCCGGCCTAAATACTATTTAAAAAAACAAAATCCCAAAAAATTAAATTTGGGGGCAAAAAAAAAATATTACGTGCAAAATACGTATATATATCAATACAAAAAAAAAAAAAAAAGGGCCCCTAAAAATACCTAAAATTCGGGGCCCGAGGCGGCCGCCTCACCCACCTCAAGGCAGGACAGACCCTGTCCTTAACAAAGTTCTCCATCTACCAACATATTCTACCTTGGTCTACTCGCTGACTTCCATGCGTAGTCACTTCTTAGTCCCTGCTTGACCTGTCAAAATATCAACGAAGACAAAAAAAGTTATGCATCATAACATAAAATATACGGTTATAATTGCGGAACATAATTCGTTTTGGTCTAGCCATAAACTCCACACTTCCATCGTTATACATTCACAAACACTATTGTATACGTAGACCTCAGTATAGATTTTTTTCCTCACTTAATAAACTGGTTCAACTTTTTTTTTTGACTGGTTAAAGGCACGCTAAGCCCCTACTTCACAAAAACTATATTAATATAGAGTAATTACGGATGCATAGTACAAAATGTAGTCAAGTAGGTTCAACTCACAGTAGCCGAATACTTGATCATCAGGAGTATCCAAAAGAACAGTCTAAGCAATGATTGGACTTATACTTGTGTCCCAAAAAACATACAGCTTGCAAACAAAACATGAGAAAACATCCCCTCGGAAATTGTTAGCCTGAGCAGCTGTCTTCTCCACTTTCGTCTTGATCAATACGTATCAGTGCCTGCTTGAATAGGATATCCTGCACATCGGCCTTCTCAATTTTCCGTAATAGCGCTTGCTTCTTCTTCTTGCTATCAACTGCATCTAGCCAGGATCGAAACCAAAACAATGCATTAGAAATAATTTTCTGCGGCGTGAAGAATTTTGAAGAAAAAACACACTCATTCCTAACAAGCCAGATACTCCAACAAATTGAAATAGTGAGGAGATGTCAAGTGTGTCTGTGTGCATGTGTTCCAAAACACCAAGAAGTAAAGCATTCATGTAGGTTGTTAGGCAGTGAGTGTATGTTGAAGAGTGCAGTGAAGAAATTCTAGGTGGTAATGGCTATAGGGCATGCAAAGAAAATGTGGAAGGCTATTTCGACAGGACACGCACAAGCTGTGCATGTTGTGTCTCCTGACCATCCTTTAGAGTGAAGAAAGTCTTTCAAATCGAGTCTGTCCCAACTCAATTGCCAGATGAAGATCTTGCATTTTAGAGGTGCCACCGAAGACCACATTGCCACATAGTAGGGGGAGCGCAGGCCAGAGATGATAAAGAAGTTGTAGGCTGATTTGACGGTGAAGATCCCTATTGTTGTGAGTCGCCATGCAGGATGATCAGCTGAGTTGGAGGGCTGGTGTTCTGCTAGCATATCAATAAGTTTCCGTTTTTCTTCACGAATGTGTGGAGTGGAGATGCAGTTTAGTCGTGGTTGCGAATGCCAGACGCCATTGATCCAAGAGCCTTGGGAGAGGACCTCAGCCTGCGGGTTCCAAGAAGCAGCAGCAAGAGAGGGACAGAGAGTGACAATGTTGTTACCATTAACCCATCGTGACGTCCAGAATTTGATGTGGTTGTTGTTGCCAAGCTGCCAGTGCACATTGATCAGAAATTGCTCTTTGCGGCAGTAAATCCCCTTCCAGAAGCTGGATGCCATGGGGGACATGTAAGGCTGTTTGTAGCACTTCTGTAGTATAAGCTCTTCAGTGTTTGGCTAGCTAATGAGTCTGAGGAGACTAAGTTCCACCACCACTTCAATAGTAGGGCTTCACTGAAGACTCTCAGGTGAAGAACACCCAAACCACCTTGCTGTTTTTGTTGACAGACTGCCTTCCAACTCATACAAGCCACACTCTCGCATCCGTATCTGTGCCACTCCAAAAGAATCTACTAAAAATTTGGTCAATTTGTTTGATCACCCAGAGGGGTAGTCTGAAGAAGAAGGCAAAATATACTGGCAAGGAACTTAGAACAGCATTTATGAGTACCAACCTCTCTCCTCTTGAAAGCATCATGCCCTTCCATACCGACAGTCTTCTCTCAATCTTAAGGATGAGGGATTGCCAACTTCTTTTGCTCAGCTTGCCCTTGGATAGTGGCATTCCCAGGTAGCTGAAGGGTAGGCCTTCTTCTTTGCATCTAGAATAGTCGAAAAAGCATGAAGCTTGGCTTGCGATTTTCCAAAGTAAATGATCAAAGACTTTTTGAAGTTTATGGCTAGGCCTGAGATATTGGCAAAGAGTTTTAGAGCCACCTTGAGGTTAAGTATCTCCTGCTCATCGCCTCTACAAAAGATTAAAGTATCATCCACGAACTGAAGAACTAACAGGTTGCTAGGGAACCTCTAATAGGTAGTAGGGAGAAAACACCATTTCTTCGACCACTAAAGAGCATCTGAGCTAGCACATCAACAACTAAGATGAAGAGCATCGGTGAAAGAGGATCCCCCTGCTTGAGTCCTCGCTTGGAGTTGATTTGTTTGCCACTCTCTCTGTTGATGATTACTGATGATTTCACCGTTCTAAGGATCATATGAATCCACCTGCACCAAGCTGGTCCAAACCCTCTGGCAATGAGAAGTTGGTCTAGAAATTTCCAACTCACAATGTCAAAAGCTTTGGTGAAGTCTATCTTAAACAAAAGCGTATCTGAGCTCCTTCTGCTGCAGAGGTTGATAGCATCATGGGCTACTAGAAAGCAATCCATTGTTGATTTACCTTTTAGGAATGCGCTTTGAGAGGACATCACAAGGGAGTGTAAGATTGGGCTGAGTCTGTTGGCGAGGATTTTGGTGAAGATCTTGAAAGAGCAGTTAAGCAAGCTGATAGGCCTGAAGTCCCTTACAGAGTTTGCTCCCTCACATTTTGGTATTAGAATAATGTTAGAGTAATTCATTCTTCCTAGATTAGCATCTCCTCTCTGCACCGACTGCATCATTGCGAGTAAATATTCTTTGATGGTGTCCCAAAAAGTATGATACAATCTCATGGAGAACCTATCGGTGTAACACCCCGAATTCCAAAACAGACTGAATTCGAAGTTCCACAAGATCTTTACAGTTCTCTTCGTACAATTTTACAGGAATTTAAACTTTCATTACATCAGAGTTACATCTTAAATTACATTTAAACAGCGAAAGCGATTTACAATGATTACATGAATAAAGTGTACAACACTTGAAACATTCTTTAAGCAGCATGCATACTATAATCTTGTCAATCTTTTGGTCCTACATAGAAACTGTGGGCTCATCAGTTCATTCAACTGACGCAAGGATATAATACATCAATTTTCTCCTACTTAGACAACACACACTTGTCACAAGCAAAACTACTGGGACTATCCTATAGATGTCGTATTGTGTTCTGCACTTAGTCCTTAATACAGTTATTTATATTATATGACACTAATGCGCAGTTGTTCGGATTCTATGCATCACATACTACATAGGTCCAAGGGTAAGCCCTTAATCGTACATCATTTTGTAAGGTTCAATCCCTCGCCATGACTTAATCTACTACGGTAACTACAGTAAGTATCCTAGGTGTTCTATGAGATACGAGCCAATGTCCAGGTGTCCTGGAGAGAACCCCACGCACTGACACAAGACTCATCATGCAGGCATCCTGTGGTCAATTCACCTCCTACCATAGACATGGCACCACCCGTAGTCATTAGACCACCCCATAAGCGTCGCCATCAGGACGGTACCCTGGAGTAGTATCCACGCCCTATTCATAACACATCGTGGGACATCCTGTGAATACTCTCACGCCGCCAATCCAATGGCCGTTATACTCATGTTTTTCTCTCACTTTCGTCACATCACTACCATGTATCTAGTCCTTAATTTATTTGAATCATGAATAAAATCAATCCCTTAGAGTTAGCACTTCCTCTATACCGGTCTTAACCATTCATTCAACAATATGACCCAAACTTGGTCTTTTCTTTTCAATAACTCATCTCAAAATATCTTTCAATGTCGGTATAAGGCTTAGCTACCCTCTAGCTTTCAATTCCATTTCATGTTCATAGCATTTGTGTATTCATATTCATAAGACCTTTCATAATTCATCATGATATTTGATTTCACTTTCATGTACAATTCCATACATAGAATAAATTTCATTTGTCACATTCATAATTCATTCTTTCCACATAATTCTCTTAGCAATACTAAATCTAAAATTCACACTTTCGATTTTCCCATTATAAAAAAAAAATTCTTTTCAAAACTCTTTTAAACAATACATTTTTTTTTCTTTATCTAACGACATTTAAAACTTGAAACCCAGCCGTCAGGGAAGTCGACTGTTAAAGTATAGTCAGTCGACTGTTCTGCGAGGATCTAAACTCGAAAACTCAATAGTCGGGACAGTCGACTATTAAAGCATAGTCGGTCGACTGTTCTGTGAGGATCTAAACTCGAAAATAAACAGTCAGGGCAGTGGGTTGTTAATGCATATTCGGTCGACTGTTCTGCGAGGATTTAAAACTCGAAAACTAAATAGTCAGGATAGTCGGCTGTTAAAGCATATTCGGTCGACTGTTCTGCGACTAAAATCCAAAACTTGGAATTTATACAGTAACTTAGATTTTTAAAAAAAGAACATTTAACTCTCATTTTTCATATAAAAGACTATTCTTTTATTTGTACGAAAATGGTCATAAAAGCTTTATGTCCTCTTAATTTGTTTCTTTTCAAAGGGAAAATTTTAATTGATAATTCTCAAATGGGTTACTCTTTATTAAACTAATGTTTTCCTCCTTTTCTTCTTTCATCAATAAAAACTAATCTTTCTCTCAACTTAGTGCTAACTACAAAATGTTCATTTCTTCTTTCTTTCCAACAAAACCACAAGTAAAAGTTTGGAGATTTTTGTATCAATCTTACTAACATTAAACATGTATGATTTGCTAATCAATCTACTTTCATAACATGGAGATTTTCTCATATTTCACAATCATATAAACCATACATTTATTCATATTGCATTTTTCCACATTCATGAATAACTCAACATAAAGATTCATATTTTCTTAATTAGCAAACATGTATATTGTCAAGTTAACACCATAATATTTCTACTCACATCATTCGATCAATTTTCTACTTATTTCATGCAATTTCACATGGGTTCATTTTCTCCTTAAACATGATACTAACATAAAGTAATATTTTCTTTTCTTGTTTATTTTAACATGATCACACCCATAAACTTAGCATGGTAACTAGTTAGAAGTTGGAGAAAATTGCCCACCTTTAATGGAGAGAAAAACAATAAGAACTCCTAAAGGATCTCCTAGAACGAACAAGTGAAGCCTTCTCCTCCTAGATCGAGCCACCAATTGACTTCTCCTCCTAGTTGGTATGCAAACCCGAGCCTCCCCTTGCTTCTGGAAGAATGTCGGCCACTTCTAGGTTGAAAAACACACACACACTAGCACTGAATCTTTTGACTCACAACTCTCTTAATCTTTTACTCACAATCTTGTCTTTTTTTTCAATTCTTTTTCAAGTGTAAATGTGAGTGAATGAGAGGGGTATTTATACTAATTTAGAGTGCAAATGGAGGGCTAGGATTTCTTCAAATGCTTAATGATCAAGGGCTAAGATGAATTAGGGAGTTATACTAAATGAGAGGGGTATTTATACTAATTTGGAGCTCAATGTAACTCAGATCCAACTGCAAACCCTTCGGCACTTCGGGCAAATGATAACTCGGATCTGGAATGTATCCTCTCAGCCTAGACACATGGAAGACATTATACAGCTGAGACAACTCTTCCGGTAACTTCAACCGGTAAGCAGTTTTCCCAATCCGCTTCAATATCTTGTACGGGCCTATGAACCTCAGGGTTAACTTTCCACCTCTGACGAAGCGAATCACACCCTTGCTAGGTGAAACCTTCAGAAAGACAAAGTCACCAACCTCAAACTCAAGGTCCCTCCTCTGGTTGTCTGTATAGCTCTTCTGCCTACTCTGAGCATCCACCAACCTCTTCCTGATCAGATCGTTCTTTTCAGAGGTCTGCTGCACGATCTCAGGCCCAAACATTTGTCGTTCCCCAACTTCAAACTAACAAACAGGTGTTCTGCATTTTCTGCCATACAGAGCTTTGTACGGCACCATCCTAATACTAGTCTGAAAACTGTTGTTGTAGGCAAACTCCATCAGAGCTAGATGCCTTTTCCAACTGCCTCCAAAATCTAGAACACAATACCGAAGCATATCCTCAAGAATACGGTTGACTTTCTCAGTCTGCCTATCGGTCTGAGGATGAAAAGTAGTGCTGAAAACCGTCTTGGTACCCATGGCTGTCTAAAGACTCCTCCAGAAATACGAAGTAAAGCACGCATCTCGATCAGACACAATGGTTAACGGAACACCATGAAGCCTAACGATCTCACCAACATACAGCTCAGCCAACTTGTCCATAGACGAAATGAGTTTCATTGCCAAGATATGAGCGGACTTGGTTAGTCGATCAACTATGACCCAAATCGCATCATTGCCCTTTGAACTCTTTGGCAAATCCGTGATGAAATCCACTGATGTTATCCCACTTCCATTCTGAAATAGGTAACGGTTGCAATAGACCTCCGGGTTTCTGATTCTTGGCTTTGACCTGCTGACAGATCTCACACTTTGCCACAAACTCGCCCACATCTCGCTTCAGACCTGACCACTAGAAATGTTGCTTAATGTCCTTATACATCTTGGTACTACCAGGTTGTACAGACAAAAGAGTAGCATGTGCCTCCTGAAGAATACTCTTTCGCAATTCTGCTTGATTCGGAACACACAATCTCTCTCCAAACCACAACACTTCATCCCTAATCTGAAACTCTGACAACTTGCCAGCACCAACTTGCTCCTTCATCTTCTAAATCTCTGCATCTTCCTTCTGACTTGTGATAATACTTTCATTCAGCATTGGTTGAAGCCTCAACTGCGCTAAAGACAATCCTAAGCCTTGCAGAACTACTTCAATACTAGCCCAATCCAACTCTTCTGCGGCTAAGTGCATCAGCAACAACATTAGCCTTCCCAGGATGGTACTTAATCTCTGGACGAATGTCCTCAAGTACTTCCAGCAATCTCTGTTGCCTCAGATTCAGGTCCTTCTGCTGATAGATGTACTTCAAGCTTTTATGGTCCGTGTACATGTTCAGTTTCTCACCATACACGTAATGTCTTCATTGCTTTAAGGCGAAGATAATCGCAACCAACTCCAGATCATGAGTCGGATAATTCTTCTCATGCGGTCTTAATTGCCTAGACCCATAAGCAATCACTTTCCCTTCTTGCATTAAGACATAACCAAGCCCACGATGTGAAGCAACGGTGTAGACATCATACTCAACACATGCTCTAGGCAAAGCTAAAATGGGTGCAATAGTCAGCTTCTCTGTCAACTCCTGAAAGCTTGCCTCACACTGCTCAGTCCACTTGAAGTTCACATTCTTCTTGGTCAGACCAGTGAGCGGCACTGCTATCTGAGCATAGCCCTGAATGAACCTCCTGTAGTATCCAGTTAGCCCAAGAAAGATCCTGATTTCCTTCACTGTAGTAGGCCTTGCCCAATCCTTCACCGCCTCTATCTTCTGTGGATCAGTTGCCACTCCCTCCTTAGAAAGGATGTGACCTAGGAATGCCACCTCAGATATCCAGAAATCGCACTTGGAAAACTTGGCATACAACTCATGCCCCTGAAGCTTCCTCAAAACTGCTGCCAGATGCTACGTGTGCTCTTCCTCCGACTTGGATTACATAAGAATATCATTGATAAACACCACGACGAAGGAATCAATAAACGACCTCAGAACTCTGTTCATCATATCCATGAAAATTGCAGGTGCATTCGTCACTCCAAATGGCATAACTAAGAATTCGTAATGCCCGTGTCGAGTTTTGAAAGCAGTCTTATGCACATCTTTAGTCTTCACTCGAACTTGATGGTATCCTGATCGAAGATCTATTTTGGAGAAAACAGCCGCTCCTTATAGACGATCGAACAGGTCGTCGATTCAGGGAATAGGATACTTGTTGTGAACAGTGACCTTATTCAGCTCTCGGTAATTGATGCACATCCTCATCGAACCATCCTTCTTCTTTACCAACAGCACCGGTGCTCCGCAAGCTGACGCACTCGGTTGAATAAAGCCTTTCTCCAACAGTTCCTCAATCTGCCGTTTGATCTCATCCTGCTCCACAGGCACCATCCTATACGGTGCCTTGGAAATGGGTGCACTCCCTTCCTGAATAATGATGCTGAACTCTACATCACGATGCGGGGGTAACCCAGGCAAATCTTCCAAGAATACGGTCGGGTAATCCCAAACCACTGGAATTCGCTGCACCTCTACAGGGATCCCCTTCTTCTTGCTGATAGCAGCAACCAAACCTGAACATATCCTCTTCCCTTGGAAAGTGACTTCAGGTCCACCTAGAGCCTTCACTGTTACTTCTTTGGTCTTGCATTCGATGCTCGCACTGTACACCGATATCCAATCAATGCCAATGATAACATCAACTCCCAAGACATTCAGCTCGATCAGATCAATTCTGAAAATTCTCCAATCTCGATCTCGCAGTCTGCATAGTACCGATCAGTGGTTAAAGTCTCTCCTGATGGAGTAGCTACTGCTAAGACCTTGCCTGGAAAGACTTTCGGTTCGACTCCCAAAACTTTAGCAAACTTAGGTGATACAAAAGTGTGAGAGGACCCAGTATCGAACAAAACAACAACTTTTTTTTCATTCAAATAAAGTTCTCTTGTTACATAACGCACACTAATTACATAACAGTTCAATATATAAAGCGAGAAAAGAAAAACAACAGAAAAAAACTCTTAAATATCCTCCCTCGTACCAGTGATGACGTGATCCACCTCATCAGCATCAGCTTCAGTCAAGGAAAATACTCACCCCTGTTGGTACGGCTTCTTCCCGGCCTGCTGAGTTGGTCCGTTACGGACGACATCCTACAGCTTAGGGCACTGAGACTTGTAGTGGCCTGTCTCTCCACAGTTGAAACAAGTCACATGAGGTCTCGCCCAAGTATTTCCGGGTCTCCCCACCACACTGACAGGGTTCACTCCCGTCGGTTTGAACCTTTGGGCCGGCAGCTGTCCCCTGACATTTCCAGTAACGGCAGGTCTCTTCCCCATATTCTAGTTGTTCCTCCGATTCTGAACAACATGGAACTGCTCCATTTCCGCCTCAGTTGCTGCAGTTCGTTTGACCAACTTGTCAAACCTCCTGATACTGAGGGGTATCATCTGCGATCTCAGACTTGGCCTCAAACCATGCTCGAATTTTCGAGCCTTCTTTGCCTCGTCCATCACCAGTTCGGGAGCATACCTCGAGAGCTGAGTGAACCTTGTCTCATACTCCCTAACCGACTTGCCGCCCTGCTGCAGTGCCAGAAATTTCATGGCTTTCTTCTCCTGGACGTCTAATGGAAAATCATTATTGCGAAATTCCTCTAAGAATTCCTCCCAGGCAAGGACAATATCTCCCATCGCCCGCTTCATCGACTGCCACCACACAGCCGCATCCTTCTCGAACTGCAGTGTAGCCAACTTCACCTTGCTGCCCTCCAGAGTCTCCATGACTTCGAAGATAGTCTCGATCTGTCGGATCCAATTGTCAGCCGCGTCAGGGTCTGACTTCCCCTCAAACACAGGTGGTTTCATCCATTTGAATGATTCTACGAGTTTTGATTGCTTCGGGTACTGGATTCACAGGCACCCTCCCTTGGTTCTGATTCATGGCAACGACATTGAGTGTCTGATGGACCCTCGCTAACTCCATTTCCAAGTCCAGACCTTCTCCGCTTCTAGCTCTTCTTCCAGCCATATTCTGATGCAAAAGATCCATTAAACTCGAAGTAGAAAACATGAACTTAAATCAAATCTTCATTTCACTGAATTTCAATTTTTATACATTCGAATTTAAAATATTTCAGATATCAAATGAAAGCAGTAAGAAGATACAACAGTCTAGTTCCTACGGTTTCTCTTGGCTTCTCGAAGCTATTTCCGTAGTTCCGCCACTTCCTCCTTCAGTACATCGTGCATGTTTTTCTCTTCTCGAGTTCCCAAACACGATGACTGAGCGTGTCAATGCTCTCCTTGCACTTCGCACATTGTGCCTACAGCAGCTCCACTCTCTCCCTTTGAGTCTCTACCTGCCTCTGAAGAGACACAATGAGACTAATCGGAACTGGTTCTTCCTCGTCGGAGGAATCATTAGATGAATCCGGAGGTGGATTGATCTCTCTGAACTCAGGCCATTCCTCTTCGAATTCTTCAGGATCTTCTTCGTCTGAATCAGCTTGTCCGGGGTACTAATCCTCCTCAACTATGTGTCAGTCATCACCTCCAGCTGGGTTGAAAGGGTCAGCCATCTTAGAGAAAGGAGAAGAAGAAGCATAAATCATAGAGCAACACAAATGTAAGTGACTTACATTTAAATCTCTAGACTCAACACACGCTCTAATGTCCACTCTAGGGTGTTATTCCTTATACATTTGTACTACTTGGAAGTGTGGCACTGATACCATTCTGTAACACCCCGAATTCCAAAACAGGCTGAATTCGAAGTTCCACAGGATCTTTACACTTCTCTTCGTACAATTTTACAAGGAATTTAAACTTTCATTACATCAGAGTTACATCTTAAATTACATTTAAACAGCGTAAGCAATATACAATGATTACATGAATAAAATGTACAACACTTGAAACATTCTTTAAGTAGCATGCATACTATAATCTTGTCAATCTCTTGGTCCTGCATAGAAACTGTGGGCTCTTCAGTTCCTTCAACTGACGCAAGGATATAATACATCAATTTTCTCCTACTTAGAAAACACACACATGTCACAAGCAAAACTACGAGGACTATCCTATAGATGTCGCGTTGTGCTGTGCACTTGGTCCTTAATGCAGTTATTTATATTATGACACTAATGCACACTTGTTCGGATTCTATGCATCCCATACTACATAGGTTCGAGGGCAAGCCCTTAATCGTACTTTATTTTGTAGGGTTCAATCCCTCGCCATGACTTAATCTACTACGGTAAGTATCCTAGGTGTTCTATGAGATACGAGCCCATGTCCAAGCGCCCTAGAGAGAACCACATGTACTAACACATGACTCATCATGTAGGCATGCTGTGGTCAATTCACCTCCTACCATAGACATGGTACCACTCGTAGTCATTAGACCACCCCATAAGCGTCGCCACCAGGACGGTACCCTGGAGTAGTATCCACGCCCTATTCATGATGCATCATGGAACATCTTGTAAATACTCTCACGCCGCCAATCCAATGGCCCTCATACTCATATTTTCTCTCACTTTCGTTACATCACCACTATGTATCTAGTCCTTAATTTATTTGAATTATGAATAAAATCAATCTCCTAGAGTTAGCACTTTCTTGATACCGGTCTTAACCATTCATTCAACAATATGACCCAAACTTGGTCTTTTATTTTCAATAACTCATCTCAAAGTATCTTTCAATGCCGGTACAAGGCTTAGCTACCCTCTAGCTTTCAATTCCATTTCATGTTCATAGCATTTGTGTATTCATATTCATAAGACCTTTCATAATTCATCATGATATTTTATTTCACTTTCATGTACAATTTCAAGCATAGAATAAATTTCATTTGTCACATTCATAATTCATTCTTTCCACATAATTCTCTTATCAATACAAAATCTAAAATTCACACTTTCGATTTTCCCATTATCAAAAAAAAATCTCTTTTCAAAACTCTTTTAAACAATACATTTTTTTTCTTTATCTAAAGACATTTAAAACTTGAAACCCAACCGTTAGGGAAGTCGACTGTTAAAGTATAGTCGGTCGACTGTTCTGCGAGGATCTAAACTCAAAAACTAAATAGTCATGACAGTTGACTGTTAAAGCATAGTCGGTCGACTGTTCTACGAGGATCTAAACTCAAAAATAAACAGTCAGGGCAGTCGGATGTTAACGCATATTCGGTCGACTGTTCTGCGAGGATTTAAAACTTGAAAACTAAATAGTCCGGACAGTCGGCTGTTAACGCATATTCGGTCGACTGTTCTGTGACTAAAATTCGAAACTTGGAATTTATACAGTAACTTAAGATTTTAAAAAAAGAACATTTAACTTTTATTTTTCATATAAAAGACTATTCTTTTATTTGTACGAAAATGGTCACAAAAGCTTTATGTTCTCTTAATTTATTTCTTTTCAAAGGGAAAATTTTAATTGATAATTCTCAAATGGGTTACTCTTTATTAAACTAATGTTTTCCTCCTTTTCTTCTTTCATCAATAAAAACTAATCTTTCTCTTAACTTAGTGCTAACTACAAAGTGTTCATTTCTTCTTTCTTTCCAACAAAACCACAAGTAAAAGTTTGGGGATTTTTGTATCAATCTTACTAACAATAAACATGTATGATTTGCTAATCAATCTACTTTCATAACATGGAGATTTTCTCATATTTCACAATCATATAAACCAAACATTTATTCATATTGCATTTTTTCACATTCATGAATAACTCAACATAAAGATTCATATTTTCTTAATTAGCAAACATGTATATTGTCAAGTTAATACCATAATATTTCTACTCACATCATTCGATCAATTTTCTACTTATTTCATGCAATTTCACATGGGTTCATTTTCTCCTTAAACATGATACTAACATAAAGTAATATTTCATTTTCTTGTTTATTTTAACATGATCACACCCATAAACCTAGCATGGTAACTAGTTAGAAGTTGGAAAAAATTGCCCACCTTTCATGGAGAGAAAAATAATAAGATTTCCTAAAGGATCTCGTAGAACGAACAAGTGAAGCCTTCTCCTCCTAGATCGAGCCACCAATTGACTTCTCCTCCTAGTTGGTATGCAAACCCGAGCCTCCCCTTGCTTCTTGAAGAATGCCGGCCACTTCTAGGTTGAAGAACACACACACACTAGCACTCAATCTTTTGACTCACAGCTCTCTTAATCTTTTACTCACAATCTTGTCTTTTTTTTTTCAATTCTTTTTCAAGTGTAAATGTGAGTGAATGAGAGGGGTATTTATACTAATTTGGAGTGCAAATGGAGGGCTAGGATTTCTTCAAATGGTTAAGGATCAAGGGCCAAGATGAATTAGGGAGTTGTAGCAACTACCCATGATGGAAGAACCACCTCCCCACTTCATCCACCTCTCCCTCTCTCTTCGATACAATCCGGCCTTACTATTTGGTGCAATTGCACTTGCTAGTGCAATGCACATGCAAACTAGTACCCCTTACCAAAATTTCTTCATGCAATTAAATTAACTGTTTACTAAAATGGTCTACACTACAAGTTAGGTTAATTAAAAGAGGAATTAAATTAATTGGGCTCACTAATGGGCCAACAGACTATGGGCTCTAGTGAATCAATTAATAAATTAATTATAATGGGCTAGAAAGAGATAATTAGGCCTAGGACTTTATTTAGGCTTTAAAAAATAGATCTTTTAGAGAATAATGAGAATAATTATTAGCTCAAGCTATAAAGAAATATTTTTCTCTAGAAAAATGCATATGAAAATATACGTGCACAACACGTAAAATCATAAACTCTTATAAATAAAAATTTGGGGTGTTACACATCGGGGCCAAGTGCCTTGTTGTTACTCATATCAAACACTGACTTTCTAATCTCCTCAATAGTGATCGGATAGTCAAGGTGCTCCAAGTTGACTTCATTGGAAGGATAGAGAGATTGCCAATCAATACGAAAGTCAGATGGGGAAGCAGTGCCACAAACCTCCTGGAAGTGATTCTCGAAGGCTGTTCTGATAATAGGGGGGAAGCTTGTGAGGGTGTTATCGATAATCAAGCTGTGGATGAAGCTCCGCCGCTTTCTTCCATTAGCAATTGAGTGGAAAATTTTGGAATTTGCATCTTCTTCTTTGATCCATTGCATTCATGATCTCTGTCGCCAATACACTGCCTCTGCTTTGATAAGGTTCTGGAGTTCAAGTTGAGTAGCTTTGAGAGAATCGTGTGGTGCAGGGAGTTTCTCTGCTTCAATCTCCAGCTTGAGAAATTTTTCATGAAGGTGCTTCTTTCGGGTGGGGATGTGGCCAAATGTATCATTTCTCCACCTTCGAATACGCCTCCTAAGAAGCTTCAACTTGCATGCAAAGATGTCAACTGGGTTGCCAGAACAGGAGAAGTGTTGCCACCACTTTTGAACCTCAGGAATAAAGGAGGATTGTGCAAGCCATGCTTTCTCAAATCTGAAGTAGTGTACTTTGTGCTGAATGACCTGAGTGTCAAGAACTATAGGGCAGTGATCAGACGAATATCTGGGGAGGGAGTATTGGATGTAGTTGGTGAAGCAGAGTTCCTATGCTGATGTGATCAAGAATCTATTAAGCCTGGACATAGAGGGGGATGATCTGAGATTGGACCAGGTGTATTTCCTGCCGGAGAGCGGAAGGTCAATGAGGCAAGATCCTGGATGAATTCTCGAAAGCAACTCATGTCCCTTGTGGAATCCTTACCACTGGACCTCTCCGTGTCTGAGATAGTTACATTGAAGTTCCCACACAGGACCCATGCATCTTTGAGGTGGCTTCGACGCTGCTTAATCTCAAGAAACAAAGGTCTCTATCTTCTAGGTCAAAGGGGGCATATACCGTTGTAATCGACCAAGATTCATCGGAATAGCGGTTCTTGAAAGGTACAGAGATTGAGAAAATATCAATGGTAGAGTATGTGCATTCTAAGAGCTGGTCATTCCACCCTAAGAGTATGCCGCCATAACTGTTAAGAGAAGCTAGCTGAATCCAATTTGTGATCAAGCTTTCTCCGATAGAAGAGAGTTTACGAGGACCTGGATTGCTGAGTTTGGTCTCTTGTAGACAAATGACTGATGGGGAGCAACTGCGGATTCCTTCTTTTATGAGTGAGCATTTATCCGGGTTGCCTAATCCTCTCACATTCCAACTAGATATCTTCATGAGGAAAGAGTGCATCAAATTGCAAAAACAAAAAAGCAAGATACGATCCTCAGGATCAGGGAGCCAGTGCAGTTAGACAGAATGTTCTAGTTGATCAAGTTGATCAACTAAAACCTTCTGGTGGCCCTTAAGAATGTGCACCGAGCGTGGCCCTTTAGCCTCCACTCCAATAGATTCAGCTACTTCTAGTATATCCTTATTTGAAAGCAGTTCAAAAGGATTCAGATGCACATTAGTAACTGAAGCATTTGAAGAGGAGGTACCTGATGTTTTCTTCTTGATAGTAGTGGACAAATGCTTCATGAAGGGCCTGGTACTCTTGAGCTTGCCTGCAGATCTGGAGTGCTTCATCCTCTTGGAGGGACCTTCCTGAAAGCCAGGCGGAATAGAATTGAAGGAGCTGGAGGCTTTAGGAACAGTCCTCCGCAGCAGGGAGCGGGTCTGGAAGCTATCAGCGCCGCCTTTGCTAGTGCCAGCTTTAAAGATCACCTTATCACCTTCATTCAGCTTACTCATATCCTCTCTGACAGATTCTCGGAGGGCCCCCTCCACAGCTAGCTGGATCTTGGAGAAAAGGGATAGTGGGAGGGTAACAAGCCTACCATTTCAAATCATTTCCCTCACCTCCTCAAGTGAGTTTTCATTAGATGAGTAAGCAGGGTTTGGTTGAGTTGTCACGGGACCATGTGGGGCTACATTGTTGCTGCTATTCGAAGATTCGGAGATCTGAACAAATGGCGGCTCCAGCTTGGTAGGATTTGATTTTGGCGCGGTGTCCTCCGTAGATTTGGGAATAATAACTGGATTAGGTGATATCGCCTCATTTAGGCCTGATCCCACCAAGTTAGGAATATTCAAAAAGTTACCCAAATTATCTTCTGCATGCAGAGAATGCGCGACAGTTGGACTCCCCTTCCCCAAATCATGGGATTTCAAAACAGCCTCAATCTCGTCCTTGGCCGGAGATTGACGGCGGTGAGCACCTGCCTCGTCTCCCGTAGGCCCATCTGCATCTTGGGATGCCAGAAGCTAGTACTGCCAATATCCTCTGAAGCTCCCGCCGTTGTGAATAGTTGTACTTTGCCAGCTTAAGCATCCTCCACTGGGATCGGGTTGCCAAGCAACAGAATGGGCACATCATGAACATGGTGTTGAAGATTCCAGGGCGTAGTGTACTTGACAGTAAGTGATTTGGGGATGATCGTGAGGTCTTCTACCTTAATAAGGACAAGTGCTTGATCTCTGGTCTCCGCATTCGTCATCTCACGGCTGGGGGTGATAAGTTTACCAAAAGGCTTAACAAGGCACTCAATGGACTCCCTGTTCCATAAATGAAAAGGCAGAAGCGGTAAGTTAATCCAGATGAAGCAGGGTTTAGGTCTCAACCTGGCTCCAAAGTCCAGTGACCAAGGGGAGAAGGTAGCATTGAATCCGGAGAAGTGAAACACCCCTTCTGCGATCGCAACTTCAGCCTCAGTGATTGTTGGGAATTGTACATGGTAAACCCCATCACGGACCCTCTTCAGGACCTACCATTGTCCTTGCCTCTCCCACGAGAAATTGAATGCGCACTCGAGGTCTTTGGTGAGGAGGATACGGCGTGGATTGATGAGATGGAGGAATGCGTGGATTGATGAGATGGAGGAACGCGCTTGCATGCAGCGCCGGCAGTGCCTGAGAGATGGCATTGTTGTGAGGCAGCTCAACCACCAACGAGTCTCGCCTATTATAGAGCATACATTCACACACTTTATGACCAAACTTTTTGCAGTTAAAACAATGGAACCCCATCTTCTTGCATTCGGTCGTGGCATGATCGCCCTCCCCGCACTTGAAACAACGGCGCTCCATTTTTTTGGATCTAGGATTGTTTTGGTGTTTGAAAGGTTGCTTTTTTGGGTAAATGGCTGTAGACTTTGGTTGGAAGAAGGGTTTGGGATGAAAGGCGGGATTTGTTGTGGGGTGTGAAGGGATAGGGTGATGTGAGGTTCTGAAGTTGAGTGGGGGATGGCGTGTGGATCGAAGTGGCATTTGGGAGGGGTAATGATGACGCGGGGGGGGGGGGGGGGGGGGGGGGGGCGAAGCACCTGAGTATAAGATTTGCTCAGGTCCCGAGGGAAGACGGCTCTCTCTCTCCTCTCCCCTCTTTCCATTAACTAGTTCAGCTTTGTCAACTCCTATCAAATAAGTTGTTCATACTTTTTATCAAAGACTTCTCCAAATATTAAAGAGTAATGCTACATCCACTACCAATTTCCTTACAATTTTCTTCATTACCTTAGGAGACGCACTCCAATAGGTAGGAGAAGATAGAGTATGTGGGAGAACTATCCAATTGGAGTATGCCACATAAGGTAGCGAACAAAATAATAGTAAAATTGGTAGCGGATGAAGCATTACTCAATATTTAAACCGGCCATTATCAAGTTTAACGACGTTTTTGAATTAAATTAAGGGCAAAAAACAAAGTACCCCCCTAACGTTTGGGCTTAATACAATATGCCCATATAACGTTTGAAAAAGTACATTTAACCCATTCCACCGTTAACTTAACCCCATCCGTTAAGTTAGAATTATTGAATTACCTTTTTACCCTTACCCTTTCATAATCAAATCTCTTCTTGTTTTTCCTCTTTCTTCATTCTTTTTCTTTTTCCTCTTTCTTCATTCTTTTTCAGATTATGCAATTCATTTCAGATTATGCAAACAACTTATATTTTATTCATATTTCTGAAATTTAGTGAAGTTGCAATTTTTTTCCCAAATCAAATGCAAATATCATATATGTTTTCTTCTCTGTTTCTACATCATTCATTGACTCATTGTTATATCAGATTTCTGGGTGGCTACTTCCGTCCCTTAAATTTATTTTTTTAATCAAATGCGGTGGGATATTTGCGTTTTTAGTCCGACACATTTAATTAAAAAGTTAACAAGAAATAGCTAATTAAGCAAGATTTTGACAAGATTAAACTAATTAAGCAATCCATCCATAATTTTGAACGGACGAAAGATGATCTTCCGTTTGTTTAAATAATTAAAATTTAAAAAAATTGTCGGACGAAAGTTCATTTTTCGTCCGACAACTTTTGGCAGGAAAAAAACCCATGGACGAAACTTCATATTTCGTCTCCTATAATTTGCAAATTCTTACATTGTTTGCCAAATATAAAAAAGCAATGTTGCTCTCATGCCCAAAATTTGTGTTTTTGGTCAACGACTGTGGGATATTTTTTCTCATATTTTGTAAATTTTGAGTTTTTACCCAACGAACTACTGATGCTCATATCAGTGATTTTCTTTGTTGGACAATGCTATTTGTACTAGAAAATTTTCTCTACTTTGATACTAGTCTTAGGTGGCAGCTTAGGTTGCAAATTGGTTGATTAATGTAAGGAGCACTACTGCTTCCCATCATCCCATGTCGACCTTTCTCTTTCTCTCCACTAGAATATTTTTTTCTATCTAAGCCCCTCCTTTCTATTGCATCTATTTTCCTCCTTATTTTACTCAACCAATAACAGCCTATCGACCAAATATGAACATATATCATATTTGCATTTGATTTGGGAAAAAAATTGCAACTTTACTAAATTTCAGAAATATGAATAAGATATAATTTGTTTGCATAATCTGAAATGAATTGCATAATCTGAAAAAGAATGAAGAAAGAGGAAAAAGAAAAAGAATGAAGAAAGAGGAAAAACAAGAAGAGATTTGATTATGAAAGGGTAAGGGTAAAAAGGTAATTCAATAATTCTAACTTAATGGATGGGGTTAAGTTAACGGTGGAATGAGTTAAATGTACTTTTTCAAACGTTATATGGGCATATTGTATTAAGCCCAAACGTTAGGGGGTACTTTGTTTTTTGCCCTTAAATTAAAATAACATATATGAGAGTCGATAACGTCCCTTAACAATAAATTAAATCAGATGAAATTATAATATAAATTCCTGACTTTGTCGTTGTCATTGTTCAAAGCTAACCCATTTATTCTGGTACATAATCAGCCACAAGAACACATATCATACACACTTTTGCCGAATATTTCCCGACTTTTTGCATGCCGTTACGTTACATTAGCTCGCTGTCTCTCTCTCCGAATATATCTCCTCTCTCCTCTGCTTCTTCTCCTTTCCCTCTCCTCCTCTCAATCTCTTTTTCGCTCTTCAAACCCTAAAGAGTCTCCAATTCGCCTCTTTAGGGTTCGGGGGATCAAATCCATCGATCTGGTATGCACATTCTTCGAATTAATCCCAATTCTAACAATTCTTTTTTGTCCAATTTTGATTAAATTTTGTGTTGTTTGTATCAATTTATTATTATCATGTTGTCGTTCTAATAAGTTCTTGTAGGAAATTGTTAGGTTTGTTTTATGTTGATTTATATGTTTCAAATTGTTGATGCAAAATACAAATTGATTTGGGTAGTTTCGTATGGAATCAAGGATTTCATTAAGTCTCAATGTTGAAGCTGCCAAAATCATCTCTTTGTAGTTCCGATTTGATCGGTGAATATTGTTAGATAACAAATAAATATCAACTATTTAATGATAATTATATAAATAATGGATGATAAGGAGAGAAAGTTTGAAATCCAAATTGGATTTTGTCATTGTGAAGCAAGCAAGAATCCATAATATATGTTCCTTGGAGCAATGACACGTAATGATTGGAAGTTCTCTCCCGTGCACGAGCGCAGTGGGATGAACCTGACACTCTGAAACCGTTAGGGGCCCAGCGTATTTCATCAACACACGCACACAAAGAGAAGTAAAGCATCTATGAAGTTATTTGTTATGTGTAAATTTATTAAGATAGGGGAAATAAGATTGGAGAGATGGGATTGTGTTCTGGACGTATGATAATGCATACACAAGAAGCATGGACACATACACTCCTACATTAACAGGCTAACTTGATGTGATATGCGCACCAAAAGTTTCAAAACACACAAAAGTTTTGGTCAACATAGTCTACCAATCTCTTCACTTTGACAAACTCAATGAAACTCCAAGCATCATCCATTACCTCTCCATGTCCAATCTCTTCACTTTGACCAATTCAACGAAACTTCAAGCATCGTCCATTAGCCTTCCATGCCCAAACTGTAAACTCATCAAATCAAAGCACCCAAGCAACGACATCTCATCGAGGCATTCCATCAAACACCCTCCGCGAAACACAAATTCCATAGGGGAATGTCATTAAACACCTTCCAGTCTCCCTCTCTCAGTCTTTCTATTGACTCTCGTCAACTAATCCTCCATTTTCCAATGTCGTTACCAATCTCAAAGCAGCAACACTCCACCATCCCATTTCCTAACCCCAACCCTAACCCTAACCCTAACCCCTGCCCCACCCACCGCCCCTCCTCCCGTTACCACGGCCGCATCACCACCTCCTTCATCTGGCTGGCGCTCATATCCTCCTCAAATTCCTTCACCCTTCAGTCCCGCAAAATCGCCATCATTCCCTCCACCATCCCGCCTCCGTCAAAGCCGCTACCTCCTCTGTCGTCATTCTTCATTCTTCAGCCATGTCATCTCGACATCGCCGGCTCCTCCCATCTCTGGCCCTACCGCCACCACTTCCTCTGCCTCTAGTACCGCCCTTCCCAAATGCGGTCATGGCTCGACAACCCCCTCCTATCCTCAAGTGAGATGGATCTGTGAGAGCGACGGTGTGGTGCGGAGCGCGTGCGGCGATAGCGTGCGGCGACAGCGTGCAGCTTGGGGAGGAATGGATGATTTGGATTTTGAAAGGGGGAGGAAAAGAGATCGTGGCTGGCTTGGAGGGGTTTGGGGCTTTTATTTTGTTTTTTTTAATTTTTATGAAAGCGCGCGTACTGCACGTGTTAATTGATGAGAATCCCTCCTTTTGCTCTCATAGAGAAAGGAGAGAGTGGGTAAACACTCTCTCTCCAGTTAGTATTATATATATATATATATATATATATATATATATATATATAGATTTTGAAAGGGGGAGGAAAAGAGATCGTGGCTGGCTTGGAGGGGTTTGGGGTTTTTATTTTGTTTTTTTTAATTTTTATGAAAGCACGCGTACTACACGTGTTAATTGACGAGAATCCCTCCTTTTGCTCTCATAGAGAAAGGAGAGAGTGGGTAGACACTCTCTCTCCAATTAGTATAATATATATATATATATATATATATATATATATATATATATATATATATATATATATATATATAAAGCAGTGGGGAGTCTTCCTTGCATTCCATTAAATAGAGTTTAACGAAACATACAACTAATAGTAAGGTATAATGTTCATACATCACAACAGCTCATTCCATCCAAAAACCCAAAACACAATACACCTCAATATACCCCACAGCACAACCAAAAATACAATACAACTCTCCCAAAGTATAATTACTCCCTCATACAAAATAACTAACTGTGAAGAAAAAAATATCATATCATCTATATATATATATATATATATATATATATATATATATATATATGGGTAAAAGGGATATGAGCAACTTGCTCATTTAGTAAATGAGCAATTGATTATGTGGCATGCATGTGATACATTGGACAACTAACCCTTTTAAGGATTTTTCAATCACATGTATGCCACATCATTAATTGTTTATTTACTAAATGAGCAAGTTGCTCATACCCCTTTTTCCATATATATATATATATATATATATATATACATATGATATATATAGAAATCTTCGGTTGCACACTACTTTGGTGAGCACTCCGTGAGCACTCACGAAATAGAGCACCTATGACAAATCTGAACCGCTCATATTGTTCTATATACCTAAGATAGCCTAACAATAAAAAATCAATTAATTTGAAATTCATTTGTCCATGATTTACATCATCACAAAATTGTATGGCTGAAAATTCTAACAGCATGATGGATGGGCAAATGAACTTCAAATTATTTGATTTTTTATTGTTAGGCTGTCTTAGGCATATAGAACAATATGAGCGGTTCGGATTTTTCATAGGGTCTTTATTTCATGGGTGCTCACCAAAAGTAGTGTGCAACCGAAGGGGACTCTATATATATATATATATATATATATATATATATATATATATATATATGTGCGGTTTCAATAAATTTTGAGCTTTTGCTAAGACTAGATAATCACATGTGAAATTTTAGTTCTCTCTTCGGTCTTTTTGGTCTCGTTCTCATTCCGTTAGTATCTTTTAAGGTTCTGCAAGTTATTATGATCATCATTTAGTTATATTTGTATTCATCTAATTGCAATAAGATTTTACTGTTCAGTTTTCCAGAATTTTGTGGTCATTGTAATATTTTTTTGAAAATTATATATCTCACATTTTTTAAATGCTTGATACCTCTTGTATGCAGATTCCCTCTTAAATTCATTATTTTACTCTTTCCAAGGGTGCTGGTTGTAGTGAAAGAATGTCAAATCCAATAGAAATACCCGGATTCGGGAATCCGACATACACTGGAAAACAAACATGTCTACCTCCAAAAAGTCCTCGGCCAGCTATGCCTACCTCGTATATTGATTACACTGTTCATAATTCTGTTGGAACCATTGGAACTCCAAAACCAAGAGAGGGGTATAGGCACCAACGTTCTTCATCTGAGAGCATTATTGTTGAAGAGCAGCCTTCATGGCTCGATGACCTCCTTAATGAGCCGGAGACACCTGTGGGGAGAGGAACTCATAGACGTGCAACAAGTGACTCTTTCGCATATGTAGATACGTCTAATTTATTTTCCAACTTTGACAACCCATCTCCTGAAGGTGACAATCATCATAGTTTAAAATCAAAGCCTTCTTGGGATCCTGGGGAGTTTGATTCCTTTAAAGGGATTCCGTATCACCACTCGATAGAGGCAGATTCATTTGGGAGGCATCAGAATAGAGGAAAAGATTTGAACTTGAATAGTGGGAACTATGGAGGTAGTAGTCACCTATCTGTAAAGAACAAGACTATGCATCCCAATCTAACATCCACTGTGAATGAATCTACTGAACAAAATCAAATTGAACAGAACCAAAAAGAATCTGCCCAAGATGTGAATGGGTCTCCGGGAAAAGGTGAAGGCTCTCATGCCAGACAGACCCAGACCCAGACTGACATCGAAACAAAACGAGTTAAACAGTAAGTTGTTTGCTTGGACTAGGTTTATAAATAATTTGTGTTACAATGTTAATATAGTTCTAGTATTATTATCTGTTAATTTTATATGTGCTTATAACAGCTTTTTGCTGAATATTCTTCATCTTCTTGTCTTCTTAAGCTTCGATTTTGCTCTTTTCAGAAACAAGGGTTTTAGCATGCCCTTGTAATAGCTTGTCTATCTTGATTGATCTAAATTTCAACTTAAAGTCATTTGGTGATTCAAATTTAGTAATTTTGTGAAGCTTATCTATCAGCTTACCCTACATATAGAAGATCCACTCCAGTTTAGGTGAATTTGGAGGATCAAAACTGGTCGTTAGAATTACTACAGGCACCTTCCTTGTCCATGCTCCTTATTTTCCTTGGCCTGAAATTTTTTCAGTAACTCAGGTCGACATCCAACTGTAAAATTTTTAACTTTCTGATAGAGCTCCATGGCGGACATTTCAATGTGAAAGGCTTAAACCATGATGAGATGTTTGATGGCTTTATCTTCACTTTCTCAGTTTTAAAGTGTGTTTTTGTGTAATTGCAGACAATTTGCTCAACGATCTCGAGTTAGGAAACTCCAGTACATTGCTGAGCTGGAAAGAACTGTACATTCATTACAGGCAAGTTTTAAAATCTTTAGATAGGAGGGAAAGAATTTTGTAAAAGCGTCTCCATTTTGACATCTTTACTGGTATGCCATATTGCCTTTCAGGCTGAAGGGATGGGCATTTCAGCTGAGATTGAATTTTTGGGCCAGCAAAACCTCATATTGAGCATGGAAAATAAAGCTTTGAAGCAACGGTTTGATAGTCTTTCACAAGAGCATCTGATTAAAAGCTGTAAGTGTCAAATTGTTATTTGTGCTCATTTCATGTTAGAATGTCCCTCAGTTTAGCATGACATAAGTTCAGTCGGAAGGCTCTGAACATTCACACACTGTCCATATTGTTTGTTTTTGTTTTGTTTTGTGTATAAGAAAATCCATCTTGTTCTGGTTGTTTACTGTATATTTCCAGTACTACATAGACATGCATGCCCGTTCACACACAGAAAGGAAGTGTAAGTTTGTATAGGAGAACTACTCCTGCATTGCTGCATTGCTACCTATATCTGCTGGAAGTTGATATGTTGATATCTCTTCTAATTAGAAGAGAAAAATGTGTTCATTAAGATTTATGTACTCTGTAATGAAGTCACATATGCTACCCAAAGTTGAAGGGCATATATGGAAATTCTTTAAACCTCTCTAACTGTTACTTTTTTTAAAGGAAGAGCACATCAAGTGCTTTTGCACGTGCATTGCTATTGGAGGAGAAAGGGCTGTATACTTCTATATAGATTGTGCGTGCATAGAATACACAAAGTTAAATATTCATTTAGTTCTGTAAAGTATCAATTTATAAATTGTATAGAGTATCCCTACACTAATTATGTGCTTCAGAGGTCTAAAGTCATTTCTTTAAAATCGATAATTGCCGTACTGGCTTGACTACACTTTTCTTGTCAAATAGTTGGAAATGAAATGAGTTTCCAATTAAAAAAATTACAATTGATTGATGCTTTATGTTTGTATAAAGTATACGTATAAAAAGGAAGCTGTGATATCGTTGCACCATGCAAGGATTCCTGAAAATGGAGAGAAAACATTTATACCTCTTCCAATATTTTCAAATATCCAACGTAAAGTGCATAGCTCAACTGATATCTAGGGCTGTAGGTGCATTGGCCATATAATACAGAGGCTTTTACAACCATATGCCTCCTCAGGATGTTAAAATATACATGATACTTAAAGTTGAATTATGCATATTATTCAATGTTTAATCAATATTTAACATTGTTAAGAGTATATTGTTTGAAGAGATACTCTTTTAATATAATAAACACTCATTAGAAGTCATTAGTTGATGTAACTGCTCATATAACTTTGTCACTTCTTCCATGGGGCTTTCTAAACTTTTGAGTCAATCATGTTTTATAGATGACCCAATTTTGGTAAGAATGACTAGAAACTATGACGATGATTGTGTGGAAGTAATTGCAAGGTAATGCCTGCCTAATCCGATATGAGAAAACTATTAGGGGCGAGGGAAGAGAGAATGTAGTGTGATTAAGTGTGTGTGTGGGTGGGGGGGGGGGGGACCACAATTAGGTCCAGGAAAAAATTGAAAATTTTATACGAATTAGGTATCAATGATTATTGAGATAATATGGACGGGAAAAAAAAAAGAAGAACATATCAGAATATAACAAATTAACAATGAGAATAGAAAATCCAACTTAACAGATTAATTTTTTTTATACAAAATACTCTTCTTAGGTTCACTTTGTCCTAATTGGGTTCTGCTTTGGGAGAGAGTGATGGTTGATATGAATATTAATCAATACCAAGATGCAACCAAGCACACTTGTATTGCAGTTGGCAACTGACTCGTAAGTGGGAGGTGACAGGTTCAATTCTGGCCTTAGAAGGAATAAATTTGTGATAATGCAAAATCCCTTTGTCCCTAATGTGGGCGGCACTCCGAATGCCAAAAAAGTAAAATAAAAGTTAAAAAAAAACATATATCTTTTCATAAACTATTAAGGTGTTTTTACTTTATTTTATGATTTATATAAACTTACATTGAAACTTATGTGGTTTGCATGAATCAATCCATCGTATTAGTGTTGTCAATGACGATACTAAAAGTGATACATACTTTTTAAACTAAAAGTGAGACAGGCTTTTTTATCTAACTCAAAAACTTTGAGTACAACATACTTATATGCATCACTCTATACTTGTTATAAAATTACAAGGTACAGAAAAAGACGACAAACACTTAAACAAAAAGTTGTGAGGAATGTTTTCATGCCTGTTTGTGTTATTGTGTTATTACCAATGTGACTCCATAATGACGCAGATGGTTGTTGGGTGACTAATTGTATGCATACAGTGCATGTTATAAAGCTATAACTCCTTTATGTGACGAAACCATAATCCATTCTTTATCACGAGCATTTCACACACAAAAACTCTGCTGACTTTGGTGTGTAACTTCATGTATCAACTAATAGCTTAGACAGTGTAATATGAAGGAGAAGAAATCTTAATACAAGACAATGTGAGCACTGTCTCTAATTTTTAACTGGCTAAGAGCATCCACAGTCGTGCAAGCTAAAAAATAGCAAAATGCATAAATAGAAATAGCAGTTCATCATTTCGCTGCAGTCATGAAATGCTAAAAAATAGCAAAGTGGAGGAAAAATAGAACAGACGAAGCTTGAAGTTTCGTCGTCTGAACAAAAAAAAAATTAAAATTTTCTTTTGAACGGACGAAGTTTCCTCCGGACTTTTTGGCAAAAAAGCAAAGTCTCGAACGAAACTTGAAGTTTCGTCCGTGACATTTGCATGCTGACTCATGATTAAGTAGCCTAAACTTGATGATTAATCCACTAACTCATGATTAAGTAGCCTAAAAATTAGGTAAGTTTAATTAATCCACTAAACTTGACTTTTTTTATTTTTTATTCACAAAGGTCCTCAGACAAAACTTCATGTTTCGTTCGATGGATTAAAAATAATATAAAATATTTCGGACTTAACTTGAAGTTTCGTTTTGTATAATATGCATTTAGCTATTTCCTCTCTCATATATAGCATCTCATATATAGCAGTTAACGATTATGGCAGATTATGCATATATACCTAACTAGTGCAGCACTCGAAATGCTAAAAAATGCATTTTATGGAAAAATACCACACGACTGTGGATGCTCTAAGGAACCTTTTCATATCATTTCTGTTACTCATTTCCCCCCTCTTTTGATCACTTATGTCTTGGATTTTTCTCTGTCTGTTCCCTTGTTTTTCTCGCTCTTTCATCCTGTTCTTTTGTACCCCTCTCATTTTTGCTAGTTTCTGATAAAAATACAAAATCACAAAAAGAATGAACTTGGTTCTTTATGAAAAAAAAAAAATCGGAGTCCTCTATTTTGCTTTTTTACTATACAGTCTATTTTCTATAAAAAAGCAGTTCGAATGGGTGGACATGTGGGGCATTTGACCTCTGCACGATTCATCTCTTTTTGTCATACCAATGTTTAACAACACTGGAAATTGATGACAACTATTATGCGTGGAGGGAGTAAGCAAGGCTCTTAAGTACTAGCATAATGAAGAAAAAAACATGTTAGTTGCACATGCAATCTACTGAAATAATAATGTGTGATCTGTTTGTGTATGCAGTTGAGCAAGAAATGTGGGAGAGAGAGATTGGCCGACTTCGTGCATTTTTCCATCATCAGCATCAACAGCAGCAGCAACAACAGCAGCAGCAGCAGCAGCAGCAGCAACCCCAGCAGCAAAGGCATCAACAACGCCCCAATTCTAACCATTCTCGCAGTAACAGTAGAGACCTCGACCAGCAATTTGCCAACCTCTCTTTAAAGCACCAGGATGCTAATTCTGGGCGGGATCAGGGCCCACTCCATATTTAGACAATATTTACTTCCTCAGGCCACAAATTTTTGCTCCAGGAGCTGAGCAAGATCTCTGGGGTTTTAGTTTTATGGCGAATAATTTAGAACCTAGTCTTAATTTCCTTCCACATTATCGCGCACCTGGCAGTCATCTTCAGCTATAACCTGGCACATTGGATCGACCAGTCGGAGGTGTTAGGCTATTTTGTTAATTAACATGCCCTTTGTATGTATGCATGTTTTCCTGTCTATTATTACTGGTAACATCAATTTGAGGTGGTCAAGCAGCCTGCATTAGCTTGCATGCGCTGGCTGTTAGAGGCGGATCAACAAGTTTCATCTTGTTTGTATGTAAGAAACTCAGCAATGTTTGCGGCATTTCTAACAGCATTAGCCCCCCAAAATTAATTAGAGAAATCCGGTGTTTTATTTGCAATCGTTTAAAAAATTAAATGAAAAGGAGTGTACTTATTAGCTTCATACCATATATATATGAATAAATCGCCCATTGACGCAAGTGCTACAATTTCCTTGTTCGTACTTGCTACATTGTTCTTGTTTCATGGATACTTATTATCATCGATGTGAACTTCCCTTCAGGTTCCATAAATCCTGAAGATTCTGATCATTCCTTAATAGAAATTGCTTTCAGACCTAAAAAACACGTCGCATGGACCTAAGTGTCAGCGCGCTTAACCCCAAAAGTCATTAGCCCCTACAGCATACAACATCATTATTTTTCGATGTGGGTAATTCAATAACATTCTTATCTTTTCTGCTAGTAAAATATATCTATACTAGGTATGCTCGTGGCACGTGCCTACGGCACGTCTTCGGAACTGCATATAAATTTGATACATCAGGCTCTGTTTGTGTTATTTATGAGCTTACAAAATTACACACTTCATGCTCTGTTTCTGTTTGTTCTGAGCTAACAAAATTTGACACTACATGCTCTGTTTATGTTTGTTCTGAGCTTACAAAATTTGATACTTCATGATCTGTTTGTGTTAGTTCTGAGCTTACAAACTTTGACACGTCATGCTCTCTCTCTGTTTGAGACTTCATTTGTAAAAAAAACATTAGCCATTTTACATGTCGCTAGCCAAATGACCAAGATATAGTTTGGAATCATAATAGATTTTAGGAAATTTCGACAGAACCTCCCTTAAAATATTAGCCATTTTACAGCAATTCCTTACAAAATTCTGCTCACAATTAAAAATTTATTATCACAGTCAAGAAATATAAATCCTCCCCAGGCCAATCCAAGCAACATCACACACATTATATATATAGGGCTCTGGGAAGAAAAAATCTTCATATGACTAAGATACAAAATAAAAACCAAGATATCGTTTGAAAACATAATAGATTTTAGAAAATTTAGTAAAAATTTTGACAGAACCTCCCCTAAAATATTAGCCCTTTTACAGAAATTCCTTACGGAATTCTGCTAACAATTAAATATATGACATCACAGGCAATAAATATCAATCCTCCCCAGGCTCAACCGAGCAACATCACACAGGCATCATATATATAAGGCTCTGGGGGGGAAAATCAGAATATAATGCAAGATACAAAATAAAAACCAAAAATTCGTTTGAAAACGTAATGAATTTTTTGAAAAACCTTCGAAAACCTTTCAAAAATCAAACACAGAACCCAATACTCCACAAAATTGCGGGTACGGGTATTAACATAACTATATTATATCATCATTATACACAGATACTTTCATAATCTCCGAAAATGCTAAATATTACAACTATTATATCCTTCACCAAAATTTACACCAACCAACCGAATGAGAGGTAAAAAAAATTACAGTCTTGTAGAAAAACAGAATGCTTCATGTCTTCAAAAATGGGACCAAACAGTGTACCTAAAAAAACAGTAAGAGTTTTGAAACAAATAGTAAGAGTTTACAATAATCAATGAAAACAATGAGAGTTTTAAAACTAACAACAAACAGCAAACAATAACTATTTGTTGAGGTAATAATATGAGATGGAAGTATTTATGATCAATTTGCTGAGGTACTAATATGAGAAATTTGTTTTTCAGTGGACGGTTCACAATTTTTTAGCTTTCAAGTGAAAGAAACTTCTATTACAATGTGGAAGCTATGTGTATGGACTCATAGCTCATGTCAACATTCCATGAACAACACTCATGCATGCTCTTGGTGAAAATTCATATATATCATTCTTAATGATTATTATCCATATCCATATGCAAGATTTCAGGAAGAGGTTTCATTGATATGGAAATAGAAGTATATATAGTAATTTCTTCAAGATAAAGTAAAGATTATAACGAAACATAAAACATAAAACATAAAAAAGTTGCAAAGGTGGCTAATGAGATAACTTTTGTTTAGCAAATGTATCACCTTCTACATCTTCTGTGAAAAAATGAAAGTTTGAATGCTAAAAAAAAATTCCTTTCGAATTTTTCATCATGCTTAAGGCATCGTGCCATGAAATTGACTTGCATTATTTTTTTCAATCACACAACTATAGTGAATTGGTTCTTTTATAAAAAAAATTAACCTGTTAAAGGCATCATGTTGTGAGATAGAAATGATAAATTAGAACATTATGAACCTCTTAGCATCTTTGTGAACAAAAGATTTGAGTTTTTAAATGCAATATTTGCAAGATATGGTGTTATGGTTTTTAGTGCTGATGTTAGAATTCAATTGGGTTGGCAAAATCTTATGTATCTGAAAGATTCTGTATGGACATTTTTGTGGCATTATGTTATCATTGCGATTAGTAAAAAGTTACAACATATTTCCTTCATTAGCATGATTTAACATGAACTTCATTTCGATTTCTAAAAATCCATTTGTTTTCTTATTTTAATTGCATATATTTCTGTTGGGCTATATATCAATCTCATCGTGTAGTAAACATTTTTTTTCAGATTAGGTGTAGGACCTTGTCTAGCATGGTCGCGAAAGGTTTGAGATAATGACAGAGATCCAGGTGGTAGAATCAGCCCCCCTAGCTACTGTTCTTGATAATGGCCATTCGATCACCTATGTTAGACGGACAGGATAGGACCTGTAGTTCTTGGTGAGCGAGCAAGTTGCCAGGGAGCTGTACTAATACAGATCTTATGATCCAGCATTCTCCTATGGTTAGAATCCAGGGAGTTTTTAAATGCAATATTTGCAAGATATGGTGTTATGGTTTTTAGAACCTATGGTTAGAATCCAGATGAAGCACTAATTTCCCGGGAAGAAAGATCATTTCGATTATGGATCAATAGTCTTGGCATCTCTACATATATCATATATCAATAATGTGTTTGAAGATCTTAGAAATGGGTAATTTATTGATATTTATTTGTCAGAATCCAGAGATCCTTTTATTTCAATTATTGAACGGATGTATCTAACTACTTCCTCTTCAGTTGGGTCCTCCTTGAGGCCATTGACAAAATTTCTCCAGGGATTGTCTCTTGGAAGGTCGCAAACATGCCTCAAATCAAAATGCCTTTCAAGAAAGTAGAAAATGGTAACCAAGTAGTCAGGATAGGGAAACAGCTTAAATTTCCTTAGTCAATATTGCTGGTAATGATATTAGTTAAGATCATTTTGAAGTTCAGTAAGATTGTACTGTTCAGTTAATTTGTATTATGTGTCTTTTTCAGCATTTCTGTGGCAATTGATGCGTTATAATATTCTTCAACTGCTCAAGAATTTGAAATTACAATCTCATCAAAAGGAGATCACAAATGCAGATATTTTGAAGTGGGCTAATGATAAAGTGAAAAATTCATGAAATCATTCTCGGATGCTGAGTTTTAAGGTGTGTCTTCCTTCATAATTTTGACAGTGGAAATCACACCTGTTAAGAAAGCAATACCCCTTGATGTACATCCTGATGTTGTGACAGTTTCTATATAGATACATTTAGATGACTAAAATGATGATCTCATCATTCATCTTAACAAATGCATGGACCAAAGCTAAATGATTTGGATATATTTACCCCCTATTCATATTATTAGTCTACAATAGCAATTATAAGGTTGTTTTTCTATTTTTTTGAATTTAATTATCTGTTTGCTATTTAATTATCTGTATTGACTTTCTCGATATATTTTATATTTATGCTTTTCTATATCTGCATGTCATCATTTTAGTCGTGGTGTGATTGGTGCTTTATAGACAATTTCATAGATGGGATAAAGTTCTGATGATGAGATTCATCTATCATAAACAGATAGGCATCCCATGCCAGCACAAATTTTGATTTCAAGATGTCACCATTTTTATAAGGTATCAATTTTAGTATCAATTTTGTTAGGGTTTGTGCTTTTTATCATCAATTTAGGGTTTGATGAATTGGGAATTTAGGGTTTTGACTGATTAAATTGGTTCTAATTTGTGATATTGTTCAATTAGTAATTTTACTTTTATTTATGCGTTATAATATTCTATTTTGTGATATTGTTCGATTATGGATAAATTACCCATTTCTAAGATCTTCAAACACATTATTGATATATGATATATGTAGAGATGCCAAGACTATTGATCCATAATCGAAATGATCTTTCTTCCCGGGAAATTAGTGCTTCATCTGGATTCTAACCATAGGTTATAAAAACCATAACACCATATCTTGCAAATATTGCATTTAAAAACTCCCTGGATTCTAACCATAGGAGAATACTGGATCATAAGATCTGTATTAGTACAGCTCCCTGGCAACTTGCTCGCTCACCAAGAACTACAGGTCCTATCCTGTCCGTCTAACATAGGTGATCGAATGGCCATTATCAAGAACAATAGCTAGGGGGGCTGATTCTACCACCTGGATCTCTGTCATTATCTCAAACCTTTCGCGACCATGCTAGACAAGGTCCTACACCTAATCTGAAAAAAAATGTTTACTACACGATGAGATTGATATATAGCCCAACAGAAATATATGCAATTAAAATAAGAAAACAAATGGATTTTTAGAAATCGAAATGAAGTTCATGTTAAATCATGCTAATGAAGGAAATATGTTGTAACTTTTTACTAATCGCAATGATAACATAATGCCACAAAAATGTCCATACAGAATCTTTCAGATACATAAGATTTTGCCAACCCAATTGAATTCTAACATCAGCACTAAAAACCATAACACCATATCTTGCAAATATTGCATTTAAAAACTCAAATCTTTTGTTCACAAAGATGCTAAGAGGTTCATAATGTTCTAATTTATCATTTCTATCTCACAACATGATGCCTTTAACAGGTTAATTTTTTTTATAAAAGAACCAATTCACTATAGTTGTGTGATTGAAAAAAATAATGCAAGTCAATTTCATGGCACGATGCCTTAAGCATGATGAAAAATTCAAAAGGAATTTTTTTTTAGCATTCAAACTTTCATTTTTTCACAGAAGATGTAGAAGGTGATACATTTGCTAAACAAAAGTTATCTCATTAGCCACCTTTGCAACTTTTTTATGTTTTATGTTTTATGTTTCGTTATAATCTTTACTTTATCTTGAAGAAATTACTATATATACTTCTATTTCCATATCAATGAAACCTCTTCCTGAAATCTTGCATATGGATATGGATAATAATCATTAAGAATGATATATATGAATTTTCACCAAGAGCATGCATGAGTGTTGTTCATGGAATGTTGACATGAGCTATGAGTCCATACACATAGCTTCCACATTGTAATAGAAGTTTCTTTCACTTGAAAGCTAAAAAATTGTGAACCGTCCACTGAAAAACAAATTTCTCATATTAGTACCTCAGCAAATTGATCATAAATACTTCCATCTCATATTATTACCTCAACAAATAGTTATTGTTTGCTGTTTGTTGTTAGTTTTAAAACTCTGATTGTTTTCATTGATTATTGTAAACTCTTACTATTTGTTTCAAAACTCTTACTGTTTTTTTAGGTACACTGTTTGGTCCCATTTTTGAAGACATGAAGCATTCTGTTTTTCTACAAGACTGTAATTTTTTTTACCTCTCATTCGGTTGGTTGGTGTAAATTTTGGTGAAGGATATAATAGTTGTAATATTTAGCATTTTCGGAGATTATGAAAGTATCTGTGTATAATGATGATATAATATAGTTATGTTAATACCCGTACCCGCAATTTTGTGGAGTATTGGGTTCTGTGTTTGATTTTTGAAAGGTTTTCGAAGGTTTTTCAAAAAATTCATTACGTTTTCAAACGAATTTTTAGTTTTTATTTTGTATCTTGCATTATATTCTGATTTTCCCCCCCAGAGTCTTATATATATGATGCCTGTGTGATGTTGCTCGGTTGAGCCTGGGGAGGATTGATATTTATTGCCTGTGATGTCATATATTTAATTGTTAGCAGAATTCCGTAAGGAATTTCTGTAAAAGGGCTAATATTTTAGGGGAGGTTCTGTCAAAATTTTTACTAAATTTTCTAAAATCTATTATGTTTTCAAACGATATCTTGGTTTTTATTTTGTATCTTAGTCATATGAAGATTTTTTCTTCCCAGAGCCCTATATATATAATGTGTGTGATGTTGCTTGGATTGGCCTGGGGAGGATTTATATTTCTTGACTGTGATAATAAATTTTTAATTGTGAGCAAAATTTTGTAAGGAATTGCTGTAAAATGGCTAATATTTTAAGGGAGGTTCTGTCGAAATTTCCTAAAATCTATTATGATTCCAAACTATATCTTGGTCATTTGGCTAGCGACATGTAAAATGGCTAATATTTTTTTTACAAATGAAGTGTCAAACAGAGAGAGAGCATGACGTGTCAAAGTTTGTAAGCTCAGAACTAACACAAACAGATCATGAAGTATCAAATTTTGTAAGCTCAGAACAAACATAAACAGAGGATGTAGTGTCAAATTTTGTTAGCTCAGAACAAACAGAAACAGAGCATGAAGTGTGTAATTTTGTAAGCTCATAAATAACACAAACAGAGCCTGATGTATCAAATTTATATGCAGTTCCGAAGACGTGCCGTAGGCACGTGCCACGGGCATACCTAGTCATTCAATATTCAGTATTGTATTCATTCTCTCTGATTTATCTTAACATGGTATCAGAGCCAATTATCCAAAATTTTCTTTCTTAAATTTCTGTCTCAACAAAAAAAAACAAAAAAACAAAAAACACCGAAGTCATCTTCTTCAGCAACTTCGGTGAACCCAAATCACCGAAGTCAAGTCCTCTTCTTCGGCAAACCCAAAAATCACCGGCGCCATCTTCAATTCGTCATCAGATCGTCCTCGTCAGATCGTCGCTTTTCAAGATCCAGATCCAGATCCGCCGCCATCTTCAACTTCGTCATCAGATCTTCAACGACCGAAGCTATCTTCAACATCAGCTATTTTCTTTTGGATCCATCCATCTGTTGGCAGACCCTGCTTTTTTTTTTCTTGATTCGATTTGTTGTTTTTTTTTCATCAAAACTTTTGAAACCACTCACCATTTTCAACTTGTTCATTCCGACATATAGGGACCCTCTCCCGTACCCTCGTGGAAAGGCTATCTTTATTATGTTGTCTTCATTAATGACTTCACTAGACATACATGGGTTTTTCTTATGCGTCAGCGATCTGAGATACCTGATATTTACCGGTTCTTTACAAATATGATTCACACTCAGTTCGGTGTGTGCATTAAGAACTTTCGATCGGACGGTGCACGTGAGTACACTTCCAGCACTATGAGATCAATTCTTCAGTCTCACGGCACCCTGTTTCAGCAATCATGCCCTCACACACATGAGCAGAATGGTGTAGCTGAACGCAAGCATCATCACATCCTTGAGATGGCTCGCGCTCTTTTACTCTCCTCTTCTGCTCCTCGTTCTTTCTGGGCTCTGTAGCGCCCCGATTTCCAATACTAGGAAACCGTGACACGAGCCAAGACCTTTTCTTCAATTAGTCACAATACACAGAAAAAACAGGAGAATTTAAAACTTTTATTCAACACCCAATGTATTACAAGTCTGAATATTATACAACTGCAATACCTTACAATAGAGTTACAATATTACCTTTACATTTCCAAGTATTACAACCTTCAACAAATTACATCAGAGTACAAGGAATGAAGAACAACACTTGGTAACTCTCACTTGAGTACTTCTCAACTAATAGATAGTCAATACATATACTGCAGCGGAACTAAACATAATACTGACTCCTTGCTTTCCTTGCCTTGAGTCCTCCTGAATCTCGCCTTTGTACTTCGGCGATCCAGTACCTATGGAAGTGGGGACGTCAGTATTCACTGATGCTTAAAGGCTGATCATATAGCAGCGAATCTCCCAAACAACATACAAAATATAGCAATGGTGTTGGTGTAGTTTAAGTGTTCGTGAGTGCTAGGACTAGACTCTAATGCGATATTTAAATAGAACTAGGATGCTCCCTATTCTAACGTCAGCAAGTCTCCGAAGCAACATGCAGCCCATACTACATGCGACCCCATCTCAAGCCGTTTCTCCATATATAGGGATTTGAATCTGCATTACGCATTCTAATTGTACACAACCTGTTCCTGACAATACTCCATGACTCTGTGAGGTTGCAGAAGGGATCAAGTCCCCCTATGCAGTCTGCTTATGGTGTCTCCGTTTTCCACTACTACTCGGCATGCTGGACCTCACTGACGATCCCAGTGTATCGGGCCTCGTTCCAAAATCCAAAATCATAACCATAGGGTCTCGCAAGCGCAGGGTAGCGCGAAGCCTACCCTGTGGCACCCTCTGGGGTCTCGCAAGCGCAGGACTGCACCATGCATCCTTTGGCACCCCAGCCACGGTATTTCAGGAATGAACAGCGCGAGATACGCAACCCGTGCTCTCAACTTGTGAGACGCCACCGTACGTATCCCTTTGACGGGAAGGTACAACCCAATATCACCGCCTAAGGCCTCCCTCAAGGGACAAGTTGGTCGTAAGGTGCCCCCTACAACCAACTCCTCTCTCTTCGGCAAGGGTCTGAGCAAAATGACCTTTATAAGTCACTACCCTAATGATGTCCCTGACTCGACGATCCTAGGGACGATAATATTATAAACATAACATGCTAGGCCTTAAATTAGGCTTCGCAAGACAACTCTACTAGGCTGCTCGACCTAGACTCACCAGAACCCCTCAGGATCCGGTTCGTGGCTCATCGATCCAAGACTTCGGCCGTGTGAATATACATGCATGCCGCTACCCTAGACTTGGATTCCGTCTATACTCCGGTCCTCGATCAACCTATCCTGGTTAAGATTCGACGGTACACAAGGAGTGACTCCTCCACAGTTCCTTAGGGTAAGAAAACATATGTCTTGATGGTCGATAGCCCTTAGGGTGGTAATATCACCCTAGACGAACACAACGAACTGTGTACTAGCTAACAAGCTATACACGAGTAACAACCACATACGAGCTAATAAGCTATGTATGAAACAATAACTACCTACGAGCCAGGCGGGCCTCGTAGGAGACAACAACGTGCATACCAGCCAAATAAGCCGCGTATGAGACCAACAGCTACGCACGGGCCGGTCGAGCCGCGTACGAGACAACAACCTACATACGAGCCAAATAAGCTACGTATGAGACCCACAGCTACGTACGGGCCAGTCGAGCCACGTACGAGCACAGCCATATGCAAACAACCATACAGGTAATCAATCTTAAAAGCAACCAAACGTGCTTACTAGCAAACTTGATCTTCTATTATTAGAAGCAACAGAAGAATCTACTAATAGTCTATGATCGGTATTCTACTAAGGAAGAACCGAAGGCGACATAACAGCCTTTATCAAACTAACTATTACTAGTGGTCTTCCCAATCCTTGTTACTTCGACCTATAGTGCCTTAAGCATGGCATACAATTGCAAGCATCTTCCTACGACAATCTAATTATATAACATAACTACTCACCACAATACTCCTGAGTACGAATATGATTAAGCATGTGCTTATATCAAGCTTAAGCATGAAAATCACTACGATCTAGACATGGAGTCCACTATGGTCAAGCTTAGGTTATAACTTGAGCGTGAATGCTTACTACTTATCATGACTAATCACCACAACCCAAGCATGGATATATAACTAGTATGAACATGCAACATTCCAAAGCATGGTAGGTATTCTAACATTAATCCTACAACATTCTAAGCATGTATTTAAACTTAGCATGATATACTTCATTCCTAGACATGGTATGCTACTTTCATATTAACATATAGCATGGTATCCATTTTAGTAACATTCTAGTCATGTATACTAGTTAAGTATCAACCTACAATATAGCATGAGTTTCTACAACAATTCTAGCATGGATAGAATATAACATAAAAATCACTACAACTAACCATGGATAGTTACTTTAATCTAAGCATGAATATCTACTATATTTAAGCATGAATCTCATTAGCATGGATACCATTAACTTAACATAAACAACAATTAGCATGACACCTATTTACTAAGCATGAATAATGATTAAGCATGATTATCTACTAACATAGGATGAACAAATACTTATCTATGCATGGGTATCATGTAAACATGAATATTTATTTAATCTAGCATGGTATACAACTTTACCTTCAATTAAACTAACATGGTATACAACTTTTCTACTATCATCCAAGCATGAATCTTTATTAAGCATGAATAACTACTAAACATGAATGTCTTACTAAGCATGAGTAACTACTAGTATGAACATACAACATTCCTAAGTATATGTATATATACTTCTAACATGGTAAGTAATTTTATCATGGATCCTACAATATTCTAAGCATCTAGAAAGACTTAGCATGGTACATATCATCCCTAAGCATGGTAAGTAATTTTATCATGGATCCTACAACATTTTAAGCATCTAGAAAGACTTAGCATGGTACATATCATCCCTAAACATGGTAAGTAATTTTATCATGGATCCTACAACATTCTAAGCATGTATGTCATTCTTAAACATGATAGACAATTTTGGCATGAATCCTACAACATGTATGTCATTCCTACATATGATAGGTAATTTTAGAATTAATCCTACAACATTCCAAGCATAAATATTCTTCCTAACCATGATAGCTATTTTTAGAATGAATCCTATAATATTCTAAGCATAAATAAATTAATCTAAACATGGTAGGAAATTCTTAGAATGAATCCTACAACATTCTAAGCATAAATAAATTAATCTAAACATGGTAGGAAATTCTTAGAATGAATCCTACAACATTCTAAGCATAAATAAATTAATCTAAACATGGTAGGAAATTTTAGAATGAATCCTACAACATGTATATCATTCCTACACATGGTAGGCAATTTTAGAATTAATCCTACAATATTCCAAGCATAAATAACCTTCCTAAACATGACAGGAAATTTTAGAATGAATCCTACAACATTCTAAGCATCATTAAACATGCTAGGTATTTTTAGAATAAATCCTACAAAATTCTAAGCATAAATAAATTAATCTAATCCAATCTTAGCATGGTATTTACTTTATTTTAATAAGAACATAAAATAAATCTCTACAACTATCTACTACTACTACTACTTCATTCTATCATAACATAAAGCATCTACAATTACTTCTTTTTATCATCTACTACTACTACTTTATGTTAACCATGAATATAACATAAGTATCTACAACTATCCACCATTACTACTACTTCATTTTAACATAACATACAACTATCTACTACTACTTCTTTTAATACTTACTACTTCTTTATTTTAGCAACATACCACTACTATTTTATTTTAACAACATGCTACTACTACTTTATGCTACTACTACTTATTTTAACAACATACTACTACTACTTTGTTTTAACAACATGCTACTACTACTTTATTGTATTAACATACTACTTAAATGTCTACTAATCTTTATTAGCATTTATTTATTACTAGTGATCATAAAAAAAGAGATCTTTTTATTTATTCCACAACTAGTGAATTAAATTAATTCCTTTTTCACAATTAGAATTTATACCTACAATGTGTTCTTTCTTATTTAAGATTATAAAGGAAAAATAAACAATAATAAATAAAGTGAGAATCCTTTATTTTTTTGGTCCATCCAACATATGTATTCTCTTTTTTTTTGTCTAAGTCCAATATGTGTCCTACAACCAAAAATGGTTGTATAAAGTCCATATGCTTTATGTATAGTTCATATTCAAGTCCTACAACCAAGGATGGTTGTATACACAAGTCTATATGCATATGTTTATTTTAGTCCCATTTTATAACACAAAACAACAACTACAACTATAAAGATTTGATCTTTATGTGTTTAGTTGGTACTACTACTACTTTCTTTCTTTTATTCATCACAACATTCACAACAACAACACATACCCATCACAAGAACAACTCCCAAAAACAAAAGAAAAACAAAACAAGAAGATAAGGAGAAGAAGTCAAAACACAATACAAACAAACAAACAAGCAAGAGAAACCCCCACCTTAATCTTTTTGTAGGAAGGACTAGCCTATGCTCCTTCTCCTTCCCCTTAGCTTCTAAGAACTCCTAAGAAGACCTACAAGGAAAACTCTCAAGTTAGTTTTTGTTCTCTCTTTCTTTTCCTTTCCTTTCTTTCTATCTTTTTGATCTTTCTAAAATGAGATAAGGTGGAGAAGGAGGGGGTATTTATAGGTGGAGAGAAGGGTGGATAGTGCAAATGTGCACATACAAAAGTGCACAAAAGCCCTCCCATGAAATGGGGGCCGGCCATACTCCTAGGGGAGGTAGGGATGAGGTGGAGGTATGGTGAGGGTATGGTGTTATGTGGGGGAGGTGTTATGTGAGGGTTTCTAGAAGGGTTTTCTTAACCTTCTCATGCATACTTAACCTAGGTTAAACACTTATAAACCCTAACAATCTAATAGGTTTTGTCATAACAAAACAAGTGTTGTCCAAAAATACACAACACACAATTTGTATAACATACTAATCGACATACTACACGTATGTGCGCATATATGTCTGTATACTGAAAATCTTCGCATAATCCGTATAAAATAATTTAATCTCGGAAATAATAATAAAATAAATTCTATTTTTAGTTCGGAAGGTCACGGTACCAATTTGATACAATACGGATGTATACTGACCGATATCTGGGTACAGATAATGTCTATGAATAACCCGGGTGAAAATCACCAAAATATTCTAATTTTGGAATAATAATAAAATAATAATAAAATAATAATTTATATAAGGTAATATCCGTCCGGGATATTACAGCTGAAACTATCATGACCTCTGTTAGTCTCATCAACATTACTCCCTCATTTGCCATAGCTAGTACGACGCCTTACGAGGCTCTTTATCATTCACCACCTGACTACAGTATGCTCCGTACCTTTGGATGCACCTGTTACGTCCTTCTCCCTCCTACTGAGCGGACGAAGCTCTCCGCTCGTGCTGCTAAGTGCGTTCACCTAGGTCTCAGTCCTGAACACAAAGGTTATCGTTGTTTTGATCCATCAACGGGTCGTGTCCGCATTTCTCGATATGTATCCTATGTGGAAGACTCCCCTTACTACCTGACCCGCCCTCCCCCCCCCTCCCCCCCGAGGATACTCGATTTCTCGATTCCCCAGTTGTTGCTAGCCCTCCGACTTTACCTTCCCGCATTCCTTTTGATCCCACTCTGCTGGCTCTATTCACATCTCCTGCAGTCCTTACACCTGTTGTTCCTCCTACCGAAACACCACCTGCATCCCCACAACAGCCAGCACCCATCCAACCTACTTTCCCACCGACACATACACCTACTGCACCGTCCTCACGCCCACACCCTGTCACTCCACCACCTCTTCGTCAGTCTACCCGTTCCACTTCTGGTATTCCTCCGGCACGTTATACACCTGATGCCACTGGTCCTTCTGACCAGTTTGGTTTTGCCACCCTAGCTTCCTACTCACCACAGTTTCATGTATATCTCACTGCAATACACTCTACACGTGAGCCCAGAACTTATCAAGACGCAATTCAATATCCTGAATGGAGGAAAGCTATTGCAGAGGAATTCAGTGCATTTGATCAGACTGGAACTTGGGATGTTGTTCCTCTGCCAGAGGGCGTTCAGCTTATTAGTTGCAAGTGGATCTTCAAGGTCAAATATCAACCTGATGGATCTATTGAGCGGTACAAGGTTCGTTTAGTAGCCCGAGGATTTACTTAGGAGCATGGCATTGATTATGATGAGACATTTTATCCTGTTGCACAGATAACTACTGTTCGCACTCTTCTTGCTGTTGCAGCCATCTGCCAATGGCCGTTATACTAGATGGACGTGAAGAATGCTTTTCTTCATGGTACCTTATCTGAGGTTGTTTATATGGATCCTCCTCCTGGCCTCCCTACTCCTCCTCGTCATGTTTGCCAGTTGCGTCGAGCTATATATAGTTTGAAGCAGGCCCCTCGAGCCTGGTTTGAGTGTTTTTGCCTTGTCATCACCAAGGCTAGTTTTAGTCAGAGTTCTCAGGACCATTCTATTTTTATGCCGTCATCACCGCAGGGGAGGGTAATTCTACTACTCTATGTTGACGATATGATCATTACTGGAGATGACTTTGCGGGCATTACATCCACCCAGAAATACCTTCATCAGCAGTTCCATATGAAAGACCTTGGCAGACTACGTTATTTTTTAGGTTTAGAGATTGCTCATGGATCTCCGGGGATACTCATTTCTCAGCAGAAATACACATCAGATATTATTTCCGCTGCATGTCTCTCTGACAGTCGATCAGCTGATACACCCTTAGAGCTCCATGTGAAGCTTCGTCCCACAGATGGTGAGCTTCTTCCTGATCCTACCAGATACAGACAGATTGTTGGATAGCTTGTCTACTTATGCATGACCAGACCCGATATTGCTCATGCAGTTAGTATTGTCAGTCAGTTTGTTTTCACTCCTATATCAGTTCACTATGGTGCTCTTCTTCAGATCCTCAGATATCTTCGGGGCACTATCACTCGCTCATTATTCATGCCTTCTACATTCAAACTAGAGCTCAGTGCATATTCTAATTCAGATTGGGCAGGTGATCCGACTACCAGAAAGTCTACCACAGGTTTCTGTCTATTTCTTAGTGATTCACTGATCTCATGGCGGAGCAAGAAATAGGTAGTTGTTGCATGTTCTTCCACCGAGACTGAGTACAGAGCAATGACAGCTACTACTAGAGAGATTGTTCATGTTCGTTGGTTGTTATCAGATATGAGTATCACTCTTACAGGAGCTACTCCACTTTATTGTGATAACCAGAGTGCATTGCACATTGCAAGCAACCCGGTCTTTTATGAACGAACGAAGCATATTGAGATTGATTGTCATTATGTTCATGAGCATTTTGAGGCAGGGACCATCTCTCTCCATTCTGTGATCTCTTCCCAGCAGACAGCATACTTCTTCACCAAATCCCATATTGTTCAGAGATTCCGACACTTAGTAGGCAAACTCACATTGTTTGACCCATCGTGAGTTTGAGAGGGGGTGTTAGAGATTATAGTCCCACATTGGGTAGTTGTCTAGTTTTGTATTTGGTTCCTCCTATATATAGGAGATATTGTACTCAGTTATTTCTCAATTCAATATTCAGTATTGTATTCATTCTCTCTGATTTATCTTAACACTGATTTTTTTTTACACATGCTTCTTATGATATGAGAAACACGATGAACAATGCAAACCGTTCATATGGAGTCCCATTGTGAAAGTAAAAGTGTAAAACGACTCTATTTTGAGAGTATTGTTCTTCTACAAGTAGGGAGGCATCCTTTCCTCATATAACTATGGTGGATATTTTCTTTGTTTAATCAAGTTATTGGGAAAATATTTTAATTCATTTTCACTATGGTATGATTTTAGAATTAAGATGATTTCAAAAGCAAATCAGGGTAATTTCAAAATCGTTTATGATTTTAAATATATACCTAGTATGGTTTTGAAATTAGTCAACTTAGATTTCACATACTTTTTTGGTATTATTGTTGTATATGAATATGAGAATAAATAATAATGATGGTATAAATTATATTATTAATTATTTTAAAGCGTTATTTCCATATAACTCACTCATAGTATATGACATATTCCAAAAAACTACTTCTGAAAGTTTCATTTGCTTTATATTGGGTAAAGAATTAACCTGAGTTTGATAAAGATAATTTTATCTCTGGTTATAAATTATTGACCCTAAATTTGGTGTGCAAAAAACATACATATACATCTAATATTTTTATCTGAGATCTTTACAAGTTAATATAGAATGAAATTCAAAGCAAAAGAAAAAGAATTATGCAAATATAAAAGATCAAAAATATCTGCATCAAGAAGAAAGATGTAATTGATCCTCAAGAAGCCAGTGTATTCAAGATTATTTACTACTTTATTTGTGATGAATAAATATGTAAAAGTATTTTTGGCAAGTGATCAAGTTATGAAAAGGATATAAAGTAGATTCACCGAAATATTGAATTCTGTAAAGGTCCACTCAAATGCGACTATAACAGTCAACTGCAATTTATTTGGAACTGGTGCACTCGAATATCATTTTATCGCGACTTCGGTTAGGAGGAAATGACAGTCGATCGCCTAAAAAAGGCAGTTGACCGCAGCCTGACCCGAACCAAATTAGTATTTCTTTTTACATTTGTAGGCAGGAATAATTCTGAAACTCTTTAAATATAGGTGAATCCACTGAGTATTCTTCATCTTTTTTTGACTCGTAAACTTCAGAACTTATCACTTTGCCAAACATCAAGAAAGAATTGTGCTTTTATTATTTTTTTAGTCAAGATGTCGATCTTGCTTTTTTCATTTTGTTTCGGGTTCGAATCAAGGTGGTTTACATGGGCTTATAGAGTAATAAAAGTCTTTTAGGTGTAATAGGAATCTCGGTCTGAATACCGAGAACTCACTGTATGGGGTTTGAGTATAGTTGAATGCATGCGGCGCAGAATTGTTGCAGGTAACAGATAGTGAATTAGACTTGGGGGCTGAACCACTTATATCGATGTGGTTTGTTTCTTTGCATTGTTTGCTTTTTCTAACTTTATCTCTTTACTTCATGCACTTATTTTAAGTTTTTAAGGCCGAAATCTCCTTCCATAAACTTGTACTAATCGGAGTCATCCAAATCCAATGGGTCAAGTATTACATGTTAACTTGTTTTGATGAAAAATGCTACGCTATTCGGAAGGATCACATGTTTCATTTTTTGCAAATGCTTGGAGAAGAAGTCTGGTTGCATCAATAAAATATATATTCCTATTAGTGATGGAAAGAGGTCCTTCACCAAAGCTGAACTTTTACTAAAGAATGCAAACTCCAAGGCTATGACCGCACTTTATGCAGGTTTAAAGAATGAAAAACTCATGCGATGTGGACGAAACTATAAAACTGCATATAAAATCAGGCAGAACATGCAAAGGCATGATAGGGGAACCGCCTCGGAGGTAAAAGCCAAAGTTACTTTATGTTATTATAAGTTTGATGTGTTTCGCATGATTCTAGGTAAAAGTATAGATCAGATGTTGGCCCGCTTTAATATAATTGCTCATGAATTTGAAAGCTTGGGTAATGGCTTGGACGATGCCCGAAAGGTTGGAAAAATCATAAGTTGTCTCTCACCGGAATTAGATATCAAAGCCGCTGGCATGAGAAAAACACATGAAGAAAAGGGGTTCGATTATTACACTTTTTTGGGGAAACTCAAAATATACGAAATGGAGATGGTGGAGACAAAAAATGTATAGACAGAACACTGAGATCATACCCAAAACTAAAGAGAAGACCATTGCCTTAAAGCTGCTGCACCACATCATTCAAACTCAGACAATGATATCCGACAAAGATATCGAGCTCCTAACTGAACAATTCAGTAGGTTTCTCAAAAACAAAAATTATGTCAGGTATCAAGGAGGGATAAACAAAAGCAAAGATGAATCATGCTATAACTGCAAAAAGCCCGAACACATTCGTGCAAATTTTCCACTCAATCAAGACAAGAACAAATCCTACAAACTACAAAAAAAAGGCATTGAAAGCAACTTTGCTTAAGTATGATTCAAGTGATAATGAAGGCGGTCACTATGGGCGAGCAAAAATGAGATTAGCTTTTATGGCTCTTGGAGTTAACGAGGGGCAATCATCACTTCATGAAGTGGTAATAAAAAAACCCACTTATGATGAACTATGTAAAATTGCTTGTAATTATAGGGAGTATGCTAAAAAGGTTAACCATGAACTTAAATAATATCAACAAATGTCTAATGGATCACATGACTCATGCATTGCAAAAAATGAGAAATTGAAAAATGTGAATTATTGAGTTATTGAAAACTTGAGTCATTTAAAAAAGATCATGATTTGTTGGTAGAAGAGAATGACGTTTAAAAGAACAAATTCAAAAATATCTTTCGACAAATCATGTGAATCTAAAAGTGATCCATGAAAACATTGTTCATATTGCTAAGCTTACTACTGAACTTGCTAATTGCAAAAAGAAATTTGATGAATTGGTGGAAGGTTATGAAGAAGCCCTTGAACAAAATAGACAACTTGATAGTGCACTTGATAATCTTCCCTGGGATACTAAAGATGACCATCATACAAGTAAAAGGCTTTGTTGCAAAATAATTGGGCTCGAAGCAACTATTAAAAAATACAAAAAACGGTCATACTTATTTTATGACAAAACAATCAAGGACGACCTATGATAAAAGATGACTTGGTCAACAGTTCACTAAATGTCAAATTCATAAGCAATCTTCCCATACCCATACAAATAATTATTCAAATGTATATGAACCAAGACATAATCATATTACCGGCAATTATTGTTTTAGATTAAGATTTCTTATATTTGTGTTTTGAAATTGAATACTAACTTTATTTGGGTTAGAAAGACTAACAATGCAGGTGTCACACAAACTTGGATACCAAAAGTTGCCTCTACGCATATTGATAGATGTGCGACAACAATTGATTGTCGAATAAAGATGACATATTAATAGTAGTTGCCAATGATAAATGATAAATTTTGTGCAACCCTATTGCCGGGTAACAATGGTTAGGGTAAGACCATATTTAATTAATTCATCTTTGTCGCATGTATGTTATATCGTTTTGCATATTAAGAGCAAATTATATCCACATATGCTTATACTTTTGTATATTTTGATTTATTTTACGATGTATTTTCAACTCATGCTTTATTATCATGCTTAAATTTGAATTCATATTTTTATTTAAAATTACTACTATTTTTGTAGCCACTTGATTTAGTGTCATTTATTTATCCTCTGTTCTCATTTTGATCTCTTATGGAGTTTTGTATTATTTGGAATCAGCTTGAATTTATTATGGATTTCTAAATATATCAAAACTATATTTGTATTTAAGTAAATAAAGGATTTCAATCATATTTGTATACTATATTTACTCTAAATATGTCTATCTAACTGACCTATATTTGACAACTACTTTTCAGAATTTAATTAAGGTCAAATTAGACCAAAGATTCTTAAAATCAAATTTTGATTTGATTGAAATCTGCAATTTTTGAATTTATTGATAGATGGATTTTGTGGAACTGATATCTCTCTCATTTCCTTACTAAATTAGTCAAATAAGATATTGTTTTGTAAGTGTACGAAAAATTATTTTAAATAAAACTGGTTTCAGTCCATTTAAATAGATGACTGTTTTACTACAGGCTGTGCAAAGACTGATTTTCGTCAACTAATTTTTTATTTATTTTTATGCCCCTTATTAATGTAATATAAAAAAGGTCGAGTGTTTTGAACAATAACATGATAATAGTTTTAATTATTGTTTTGATCATTTATATATTAAATGTTGTATATGTGATTTGCATATTGATACATATTAAATTGGATATATCATCCTTGATAAAGCGTTATAGGATTTGAAGTAAGTACCTCGAGCTTGGTAAAAATGTTTGAGCACGTTCCCTACTTGTAGGTTTCTTAAAAAAGAAAGTAGACACCACATTTATTATTATTATTATTATCAAGCACTATCTTAAAGATATTTTATTTCTTAAATTTTGATTGTTCAAATTCAATGTGATTGATGACGATGTTATTTTGGGTTTACTAATGAAAATATGTGCCAGAAGTTTTCAAAGCAAATGCAGGATAAATCTGAGATGGGCATGATGGGTGAGCTGAACTATTTCCTTGGTCTTCAAGTACAACAAAGTAAAAACAGAATCTTTATAAATAAATCTAAATACACAAGAGAATTGTTTAAGAAGTTTGGATTGGAAACTGCAAACACATACAAAACGCCAATGAAAATTACTACAAAACACTCAAATGACAAAAATGGTAAAAGCATTGATATTTCTACCTATCGTAGTATGATAAGTAGTTTTACTTTATATTATTGCATCTCGTCCTGAGATTATTTTTAGTGTTTGTCAGCGTGCCCATTTTCAATCGTGTCTCAAAGAATCACATTTAGTTGCCGTTAAACGTATCCTTAATACCTTAAAGGTACTCCAAACGTGGGACTATGGTATCCCAAAAAAAAATAAATTCTTGTAGGATATAATGATGCCGATTATGCTTGAAGTTTAACTAAAAGAAAAAATACAAGTGGCACATGTCACTTTCTTGTAAATTGTTTAGTATCATGGGCTTCAATGAAGTAAGCCTCCGTTATGTTATTTACCGCCGAAGCTGAACACATAGATGCATGATCATGTTGTGCACATGTATCATGGATGAAACATACATTGTAGGATTGTAAGGTATTTCTCGATCATATTCTAATTAAGTGTGATAATAATAGCACTGTTCACATTACTGAGAATTTTGACCAACATAGTTGCACAAATCATATAAAAATTCGTTACCATTTTATTAAGAATCATTACATTAAATGTGACATCTTACTTAAATATGTTCTGACTGTTTTGCAGTTAGCTGATATTTTTACTAAACTACTAAATGATAAACATTTTTATTATAAATTGTTACTGATATTTCTGCTTGTTTAATGGTTACTTTCTCAATTTTTTTCAATGTTTTCATTGTTCGTATTCATCCTAACACAAATATTTTTTAAAATTAAAAAACAAAAAAAGAGGGGGAGGGGGCGACTAAACATAGTCACAGTTTTGATTTTTTGTTTCATTTTTAAATTTCCTATTCCTTATTCTCTCTATGACATGTGAGGAGGATATTGGTGGTGCAAATACGGGGCAGCGATAGTGAAAAAATGAGGGCACTGATAGTGAGTAGTTGGGGGTTTGAAGAATTTGTAAGAATATTTCTTTTTATGTTTATATGATCTTAAAACTTTTGCAGTATTTTGTATTTCTTCATCAAAGAATATCTCAATCTTTCAAATGTTCTATCATGTATAAGATATTTTGATTAGAATTAAATATGTGATGCTTTAGATCTCTTGCATGGAATGAAATATGTGATGCTTAATTTATATGATTGATAATTGTTATTGGGCATATATAGATTGAGTGTGCATTATTTTTCTCATATAAGATGCATCATTTCACACACACACACACACACACTAATATGCTCTTATGATGTATTAATAAATTAAGGGAGAGTATTGGATTAAGGGGGAGCTTTATCTTAAATTCTTAGTATGGTTTGTCTACACTAAAAAGAGGAGATTGATGACCTAAAGTTTGGTGTGTACAAACCAGACATATGCATCTAATATTTTTATCTAACATTTTTATAGGTTAATATAGAATGAAATTCAAATAAATCTCCAGATCTTCAAAATCAAAGCAAAAGGAAGAATCATGCAAATATCAGAAAAGTTTTATCAAGAAGAAAGATGTAATTGCTCTTCAAGAAGCCAACACATTCAAGATTACCAGCATTCTATATATATATATATATATATCTATTAAAGTAAAAACTACATAGTATGGCATCGAACCTGAGACCTCCCTTTAATCATTTTAAACCCTTACCATACTCTTACCTCCCTAGTAGCACCAAATTTTATTTAATATGACTGACATTTTTGTAATAATTATGTTGTAAATAAATTTGAGCTTTGAGTATTATGATAACTAACAACAATTTACTAAATAGATGGTTAATATAAATTTCACTTAAAAATGAGTGGTTGAGATTAAATGGTTGTTCGTCTACAAATTACAGTTTGTCTACAAAGGACATAACCCCAACTCTCCCATTATAATATTGGAGATTTTATGCTTTATTTGTGAGGAATAGATTTGTAAAAGTATCTTTGGAAATTGATCAAGCTATGGAAAAGATATAAAGTGGATGCACTGAAATATTGTATTCGGTAAAGGTCCGGTCGACTGCAATTATAACAGTCGACTGTAATTTTAGTTGGAATTGGTGTTGTCAACTGTCATTTCCTCGCGACTTTGGCTTAAAGAAAATGACAGTCGACTACCCAAAAAAAGCACCCGACCACAACCTATCCCGATCCACAATTGGTATTTCTTTTTACATTTGTGAAAATGAATAATTATGAAACTCTTTAAATAGAAGTGAATCCACTGAGTATTCTTCTTCGCTTTTGACTCATAAACTTTAGAACTTATAACTTTGCCAAAGAGTAAGAGATAAGTGTGCATTTATTGTTCTTTTTAATGAAGACGTCGATCTTGCCTTTTTCATTTTCTTTTCACTTCGAATCGAGGCCGTTTATGAGGCTTATATAGTAATAGAAGTCCAGTGGGCATAATAGAAATATCAGCATGAATACCGAGCACTCATTATGCAGGGTTTGAGTATAGTGGAATGCATGCGGCGCAGAATTGTTGTAGGTTACGGGTAGTGGATTAGATTTGGGAGCCGAACCACTATATCGTTGTATCTTTTCTTTTTGCACTGTTTTCTTTGTCTAACTCTATCTCTTTATTTTACACATTTATTTTAAGTTTTTAATTTTTCGCGGCAGGAAGGGGGGAAGGGGGGGGGGGGGGTGTGGTGGGGGATGTACATAATGTCATCATCCCATGCTAAAATTATAGAGAGGGGTTTATATGTTATTTTACCTTAAACATTCTTTTGTTTTTAATGTTTAATAACCATGAGTAGTTTTTGGGAAACTACTTGACATTGTGAGTTGAATGGAAATAACGATTTGTGAATGAATCATATGGAATTAACACATTTGTGAGTAAATTATACGGAAATAACCCTGTGTTAGAAAGCATAATTATCAATATTTGACAGGCGATGCATGCTATGTTGTATAAATTTTACCCGACAACATCTTTTTGCAATAAACAATATGGATCTAAAAGATATATGAAAGTTTCCTTTTTTTTAATGCATAAGAATTTCCGTGATAGTTTTGATTTTCTATTTGTACAAGAACTTCTAGTTTCAACCATGGTTCAAAAATAAAAGACGATGGCTAGAAAAAAATCTTTTGAATTATAATCTTTTTCTATCACAATAAGCCCCTAACCCTAAAAAAAACAAACATGACTTCCGATCAAAACAATTTTTTAATAAAATATTTAATTTGATTTTATGAATTAGTTGATGAAAAGTGAAGGGCAAAAAAAGAAGAGATGAGCATAATAGTAGGGGTGGCAATAGTTCGGACCAGCTCGGGACTGGCCCGACCTGGGGGCCCGCCCCCCCAAACCCAGCGGCTGGTCCGGTTCATAAATTTTCCAAAATAGTCCGGCTAGGCCCAACCCGGTTAAGGACCGGACCGGCTGAACCGGCTTGCCCGGGCTCGGGCCGTTCTGGGCCGACCATTGGGAATTTTTTTGGGTTCATAATTAAAAAAAATTAAAAAAATTACCAAATTGCCCCCCAACGGATCTATACTAGCTAGTTTAGGGGGGGTACTTTAGGAAATCAAAACATTTGCATATCCTATATATACCACATCATTTCTTTTATTTCTCTTCACTAATTCACTCAAATCTCTCTACTATCTCTCAAATCAACAATCAACAACAATCAACACTCTCTCAACTTTACAAGGATCGACAATCAACAACAATGAACATCTCTCAACTTTGCAACGATCAAATCTCTCTACATTTTGCAAGGATCAATAATCAACAACAATCAAGTGATCAACAACAACAATCAACACTACTACAAGCTCTCAAGTCTCAACTTTCTCAACTTTCATTCTTCAAACTTCAAACACTCATACGGTATTTTAGTATATGTTTAATTTGTAGATTTAACATAGTTGATTATTCTCATCTATATCTCTTAATTAGTTTGGGTTCTCTTGAACTTCTTCCTCTCATTTTTTTAGATTTTATTTATAAATTTGGTAAAGTGGTAAACATACATACATTACTCACTAGTTCTTGTTATTATTGTTATTTTTTAGTTGAGATAGATTGTTGTTCGTTTTAAATTTTATTGTTTTAAATTATTAGTTGTCATACATTTGGTTGTTTCTTTTAATTTAATTTTAAAACGTATACTTGCTTTCTCGTTAACTATACATAAACTAGTTTTTAATATTTAAATGGCTTCTAATCGATCACGCGGTGGTAGACATAGTAGTTAAGAGTCCACTAGTCATCACATTCCTTCCATTCCAATTCTATATATAGATAGTGAAGAAACATTCATGAATTATGATAGTTTTCCCGATTTGAATGAAACACACTCAAATCCTATAGAAATAGAAGATCATGTAGAACCACAACCATCGGAACAAGGTCCTTCTCTAACCTGTAAAACAAGAAGGACTACTTCCGAAGTACACAATTATTTCGATTTTGTCCCTTCAAAAATTGATAAGAGTGTAGGACTAAAAAAATGTAAGAAGTGTCAAACACCATATAAGTTTAAAATAGGATCGGGCACGGGTACACTTCAACGTCACTTAAACAAATGTCAACCCAAATTTTCGAAAGACAATCTCACATAACAAAAAATACATCCTAGAACCGATCAAGTAGATAGTCATAGTTACGATCACGATATCGTTCGTAAGGAAATGACTAAGTTAGTAATTAGAGGTGAATTACCATATTCGTTTGGTGAAATGTAGAGACTTTTGCACAAACCTCCTCAAACCCCCATTATAAAAAGATTGCTAGGAATGTAGTTAAGGGTGATTGTAAATTAGTTTACATTAAGACTAAAGATTTTTTTATACCAACACTAACATCACTAAACACTAAAGTTTATTTGACATCAGATGGGTGGGCAGGAGTAAACGGCGTTCCAATGATATGTGTAACATGTCATTGGATAAATTCGGATTGGGTACTTCAAAAGAGGATAATTTTATTTGGATTTGTTAGGTACCCACATAAGGGTAAAATTATAGCCACACATTATGGAAGCATGTAATAATTTTGGTATTTATGATAAAGTGTTTGATATTGGTTTTGATAACGCTTCTGATAATACTAAGACAATTGATAGTTTGAAAATTACTTTAGATCCTATAGAACCCGAAATTTTTCATGTTAGGTGTGCTTGTCATATTTTAAATCTTTGTGTACAAGATGCACTAAAATATAAAAATGATAAATTTGATGCAATGAGAGATTGTGTTTATTATATTACATTGAGTGGTCCAATATTTCAAGCTTTGCATGATTGGTGTAAACTTAGGAAAATTGTATATAAACGTTTTCCTAAAGATGTTAGACATCGTTGGAATTCTACATTTGATTTATTAGGTATTGTTCTTCATTATCGTTTTAATCTTAGAGATTTCTGTATTGCAATGGGTATGCAAAAATGTATGTTAGATGATGATTTTTGATTTTTTGCCGATAGTTTGTATAAATTTTTAGAACCTTTTAACGATGCTACTTTGCAATTTTCAAAAACATATACATCTACATCTAGTGGTATTTTACTTGAAATTGTCACTGTGAAGACAATAATTAAATATTTGCAAAATGACCATTTTATTGGGGATATGGTTAATGGGGCATATATTAAAAATTTTAAAATATTTTCATCCACTTCTTATGTTATATTGTGTAGCTAATGTAATGAATCCCATGATAAAATTAGATGGAACAAAAAGTTTAACTGAAATTTTTTATACTTATGCTCCACACGGTGCAGTACAAGATTTTGATCATGTTGTTTTTACTTGTCAATTTGAGCATATTTTGACTAGGTTATATGATACTTATGATAGAATTTATTCATCTAACACTATACGAACACAAACACAAAATGTTGATTCTTCTTCTACTTCCTCCATATTAGCAAGAGGAAAGAGTCATGCAACTAGTAATGTTTTAAATCTTATTAAATCAAAACCAAGAACCAATTCACCAAATGAGTTGAATTGGTATAATGCACAAAGTTCGATTTAAGATGTAGTAGATGTGTTATAGTTTTGAAAGAACAATGAAGTTATTTTTAATATTCTTTCTCGTATGGCTAGATATTTGCTAACAATACTGGTGTCAACCATTGCATCGGAAAGTATTTTTTCTCTTGGCGGCAGGATAATGAGCCCGAACAGGATCAATTGATAGCAAAAGAATGGAGATGCTAGTATGCGCCGAAGATTGGATGAAAGCGGAAGGGAGGACCCAAAATTTACTTGAAGCACAAGCTGGCTCAACAAGTACTGATGAACAATTAAATTTAGTCAATTTACTTTAAAATAATGTACAATATATTGTAAATAATTGGAAAGTTTTGGGGGATGACATTCTATATTTAGGTTAAGTAGAATTGCACGAAAATAGTCCAATGTCTTCTCTTCAATCTAAATATAAGTCATCTCGATCTCTAAATTCAAATAATTCCCTTATTTTGTAATTTGATCTAATTTGTATGAAATTTTATTCATGTACTTCATTTTATTTAACAATTTGTAATTTATTAAATTAATTTAAATTTAGTTTTAATTTCTTTTATTTATTAGTTCTTTGCAATTGTTATGAAATTACGATTTAATACTTGATCTTTCATCTTCCTTAAAAAAAAATTATATTAAAAATCTGGCCCGACCCGCGAACCGGCCTGGCCCCCACCCTTGGTGCCAGGGGCCAGGTCCGGGCCTAGGTTTTCCCCACATATCCCGGCACAGCACGGCCCGGCCTGCGAAGTCCTCGAGCCCGGCCTGGGACCGGGCAAAGCCCGGGCGGTTCTGGCCCGGTCCGGGTCGGGTGGCCCGAATGCCACCCATACATAATAGTCATTGGAAATGAAGGAAAGGAGGAAGGAGATGAGGCGTCACCAAAGTTTGAGAAACATATAGTTAAATGTATAGTTTTGAAGAAAGAGTTTTGAACTTATTTATGGTATACCGTAACTTTGAAAATAAGAAAAGTAAAATTTCACTAAAATCACCTTATTTTGAATATCCCTTACCCTTAACATTTAACTTTAAACCCACACTTGGAAAATCCTCTTAGACTAATACCTAACTTTGGAAACACTTTGATTTTAAAACACCGTTTTTAAAATCCTCTTCGACTAACACCTCCTAAGACTAGTTTGATACTTCGAATCTTTTAGCAAGTAAATTAATAAAGAGCATTTTTTGGGTTCGAAACAGGTGGTTTTCTTGTATGGATGACTATGACAGGTGACCAAAGTAAAAGGGTAAATATGTTTTCAACCCCTGACTTGATATTGAATTTAGGACCTTTGACTTTTTCAACTATTTTTTATTTTTAATTTTCTTTAAATAAGGCCATAACCACACACATATTCTCTCACAATAATATCATAACAAAAAAATGATGCAAGTGGGAAATGAACCCTTGATCTCTTACTGAATGGCAAAAAGACGTACCACTAAACCACAGTTGCACTTGCCTCTTTCAATTATGTTACAAATTGAAGATCATTGAGATCTTAAATCGCAATCCATATGCAATACTCTCACCAAACAAAGATAAAGTGTGTTGAATCTCATTGGTTCGAGGTCATGTAAGATATCACCAGTGGATCTCTCACCATGTTCACAATACAAATGCCTTATCGCCTTTGATAGAAATTCGTTATTCGAGTGGAGGAATCTTCTTTATTTATAGAGATAAAATTAGGAAGTTACTATAACTTTCTCATAGCTTTCCATCATGTTTTTTTGTTGTTAGAGAAACAACCGTTCAATCATTTTGGGATTATTTGGTCAATAAAGGGGTCGGGTCGGATCTTATCATGGACGACCCATAAACCCATTAGCCCGATTCAAATTCCATAAAAAACACTTGAAGGGGTACATAACCAACAATAACATTACGTCTTATTATTTATTTTATAAAATAAATAAATAACTAAAATGGAGAGAAGGGTGAGGAGAGAGACTGCCTTCTTCCCTCGGGAACCGAGCAAATCCTATGCTTAGGTTCTTCGACCCCCCCCCCCCCCCTCTTCTCGTGATCATTTCAATCCCCAAATGCCCCTTAGAACCCTACGCCATTCCCTGTTCTCCTCAAAAACCCCCCAACATCACGTCACCTCACCCCCACTCACCTTCCCGCCCATTACCCTAGACCTTCCTTCCAACCCAAACCCTCATCTCTGTAACCAAAAAACCCAAAAAACCCACCTTTACACCACCACAGAAATTGCTGATCCAAGAGGATGGAGCGTCGCTACTACAAATGTGGGGAAGAAGATCATGCTACGTCGGAGTGCCGCAAACTTGGAATCCACTGCTTCAATTGTAAGAAATTTGGTCATAAGGTCCGTGCGTGCCCCATCCATAACCGGATCGCCAAGTTGGAGGTGGACCTCCCACACAACAACTCCATCTCCTAAGCCCTACCGGAGTTACATACAAGTGCATTCCTCCACCTTATCAACCCAAGACGAATCCCTCTCACAAAGGATTTGGAAAGCGCTTTCAACTTCGCCTGGGGGAGGCAAGGGCGTTGGTGGACACTACAGAAGGTTTGTGATGGGGTGTATCACATCCAGTTTTCGACTGCGGCAAAGGCAGAAAGCACGATCGCTAAAGGGGTATTCTAATTCTTAGGCTTTAATGCCACCTTATCCCCCTGGTCAATGGACTACGGGGCCAAACTCTGTCCAAAGCCGTGCTTCATATGGATTAATCTACCCCTCCTACCTTTCAATTATTGGAATCGTGAGTCACTTGAGCAACTCATCTCCGCATTTGGAAAACTGATTACTCTTAGCAGAGAGATGCAAGACGTGAAGGCCAGGGACTAGGCATTAGTCCTCATCGAGGTGGGGGACTTAACGCAAATCCCAAAAACCCTAACCATCCGGTACACTGCACCTTGGAGTTTGGAGAAGCATGTCCATGAGGTCCCTATACTGCTACTCGGCGATCCCATAGCGGTTGAAGATGTTCAATCAGGAAAGATGCAACTTTTCACCACAGCTAGATCATCTGAGGAAACTGGAGGCGCGAATTTTTGGCGTCCCAAGGTGCCAAAAGGCCCTAGCGAAGCTGGTGTAGGTGGTAATTCCGGTCCCCTCAGCAAGGCTGTAATTCCGGTGGGCACTGAACCAAATCCCCGTGATTTAGGGGGGGGGGGGATTCCATCGGCCACGAAATCTCCGCAAGGTGATGGAAATTTTGAAATCTTTCTAAATATACCAAATATGGCGGATTCTAGCTTTAATGCAGAAATCCTACCAAATCCGGAGGTTGTTCCACAATCTAAGGAGACCCCCACTCTGATTTCAAATCCTGCCAAGTTGGCACCCCAAGTCATTCAGATCACAGAATCCTCGGATAGCAACAACAAAGCAACCTCACACGGTCCCATCGAATCTCCAAAAATCTAGGCTGGTTCAACTGATGAAGAATCTCAAGAAGAAGTTCGTGAAATGTTTTGGAAAGGCAAGCTTGTCACCTTCCCGCTGTCTCTATTCGCCAAGATCCAACCGGCCATCGAAGGAGTCCTAAGAGAGTCTGTTCAAGAAACTGAGTCACTTAAATGCTGTTGAGAAGGCGATTTTCAAAGCAGGCGCCAGCAATGTCAGAGGTGAGAGCTTCCACACTCGCTCCCTTATACGGAGGCCAGTACTGAAAGCTGTAAGTTCCTTCGTCTCAGCTTCGCCAGGTTTTGATGAAGGAGCATCCAAGAAGCTCAAGCGATCACGGTCGGCTGGCAAGCTCAAGAGCATGAGACCATTCATGAAGCACCTTTCCACTACCATCAAGAAAAAGACCTCAGGTACCTCTTCTTCAGTTGTTTCAGTTACGAATGCTCATCTTAACCCGTTTGAACTGCTTTCGAATGAGGATATTTTAGAAGTAGCTGAATCTATTGGAGTGGAGGCTAAAGAGCCATGCTCGGTGCACATTCTTAAGGGCCACCAAAAGGTTTTAGTTGATCAACCTGATCAACTAGAGCATTCTGTCTAACTGCACTGGTTCTCTGATCCTGAGGATCGTATCTTGCTTTTTCGTTTTTTGCAATTTGATGCACTATTTTCTCATGAAGATATCTAGTTGGAATGTAAGAGGGTTGGGCAACCCTGATAAATGCTCACTTATAAAAGATGGAATCCGCAGTTACTCCCCATCGGTCGTCTGTCTACAAGAGACCAAACTCAGCAATCTAGGTCCTCGTAAACTCTCTTCAATCGGAGGAAGCCTGATCACAAATTGGATTCAGCTAGCTTCTCTTAACAGTTGTGGCGACATACTTTTAGGGTGGAATGACCAGCTCTTAGAATGCACATACTCTGCCATTGATATTTTCTCAATCTCTGCGTCTTTCAAGCACCGCTATTCAGATGAATCTTGGTCAATTATAATGATATATGCCCCTTTTGACCTGGAAGATAGAGACCTTTGTTTCTATGAGATTAAGCAGCGTCGAAGCCACCTCAAAGATGCATGGATCCGGTGTGGGGACTTCAATGTCACTATCTCAGACACGGAGAGGTCCAGTGGTAGGGGTTCCACAAGGGACATGAGATACTTTCGAGAATTCATTCATGATCTTGCCATCATTGACCTTCCGCTCTCCGACAGGAAATACACCTGATCCAATCTCAGATCATCCCCCTCAATGGCCAGGCTTGACAGATTCTTGATCACCTCAGCATGGGAACTCTGCTTCGCCAACTGCATCTAATACTCCTTCCCCAGATATTCGTTTGATCACTGCCCTATAATTCTTGACACTCAAGTCATTCAGCACCAAGTTCACTACTTCAGATTTGAGAAAGCATGGCTTGCACACTCCTCCTTTATTCCTGAGGTTCAAAAGTGGTGGAAACACTTCTCCTGTTCTGGCAACCCAGTTGACATCTTTGCATGCAAGCTAAAGCTTCTTAGGAGGCATATTCGAATGTGGAGAAATGATACATTAGGCCACATCCCCACCCGAAAGAAGCACCTTCATGAAAAACTTCTCAAGTTGGAGATTGAAGCAGAGCAACTCCCCGCACCACACGATTCTCTAAAAGCTACTCAACTTGAACTCCAAAACCTTATCAAAGCAGAGGCTGTGTATTGGAGATATAGATCACGAGAGCAATGGATCAAATAAGGAGATGCAAATTCCAAAATTTTCCACTCAATTGCTAATGGAAGAAGGCGGCGGAACTTCATCCACAGCCTAACTATCGATAACACCCTCACAACCTCTCCCTCTATTATCAGAACAGCCTTCGAGAATCACTTTCAGGAGATTTGTGACACTACTACCCCATCTGATTTTTGCATTGATTGGCAATCTCTCTATCCTTCCAATGAAGTCAACTTGGAGTACCTCAACAATCCGATCACTATTGAGGAGATTAGAAAGGCAGTGTTTGATATAAGTAGCGATAAGGCACCTTGCCCCGATGGGTTCTCCATGAGCTTCTATCATACTTTCTGGGACACCATCAAGGAAGATTTACTTGCAATGCTGCAGTCGGTGCAAAGGGAAGATGCTGACCTAGGAAGAATGAATTACTCTAACATTATTCTAATACCAAAATGTGAGGGAGCAAACTTTGTAACGGACTTCAGGCCTATCAGCTTGCTTAACTGCTAATTCAAGATCTTCACCAAAATCCTCGCCAATCAACTCAGCCCCATCTTACATTCCCTTGTGTCGTCCTCTCAAAGCGCATTCCTTAAAGGTAAATCAACGGTGGATTGCTTTCTAGTAGCCCATGAAGCTATCAACCTCTGTAGTAGAAGGAGCTCAGATACGCTTTTGTTTAAGATAGACTTCACCAAAGCTTTTGACATAGTGAGTTGGGAATTTCTAGACCAACTCCTCATCGCCAGAGGGTTTGGACCAGCTTGGTGCAGGTGGATTCATATGATCCTTAGAATGGCGAAATCATTAGTTATCATCAACAGAGAGAGTGGCAAACAAATCAACTCCAAGCGAGGACTCAAGCAGGGGGATCCTCTTTTGCCGATGCTCTTCATCTTAGTTGTTGATGTGCTAGCTCAGATGCACTTTTGTGGTCGAAGAAATGGTGTTTTCTCCTAACTACCTATCAGAGGTTCCCTAACAAACCTGTCCGTTCTTCAGTTCGCAGATGATACTTTAATCTTTTGTAGAGGTGATTAGCAGGAGATACTCAACCTCAAGGTGACTCTAAAACTCTTTGCCAATGTCTCAGGCCTAGCCATAAACTTCAAAAAATCTTCGATCATTTACTTTGGAAAATCGCAAGCCAAGCTTCATGCCTTTTCGACTATTCTAGAGTGCAAAGAAGAAGGCCTACCCTTCAGCTACCTGGGAATGCCACTATCCAAGGGAAAGCTGAGCAAAAGAAATTGGCAACCCCTCATCCTTAAGATTGAGAGAAGACTATCGGTAGAAGGGCAGGATGATTTCAAGAGGAGGGAGGTTGGTTCTCATAAATGCGGTTCTAAGTGCCCTGCCAGTGTATTTTGCCTCCTTCAGACTACCACTCTGGGTTATCAAATGAATTGACCAAATTCGTAGAAGATTCTTTTGGAGTGGCTCAGACACAAATGTGAGAGGTGTGGCTTATAAGAGTTGGAAGGCAATCTGCCAACCAAAATAGCAAGGTGGTTTGGGTGTTCTAGACTTGAGAGTCTTCAATGAAGCCCTACCTTTGAAGTGGTGGTGGAACTTAGTCTCCTCAAACTCATTAGCTAGCTAAACACTAAAGAGCTTATACTACAGAAGTGCCACAAACAGCCTTACATGTCCTCCCATGGCATCCAGCTTCTCGAAGGGAATTTACTGCCTCAAAGAACAATTTCTGATCAATGTGCACTGGCAGCTTGGCAACGACAACCATATCAAATTCTGGACGTCATGATGGGTTAATGGTAACAACATTGTCACTCTCTGTCCCTCTCTTGCTGCTACTGCTTGGAACCTGCAGGCTGAGGTCCTCTCCCAAGGCTTTTGGATCAATGGCGTTTGGCATTGGCAACCACGACTAAAATGCATCTCTACCCCACACATTCATGAAGAAAAGCAGAAACTTATAGATATATTAGCAGATCACCAGCCCTCCAACTCAGCTGATCAACTTGCATGGCGACTCACAACAACAGGGATCTTCACCGTCAAATTAGCCTACAACTTCTTCATCATTTCTGGCCTGCGCTCCCCTACTATGTGGCAACGTGGTCTTCAGCGGCACCCTTGAAATGCAAGATCTTCATCTGGCAATTGAGTTGGGACAGACTCAATTCGAAAGACTTTCTTCACTCTAAAGGATGGCTAGGAGACACAACATGCACAGCTTGTGCGTGTCCTGTCGAAACAGCCTACCATATTTTCTTTGCATGCCCTATGGCCATTACCACCTGGAACTTCTTCACCGCACTCTTCAACATACACTCACTGCCTAACAACCTACATGAATGCTTTACTTCTTGGTGTTTTGGAACACATGCACGTAGATACACTTGGCATCTCCTCACTATTTCAATTTGTTGGAGTATCTGGCTTGCTAGGAATGAGCGTGTTTTTTCTTCTAAATCCTTCACACTATAGCAAATTATTTCTAATGCATTGTTTTTGTTTCGATCCTGGCTAAATGGAGTTGATGGCAAGAAGAAGAAGCAAGCACTGTTACGGGAAATTGAGCAGGCCGATGTGCAGGATTTCCTACTCAAGCAGGCACTGATACGAATTGATCAAGCCGAAAGTGGAGAAGATAGCTGCTTAGGCTAAGACTTCCAAGGGGATGTTTTCTTATGTTTTGTTTACAAACTGTATGTTTTTTTGGGATGCTGGTATAAGTCCAATCATTGCTTAGACTGTTCTTTTGGCTACTCCTGAAGATCAAGTATTCGGCTACTGTGAGCTGAACCTACTTGATCACATTTTGTACTATGGACCTTTAATTACTCTATATTAATATAGTTTTTGTGAGGTAGGGAATTACCCTACCTTTAACCAGTCAAAAAAAAACCCAACAAACAAGACTTAATTCTTAAAGCAATACATAACCAATAAAAACAATAATTAATTCTAAAAACTGTTAGGAAAAGAGGATCTTGTTGAGTCTTCGACACAATCAATACAAACCACCAAGCAAAACTAGATCCCACCAATCACACAATAAACACAAGAATTGTCCTAATTGGAACTTTCGCCTTAATCCGGGGAAAAAGAACTTGAGATGTTATTTCAACTAAAGAAGAGACAAGAATGTCACAATTCTCACCACGATCCTCTCTCAAGCCTAACTAGAACTTGTTTGCTATTTACAATGGAGAAATCTCTCACCCTCTCAGATGAAGTACTCTCTTCTTCAATTTGGCACTCACTAGAATCATATCGTTCTAGGAGCCATTACAATTGATTATACAGAGATCTAAAGAAATCCTAGTTTGATACACTTATATACTAACCATCCGATTGTTGGATCTTGTATGCAAGACAGATAACACTAGAGGGGGAGTGAATAGTTTTATTTAAAAAATATATAAAAAATTATTCAACTTGAAACACCTGTTAAGTCAACTGGGACAAAGACACCAGTCGACTGACCCGACAGAAATAAGAGACTTAATCAATTTGAAGAACAACGAGTCTGTAAGTCGACTTAATAGGGCTACCAGTCGACTGATCAGACACAGACAGAAATAAAATGCAGCGAAATTAAATTTACAAGTTAGAAAGATCAAACCACATAGAATCAGCAATGCAAACACAGCAATATATCTTGGTTCGGTCCTCCCGACCTACGTCCACTCCCCAAGCAACCCACTTAAGATTTTTCACTATTCTCAAAAAGATTTACAAGAATACCCTACGACCTTTGGCAACAACTATGCCAAACCCGTAGACCTCTCTCACCACTAGAGAGAGCAAGACCCCACTCTACAATCTAAAGTGAACACTCTACACCAAGAGCCCTTCTCTCTAATTGAGATGACCACTCTCACAATCCAAGAGTAAACAACAAGAAATTGAAAATTACAATACCTAGAGCATTGATTTTTGAATGTGCTTTTTGAATTGAGGCTATAGGTCAACTTCTAATCACAACCTTGAACTTAATCGTTGTTATACAAGACTGAGATTAGAGAACCAAGTCTAAGAGAGTGATAGTTCTTTTAAAACTTTTGAGTTCTTTTTCACAAACACTTGAACAAAAAGTGAAGATTTGTTTAATGCAATAGGTAACCTTTTCCAAGTGAATTTTGGACTTTATTTATAGATTAAACACTCTAGAGTCATTGGAAAACAGTTAACCAACTGCCATCAAACGAAAGAAAAGATTTGAATTTGAAAATCAAATTTAAATACTCAGAAAACTGTCAAAGCTGCTCAGACAGTTGACTGGGTTGCCAAAGGAGTCGACTGGTCAAAGCTTGGGTAAGTTCAGATTGTTTCGTACTTGAACAGTCAACTGCTTAGCAACGTAAGTCGACTGGTACTTGACAGCTGAACTCCTGTTGCCGCTAAATTTGGTGTGGGGGCAAACAGATGAATTTGTGGATTCTTAGGGAAACTAAATAGTAAACCTGTATACCTGCTCCTTCGGGCTTCGATCGTCGCTCCCGCCGTACACCTGCAAAAAGTGCGAGACACCGGGGTTGTTCCCGGCGACGCACCCTCCGACGCTCAAGTCAGTAATCTAGGAAGACTATGAATGAGCGCAAAAACTGGTGAAAGATTGATTACCTCTTAATGGAGATGGGTGGGGGTATTTATAGGCGTCTTAGGGAACAGATTAGGCATGTAATTCCTGTGTATATAGATAAGGAATGTAATCCCTAATCCCCAGTGAAAGGATAAATATGAATCAGGGCCGTTGATTAATATTAATCAGAAACCCTAATTCTATCCTGCTGGACTGAGTTTGTTGTGGGTTGAAACCCGCACCCAGTTGAGGTGGATCCATTCGCAGGTTATTGGATCTGCGAGAAGGAGACCCAGTACCCGCTCCAGACCCGTTTTGGAGGTAAAATTACCTTTTTACCCCTGAATCTTCAGGATTCGTGCCCAATTTGGACGGTCTTGATTAAACCCCTATTTTTAGCCATATCATGAGCCCCCCCACTCCTAAAGGCTGGGGACAATCAGTCTTTGAGGAGTAGTTTGACTTGTTTTTAGTGGCTAGAGGAGTTGTATCGAAGTCTGAATGGGTGTTTTTGGAATCCTGAAGTGGATGGTAAGGTAATTCCTTCTTCTTTCTTGAAGTCATGTGGTATATCAAGTTTTTATCTATCTTTTCAGGCTATTTATCTAATTTTGCGATGCGTTAGCTAGTCGTTCGGGGGCTTTAGCTGTACATTCTAGGCAATAATTGTTCGTTCGGAGGCTCAAAAATATCCCCCGAATTTTCAATTATTTCCTGGAATTTTTAGCTAACTTTCCCGAATTTTTAGCAATTTTTCGCAATTTTTAGATAAATAAAATAATTTAAATAAATAAAAATCGATTTTTTAATATTTTTTATGACGTGGCGTCATCAGAGCCCTCGATCAGGGTGGAGCGCGAGTTTCGGAGTGATCAGACGATCCCTGCTCCTCGGCGAGTTTTTCTGCCGTATACGAGGGTCGGTACCTCGGCTCGGCTTGGTACCTCGAGGACCAGCGCCTCGGCTCGGAGGGTCAGCGCCTCGGCTGGATGAATCCAAGGTACGTGGCATCATCTGGGCCGTCTATTTCAGCGTGGATCTCCATAAAACGCTATCTTGTCGTTTAGTGGACGTGGCCAAATCTGGGCCGTCCATCATGACGAGCGCGCTTTTTCACAAGATCCAACAGCTGATATGGGTCGGAGTGATTTTTCGCCATATACGAGGATCGGTACCTCGGCACCCCGGCTCAGAGGGTCTGTGCCTCGGCTCGGAGGGTCAGCGCCTCGGCTCGATGAATCCGAGGTACGTGGCATCATCTGAGCCGTTCATCATGGCGCGCATCACGAGGACGGGATTCAGATCACGAGAAAACGTTATCTTGTCGTTTTGTGGGCGTGGCGTGATCTGAACCGTCCATCAGATTCTGTCGCGAATTTTGGAGAGATCCGTCGGTGACTTCGCCTCGGGAGGATTTTTTGCCATATACGAGGGTCGGTACCTCGTCATCCCGGCTCGGCACATCAGGGCGGTTTGGCCGAGGTGCTGAGTTGTCTGTTTTGGGGGAAACGCCTTGAGGGTTCCACCTTTCCGTGCCTAGTGGCTCGGCTGTTCGGCTGAGCTGTTCGGTAGCTCGGCTGAACAAGTCGATGGCAGGCAGCTCGGAAGAGACGCGTGGCTGGATCTGGGCCGTTCATCATGGCGCGCATCACGAGGATGGCGTTCAGTTCACGAGAAAATGTTATCTTATCGTTTTGTGGGCGTGGCATGATCTGAACCGTCCGTCAGATTCTGTCGCGAATTTTGGAGAGATCCGACGGTGACTTCGCATCGGGACGATTTTTCTCCATATACGAGGGTCGGTACCTCGTCATCTCGGCTCGGCGCATCAGGGCTGTTTGGCCGAGGTGCTGAGTCGGATGTTTTGAAGGAGGGCAGTAGCTCGGTTGTCCAGCCGGGCTGTTCGGTAGCTCGGCTTGGCAGACCGGTGACCGAGTTGTCGACTCAGTGATTTGAAGAGTTTTTCGCTTCTTGTGACGTCACTGTTCTCCGCTTGTCGTTTTGGCTTCTTGGTGGGCTTTTTGCGTTTCCCAAGGAGGCCCAACTTGTTAGGGGTTATAAGCTTTCACCCTCACTCTCAAGCTCATTTCTTACTTTTCACTCTCAAGCTTGCACTTTCGATCTCTAAGTTCTCTGCTAGCGGCGATTTTCACTCCAAGGCATTGCTGTTAGCTGTCGCGTGGGCCAGGCAATTTCCGGCGAGAGCAACTCCGACCGTGAACGTCACTTCAAAAGGTCAGTTCACTTGGTCTAAATAATTTTTCTAGAGATGTCTCGAGTGAACTCGGGGAGTGGGGCCTCGTCTTCGGGCGATGATGGTGTCGAGGAGAGGAGGGAGGGCGGAGATCCGGAGAAAGGGAAAACATGTCGCCGAACCGTCTGTAGCCGAGACGAGGCAGGAGAAGAAAAAGAGGAGGGTGGAGACCCAATCTCCCGTAGTGGCGGTGGTTGTGGAGAATCCGAAGCAAGCCCCCGAGATGGGACGATATCCTTCTGTCCTGTCCGGGCATTCGGGGGTCAGGCAGTACAAGGGCGACTTACTGGAGAAGGCGATCTATGGGAAGTCTAAGATCGTCGAGGAACCTAACCCAGCCCTTCCCACTGAAGCCGACGAGCTCATTTCGTTGTTGTCCGAGAAGGATCTGCTTCGGGTCAGAAAGGCCTTCGCCATCCCTCCGGAGTACAAACTGATCCTACCGGGTCCCGGGATGCGAGCGAATTCCAAGCTGCCGTCGTCGGATATGTGCATGTTCGACGTCGACTCCTTGAATGCCGGGCTACGTTTCCCGCTGCACCCCTTCATCCTTGAGATCCTCGGCTGGTTCTGCCTCGCGCCGACCCAATTCATGCCGAACACGTGGCGTCACGTGAACGCCTTCTTGCTTCAGTGTTATAGAGCCGAAGTAGAACCGGATCTAACGGTCTTCCGAGGAATGTATTGGATAAATAGGCAGCACAAGACGGAGTATCGATACTACTTGGGGCTGAGGAAGGGTGTTAGGATTATAGAAAACCCTGACTCAATTAAGGGTTGGAAAGAAAAATACTTTATAATAAGGGGCGAGGCGATTCGGCCTATTCCGACCCGGTGGAAAGTGGAGGTGCCGAAGTTCGCACGGGCCGACCCTGTTTTGTCCAAGGCCGAGGAAGAGGTGGCGAGGAAGCTAATGGCTCTTCCGCTGTTGAGTTGGAGGGAGTTGACGGAGGAGGTGTTGTTCGGGTCCGGCCTAAGCCCCATCGACCCGAGTATGCTCCTGACATCTCATTTATTTTCGTTTTTCTTTCAAGTTTTTAGTTCGTCTCGCTAATCTGCTTGTCCATTTTTTTTGTTTCGATGCAGAAGCAATGAAGATCGACTTCAACTCCATGATGGCTGATAGGTCGAAGTTGGTCGGGGGTAGGAAGAGGAAGAAAGCGGCCGCGGCTACCTCGTTGACTCCGCCGCCCACGGTCGCCTCGACCATCACCCCGCCCCCTCTGACTGTTGACGCGCCCTCGGAGGTTGTTGTTGTTGAGGAGCCCTTGTCTCCTGTGGCCCCCGGCGTGATCGAGGGGGCCTTCGACGTGAACGCGGCGCTGTCGATCGAGGCACCACCGCTGACCAGGAATGCCGAGGAGATTCTGACCGAGCAGCACAAGCAGCTGTTCGTGCCGAATTGGCGAGTGAAGAACCATGACGGGTTCCTCGGCAATTCGCAAATGTCAGTGCAGGTCGTCAAGCACTTGGCGACCCCGAAGGATCGAGCCGCGCTACGAGCGGGGACGGTGGGCGACGACACCTACGAGGTGGCTCGGTCACTTGTCTCGGTAAGTTTCTTGTTGCTAAGCTTTTTTTTTTTTTTTCAAGTTTACGGCCCGGTTTGTTTAGCGCGCTTCGATGTTGTCTTCGCAGGCTACCTGTCACTTCGGCCATCTCCTCGAGACGTTTGCCGAGCAGGAGAAGGAGCTGAAGGCGGCGAGCGACAAAGACCGGTTGGCGAAGGTCCGTGCAGTCAAGGAACTCGAGGCCGAGCAGAGGAGAACTGAGGCCTTGGAAGTCCGGGTGGCCGACCTTGTTGCCGACCTGGAGAAAGTCAAGGGGAGCCTCGAGGCGGAGTCTGCCAAGGCTGCCAAGGCCGCCGAGGAGCTGGCTGCGGCGACGAAGGCCTTGGCCGAGGAGAAGGCGGAGAAGAAGGCCCTGGCAACGAAGATCAGGGCCGAGGTGGAGAAGGAGGTTGAGGCCGAAGCGAAGAAGCACATGGCCGAGAACATGGAGCGGTCTTATCAGACGGCGCTCGACCATGTCCAAGAGCGAATCCCTGGCTTCGAGCGGGTCGGCTACCGCCTGTGGCCAGGGTCACCTTCAGGCGACGAGGGGGAGGAAGGCGAAGGCGACGAGACCGAGGGCGAGGACAAGGAGGAGGAGACCGAGCCACCTGTGTCGAAAGCCCGAGTCGAGGGGAGGATCGAGGGGCCGTCTAACGACGCACCCGAGGTCAACGTGGCGACGCAGGTGGACCCTTGATCCCCTCGCCAATTCTTTGTAATTTCCTGTTTCGTTTCTTTCAAAAATGTAATGCCTCTTTGCGGACTGGCCACCGCTTTTAATGAATGGAAAATGTTTCGACTCCGAAATTTGTCTAAGTGTTTGGTTCGGTAGTGTAGTATTTCAATGCTATCCCTTTCTCATTTCAGATTGCCGAGCGGACCCCTATCACCTCGGCTGATCGGCGCCGAGCCGAGTTGTTTAAGCAATCTCGGGAGGATCGTCTCGAGGGTGAGGTTCACTTGACGAGGAGGACACTTCACAACTTAGAGATTAGGCATAGTGAGGCTTTGGCCGAGCTGCATCATCTACGGATAGTCGAGGCCGAGCTATCCGTAAGGAAGAGGAACTGGCGCGAGTTTCAGCGGAACGAGATGGCTTTGCGAAGAAGGTGGAAGAGCTGCAAAGGGTGACAGTCGACAAGAGTATCGAGGTGACCCACTTGCGCTGCATTATATCCGACAGTGCTGAGTACCCCGGTTCGGCAAAACTTCCTCGGTTTAAAGTGATAGTGAAGGATGACACACTGAAGGATCGGATCGTCGAGCTGGAGGAAGAGGTTGCTCGGCTCAAGCCTCAGCCGGTGAGGGCTAACGTCCGGAGCACCTCGTGCACTCGCGAAGAGATCGAGCGAGGGATCACGTTCTATCAAGCGGCGAGCCGGACTCCTATCATAGGCAAGTCAGTAGCCGACGCCCAGAGCAGTGTAACGGTGTCCTCAAACGGTGCTTCGGTTGGGGCAACTGTCAGGGTCAGTGGCGAGGAGGCGTCTCGGTTCGTTGGACTGGATTCGAGCTCGGAGGTCAAGAAGCGCCGACCCAAAGTGTCTCTGAACCGGAGCATACCTCTTTCTCGGAGGTAGTAGACGGGTCGTGTCTTGTCGTTGTAACCCATTTGCAAGCTTTTATTGTTGTAATCCACTTTGTAATTTTGTCCAAGTTATTAATAGGATTGGGGTTGTTTTATCCGAACTGTTCTCTGTTGTCTTCTTATCTGTGCTCTAGTCGCGCTAACTAGGGTAGGCTCGGAACGAGCCGCGAGGCAAGTGTTCGCATCGCCGAGCACCTTGGCCTTGAAGCTCTCTCCTTTGCTGCTCTTCTGAACCTTGCCCGGTCCCTTCAGGTACGGCTCAGTTCGGCTGCTAAGGCACAGTTGTTTCTCGACTGCGCCCATATGGCCTGATCGTAGCTTGAAGACCGGGGTGGCTTCTGCCGAGTGAAGTGAAGCGATCAGGGCCGTCTGATGTTTGCACGAATCTTGAGGCGGGTCCAGTTTCCAAGAAAACATTATCTTGTCGTTTTGTGGACACGTGGCTGAATGAGATCCGCTCATCACGCCCTAGCACACTTTCTGAGATGATCTGACGGTGGTTTCGTCTCGGGAGGTTTTTTTGCCATATACGAGGGTCGGTACCTCGTCCGCTCGGCTCGACAGTCGCGGGACAGGTTGTGATCGGCGTCTAACTCCGGCCCGTTTGAGGAAGAGCCGGTGAGGTAGAGTCGAGCCATAGGAGAGATCCGATCGTTAGATCAGCTTATGGGATGCAGGAGCAGTTCCGAATGGCGAGCTACCTCTAGTCTGCTTAAGAGCGAACTTGCGAGGTAGAATCGAGCCAAGTGTTGGACTCCGATCCACTCAACGGCTGCAGGAGCAGTTTCGAACGGCGATCTACTTCCGGCTCGTCTATGGACGAACCGAGGAAGAAGAGTCGAGCCGAGTGTTGGACTCCGAACCATCGTGAGGTTAGTTTAAGGGATGCAGGAGCAGTTCCGAATGGTGAGCTACCTCTAGTCCGCTTAAGAGCGAACTTGCAAGGTAGAATCGAGCCAAGTGTTGGACTCCGATCCACTCAATGGCTGCAGGAGCAGTTTCGAACGGCGATCTACTTCCGGCTCGTCTATGGACGAACCGAGGAAGAAGAGTTGAGCCGAGTGTTGGACTCCGAACCATCGTGAGGTTAGTTTAAGGGATGCAGGAGCAGTTCCGAATGGTGAACTACTTCTAGTCCGCTTAGGAGCGAACTTGCGAAGTAGAATCGAGCCAAGTGTTGGACTCCGATCCATTCAACTGCTGCAGGAGCAATTTTGAATGGCGATCTACTTCTGGCTCGTCTATGGACGAGCCGAGGAAGAAGAGTCGAGCCGAGTGCTGGACTCCGAACCATCGTGAGGTTAGTTTAAGGGATGCAGGAGCAGTTCCGAATGGTGAGCTACTTCTAGTCCGCTTAGGAGCGAACTTGCGAAGTAGAATCGAGCCAAGTGTTGGACTCCGATCCATTCAACGGCTGCAGGAGCAATTTCGAACGGCGATCTACTTCCGACTCGTCTGCGGACAAGCCGAGGAAGAAGAGTCGAGCCGAGTGCTGGACTCCGAACCATCGTGAGGTTAGAGAATTAAAGGCAGAGATGCGACAGTATTAAAAATACGAAAAACTTTATTTTTTAATATCAAATGATCGGCTGCTTCTAAAGTTGCTGGCCGTTATTACAATGAAAAAATAAAGGAAAAATCAATACTAGTAACAGGAAGGGAATGGTTCGACATCTCGAGTTAGTTAGAGAGGCGTAGTCGCTTTCTCTTGGTATTTCAAAAGATGGTTGGCATTCCAAGTCTTGGGAATTTCTCTGCCTTCAAGATCTTCTAGCTTGTACGCGCCGGGGCGGATCACTTTTGAGATTTTGTATGGTCCCTCCCAATTCGGGGCCAGTTTGCTTTTCTGTCCGGGAAACGAGATGGCCAATTTTCGGAGGACCAGGTTCCCTTCTTTGAGGTCCGTCGGGCGGACTCTTTTGTTGTATGCGAGCTCAATTCTTCTTCGGTAACTTTGTTGCTGTATAGCCGCTCTTTCTCGGATTTCATCTATCAAGTTTAGGCTTGCTCTGAGCTCCCTAGCATTCTGCTCTTCTTCAAAGGCTATCAAACGAGGAGAGGGTATCCCAACTTCTAGGGGAATGAGGGCCTCGGACCCATAGGTGAGATTAAACGGGCTCTCGCCTGTTGGGGTCCGCTTCATGGTGCGGTAGTTCCATAGCACGTTGGGCAGCTGATCGACCCACAAGCCCTTGGAGCACTTGTCTAGTCTTTTCTTGATGCCTGAGAGGATCTGTCGGTTGGCATTTTCGGCCTGGCCATTGGACTGGGGATGTGAGACGGAGGAGAAGCGGTGTTGTATGGCGAGGTCCTCACATAAGGCTCGGAAAGCTGCCCCAGCGAACTGCGTTTCGTTATCTGTAACTATGACCCGGGGAACGCCGAATCGGCAGATCACATTTTTCCAGAAGAATTGAACGACTCTATGCTCGGTGATTGTAGTCAGGGGCTCGGCCTCTATCCATTTCGAGAAATAGTCGACTGCCACGACTAGAAACTTTAGCTGTCCGGGAGCTGGCAGAAACGGCCCTAGTAAATCCATCCCCCACATTGCGAAGGGGATCGGACTTGATAGGGAGGTGAGTGGTGCTTGTGGAAGGCGTCGGATGTCGGAGTATTTCTGGCAGGAGCTGCATTGCCGAACGTGTTGTTCGGTGTCCCGTAGGAGAGTGGGCCAATAATACCCATAGTTCAACACTTTGCGCGCTAGGGCTCTAGAGCCAGAATGAGCCCCGCCAATGCCCTCATGGAGTTCTTGCAGGGCGTAGTCAGCTTGCCGGGGGGAGAGGCACCTTAGGTAGGGCCGACCGTCTACCTGGGTGAAGGAGCGTTTATACAGAATGCCTTCGATTAATACATAACGCTCGGCTCGGGTTCTTATCCTTCGTGCTTCCTTTGGATCCTGGGGGAGGAGTCCGTCCCTTAGAAACTCGACGAGTGGCTTCATCCAATTGTCTTCAAGGAGGACTGGCAGTGTTTCAACGGAGTCGAGCGCATCGTCCTCTATGCTCGGCTTCAGGAGGACTTCTATCAGAACAGTTTGTTCGAGGCCTTGAAGGGAAGAGGAGGCTAATTTGGATAGGGCGTCGGCCTGAGCATTCTCTTCTCTAGGGATTCTACGGATGAGGGCCTCCTCGAACAGTGCCATGAGGCTTTTCACTTTAGCCAAGTACTTAACCATCCTGTCATCACGGGCATCATATTCGCCGAGGACCTGATTGACGACCAACTGAGAGTCGCTGAAGATCTGCAGGCATTGTGCCCCTGCATTTCGGGCCATTCCAAGGCCGGCTATGAGCGCCTCGTATTCGGCTTCGTTGTTCGAGGCTTTGAAGTTTATACGGAGGGAATATTGGAGGACAAAGTCATCTGGGCCTGCCAGGATGACCCCTGCCCCGCTTCCCTCGTTACAAGAGGATCCGTCGACATAGACCGACCAGACGGGTGGTCCCTTCACTGCTTGCTCAGAGTCGGGGATAGTTGTTTCAACTATGAATTCGGCCAGTGCCTGTGCCTTGATCGCGGTCCGAGGCTGATAAGTTATATCATGTTGGCTCAGCTCGATTGACCACTTCATAAGGCGACCGAACGTCTCGGGCTTGTGAAGGACCTGTTTCAGCGGCTGGTCGGTAAGGACGACCATCGAATGGGACTGAAAGTAGGGTCAAAGCTTTCTCGCGGCCATTACCAGGGCATAGGCTATCTTCTCAATCTTCGGGTACCGGAGCTCGGCATCCCGAAGCACTTTGCTGACGTAGTAAATGGGCTTCTGAGCCCTTTCTTCTTCTCTGACTAAGACCGCACTAAGCGTCTGTTCGGAAGCTGCCAGGTAGAGGTAGAGCGGTTCGCCAGGTATAGGTTTGCTGAGAAGGGGTGGATTGACGAGGTATGCTTTAAGCTGGTCGAATGAGTCTTGTTGCTGCTGCCCCCACTCAAATCCTTTAGCCCCCCTGAGGGCCTTGAAGAACGGGAGGCACTTCTCCCCGGACTTCGACAGAAAGCGCCCTATGGCGGCTAGGCGACCAGTCAATCTTTGAACTTCCTTGACATTTCTAGGAGGGGCCATGTCCAATATGGCCTTGATCTTTTCCGGATTTGCTTCAATTCCTCGTTGGCTAACCATGAAGCCGAGGAACTTCCCTGATGAGATGCCGAACGCACACTTGTTCGGGTTGAGTCTCATATTGTGCTTCCTCAAAACATCAAATGCTTCTTGAAGGTCAGCCACATGATCAACGCCTCGGATGCTTTTCACAAGCATGTCATCGACGTACACTTCCATGTTCCGGCCGATCTGGGCCTGGAAAACCTTGTTGACGAGGCATTGGTACGTCACCCCTGCATTCTTTAGGCCGAATGGCATGACTCTGTAGCAATAAAGGCCTTGGTCGGTCACAAAAGATGGCTTCGGGATATCCGGGGGGAACATTCTTATCTGATTGTAACCCGAGAAAGCATCCATGAAGCTGAGGAGCTCATGTCCCGAGGTTGCGTCAATCAGAGTGTCGATGCTCGGCAGAGGGAAGGGATCTTTGGGGCAGGCCTTGTTGAGGTCGGTGAAATCAATACAGATCCTCCAAGTCCCATTAGACTTCTTCACCATTACTACGTTTGACAACCACTCAGGGTAGTTTACCTCCTGTATGAATCGGGCCTTCAACAGCTTTTCTACCTCCTCTTTTATAGCGAGCTGGCGCTCGGGGGCGAACTTGTGCCTCTTTTGCTGAACCGGTTTGGACCCTGGATCAACGCTCAGGTGGTGGACCAAGAGTTCTTCGGAGATACCGGGCATGTCTGCAGGTGACCATGCGAAGAGGTCTTGATTGCTTCGGATGCATTTTACGATATCTGAGTATAGGGCGGACGGTAGGGTCTTGCTAACGAAGAACTTGTTGGTCGGCTCTTGCTCCGAGAAGAGCACCTCCTCCAATTCGTCCACCGGCTCGGAAGTCGGCCGAGCGGCATCTTTGGGAATTTCCAGTGTTTCTAAAGAGAGGACGGGTCCGAGGGTAGAGGTCATATAACACTTGCGGGCCTGCTCCTGATTGCCCCTTACTTCTCCTACTCCGGCCCGAGTGGGGAATTTCATTTTGAGGTGATAGGCAGAAGGGACAGCTTCAAGGGCGGCAAGACCGGGCCGACCCAAAATGACATTGTAGGCTGCTGGGACATCCACGACCATGAAGTCTATCGACTCCGTGCGGGTAGTAGGAGTTTTGCCAGCTGTGACATCGAGGGTAATCACCCCTTCAATAGTCATCGGCACTCCTGTGAACCCATGGAGCGTGTAGCCGGCGGGCTTGAGTCGGTCCCGCGAGAGCTTCAGGCCCTTGAAAGCGTCGAGGAAGAGGATGTTGACGGAGCTGCCGTTATCTACTAAGATCCTCTCTACTTTGAAATTGGCCATGTGGAGGCTGATGACGAGTGCGTCACAATGAGGGGTGCGGACACCCTCGAGGTCTTCGTCAGAGAAGGTGACGGGCACTCCGAGGCCTTTGGGAGGAGGGGTGGTTCGGACTGAGTTGACTTCTCTGATAAATGCTTTCCGAGAGGAGTTCGAGGAGCCCCCCATTGGACCCCCATGGATGAGGTGGAGGACTCGCTCTTCCTCAAAGTCTGGCGTCTCTTCTCGTTCTGGACGCTTGTTAGCCCCCCGGGGCTGGGGAGGAAGTTCGGCTCGGTCCTTTCTTACAAACTTTGTCAGCTGCCCCCTCTGGATGAGGGCTTCGATCTCATTTCTCAGAGCACGGCAATCGTTGGTGTCATGCCCATGGTCCCGGTGATAGCGGCACCATTTCTCTTTATCTCTTCTCTTGGCGGGGGTGTTCATCCTCGGAGCAGGAGGCAAGACCCCTTCTTTTTCGACTTCCATGAAAATGGCGGAGATGTTGGTGGTGAGGGGAGTGAACTTCTCAAATCTAGGAGGAGGTCGGCGCTGGCCGGCATTGTCCTTCTGGAGCTTTTTGGCTCCTTCTTCTTTCGTTCCCTTCCTCTTGAACCCGGAGGCTGACCCCTCCCAGTTGGGTTGTTTCTCGGCCTCTTCGGCCCGGATATACTTTTCAGTGCGAAGGAGGAGGTCGGAAAAGTCCTGTGGTGGTTTCTTGGCGAGGGAGGAGCGGAGGTTGGAATTGAGGACATTAGATTGGAACGCTGTGGTAGCAACTGACTGGTCGAGGGATGCAATGGTTCTGGCTTCAGCCGTGAACCTCTTCACGTAGTCCCTCAATTTCTCCCCCTTCTTCTGACGGAGGTGCAATAATGAGATGCTGGTCTTCTCAGCCCTACGGCTGCTTACGAAATGTGTGACGAAGAGGGTTTCGAACTGCTCGAAGGAGAATATTGAGGAGGGGGCGAGGCGAGAGTACCATTCTCGAGCTGGTCCTTTGAGAGTTGCGGGGAAGGTTTTGCATAGGAGGGCATCGGAAGCTTGATGGAGGAGCATCAGGGTCTTAAAGCTTTCGATGTGATCAACTGGATCGGTCTCCCCGGTGTAAGTCTCAAATTGGGGAGGCTTGAAGCCGAACGGGACAGGTGCATCCACTATGGTTCGGGAGAAAGGGGGTTGGCTAGGACGTAGGGTCCTCCCCCTGAGCTCCTCTTCTCGGTTTATCTGACCCAGGCGTCTTTCTACTTCATGAAGACGGCGGTTCATGGTGTCATCTCTCCGACGATAATCTGCCGAGCCACGAGACTCGTCTTCGTAGGAGGGAGAGCGGGGGCTGCGGCGATGGTAACTTCGGGAGGGACGAGGACTTGGGGTACGCCGGGAGTTGGTAGGAGCAGGACGAGGAGATGGGGACCGTCGGTGAGGGCTTCGAACTGGAGGAGGGGACAGGTTCTTCGGCTCATTAGGATTTTGACTGAGGTTGAGATCCTGCAGGACGGTCGCTTGGAACTGCTGGAACTCGGCACGGGTGATTCGTGCCTCATTGTTCTTGGGCTGTTGCCGACCTGCGGGGGAGTGCCTTCTTCGATAATGATCGGGGGACTCTTTCCTCCCTCTGCAGACGGGAGACCTGTAATACCGGCGGTGCGGAGACCGATCACCCGGATGGTGTTGGCGGGAGGTTCCCTCTCGGGCCCGCTTTTCATCCAGATGGCGGCGGAGGTCATCATCTTTCTGGCGGTTGAAGGCTGTATTGCGGTGACCAGAGGCTCGGGGATGATGGGAGGCCATAGAGTCTGTAGAGGCGTTGTGGATGGAGAGGTGCTCTTGGTGAAGGGACTGTTTCTGAGGGTTAGGACCCTTTGGAGGCTGCTGATTAGGAGGGGGAAGGTCCTGTTGAGCCGGGTCTGCCGCTGTAGGGGGGAGCTGCCCTTGTTGTTGAGCAGGATTGTTGGGAACTTCTTGCTGCTGATCAGGGTTGGGTCCTCGGTTGGACCCCCTTGATCTGACTTTCCGAGGTGGCATGGCTGGAGATGACCTGTGTTCGGGGAAGAGGAGAGGTTTCTATTCGTTAGTTTCCCACAGACGGCGCCAATCTGTTGCCGCTAAATTTGGTGTGGGGGCAAACAGATGAATTTGTGGATTCTTAGGGAAACTGAATAGTAAACCTGTATACCTGCTCCTTCGGGCTTCGATCGTCGCTCCCGCCGTACACCTGCAAAAAGTGCGAGACATCGGGGTTGTTCCCGGCGACGCACCCTCCGACGCTCAAGTCAGTAATCTAGGAAGACTATGAATGAGCGCAAAAACTGGTGAAAGATTGATTACCTCTTAATGGAGATGGGTGGGGGGTATTTATAGGCGTCTTAGAGAACAGATTAGGCATGTAATTCCTGTGTATATAGATAAGGAATGTAATCCCTAATCCCCAGTGAAAGGATAGATATGAATCAGGGTCGTTGATTAATATTAATCAGAAACCCTAATTCTATCCTGCTGGACCGGGTTTGTTGCGGGTTGAAACCCGCACCCAGTTGAGGTGGATCCGTTCGCGGGTTATTGGATCTGCGAGAAGGAGACCCAGTACCCGCTCCAGACCCGTTTTGGAGGTAAAATTACCTTTTTACCCCTGAATCTTCAGGATTCGTGCCCAATTTGGACGGTCTTGATTAAACTCCTATTTTTAGCCATATCATCATAAAAGCTTGAATTTAACATTTTTGATTTTTAATAGACTTTATTTTAGTCCTAAGGGATGTGTGTGTGTGTGTGCATCAAGGCTATTACAAGATTTCTAAGCAAACATATCAAAGATTACAATTTTGTACATCAATTGACCAGACACTCTTTTGTTCTTGAAAATCTTTGAAGCTTTGAATGGCACTTGTCTTGGAGCTTGATCTCGAACCTTGAAAGCCTTGGAAACTCACTGCAAGAGACATGTTGAATAGAATATATGTGTATCGTGTCGTAGTCATCAAAATCAAGAATCTACACCGATTACTATTGAAGAGATAACCCTGCATTGAAAGTTGTACGATCAGATTTGAAGACGAAGTTGGGCATCTCACGAATCAGCCAGACCCGAGCCTAAATACCCATCAGCGCCGCATACAGTCGACCGAACCCAAGGTGCGGTCGATTTTCCCCCTCGTAGGAAACCTTGTACATTCGGGCAGTCGACCGACCCTGAGTATAGTCGGCTGCAACCTTCTCCAGTTGCTGCTGCTGACTGTTGTCTTCTCTATCTTCAATCATTCGCTTCGATCATTCACATTGCTTCATTGTCTTCTTCATCGAACATGTGTATGCAAGACATACAAGCCCAACAATTTCCACCTTTTATTTCATACTCATGAATCCACAACTGTGTGAATAAAACTCTTCTAGATCATTTCATCTCCGCTTTGTAAACAACTCGTTTCAATAGCTTATTCTGCTAGTTGAAATCTATCTCCACCTGTTTTCCTCTAGTCGCTTCCCCCCCTTAGGGCACACCCTAGTAGATGTTATCATGGATGTTCCACCCTCCACACGAACTCCACCTACCCCAATGCTCTCTCCACATTCCAATGGTATTCGAACGTTGCAGTCTAATTTTGGTAATTCTAGTGACGGCTTACTAGATGATGCTTTAGGAACAATGGGCTTCAATACACTCGATCAAGTTTTCCTGCTCTTACAAAGCTGGTAGAGGTTATGCTGACCCTTCTCAATCCCCTTTTACCCTTCATTACCTTATGACGACTATCTCAAATTGTCAAAACTCCACCTCGAGTTGTGTACCTGCAACCACAAGCATCAAGAGTCCCCAAGGATATCATATTTTGTTGTATAGAATGAATGTGCATGACCTCTTCCAGTGTGAACCCTTTACAATCTGGCATCTCTAATTCAACTATTCCCTCACTCATTACTTCACAAATCTCCCCTCTAGTTGTTCTCACACTACGGCCTGTTGACGACTTGTTAGTAGAAAATATCTCCCACTTGGATCAAATGTGAGAAGAACTCCCAGAATCAAGATACCAACTCGAATCCACATTTGAAGAACTTAAAACAAGAAGACATAGTTTAAAGTTATCAGATTCACCTAGTTTACCAAAATCTGTTGCGTTGACTACATTGGCTTGGTCACCACCTTTGGTAATACTCTCCTGACTCAGCCACTTATGATAGTCTCTCTTGTAATGTCCAATCATTTACAAGCCCTTGTGTGCCGCATCCCTTCCAATTGAAGTGTCACCATCCACCGCAAAATACCCTGCAGAAATATACCCTCCATTATGTGTCTTCTTTCACAGTTAATCTTTCTTCAGACCATTAATCACCCCGGCTACTGTAACTGTCTTATTGACTGACAACCTGTGTAGCATGGTAGTTATCAAGTGATCATAAGAAGTTGATAGTGAATAAATTAAGTTGGAAGCTTTATCCTCTATGCTAAGATCATCATCATTAATTGTCTTCAGTTCAAATATTACCTTATTGAACTCCACAATATGATCTTGAAGATGGGTACTTCCTTCATTGAGAACCTAAACAACTTCCTCTTCCAGTACATCCGATCTAGCAACGACGACCCCGGGTAGTCAAATTTGATCCACGACCACAGACTCTCTGCACTTGTCTCCTCAAGAATATTACACTTGACTTTGTCTGCCAATTACAACCGGATTAAACTCAAGGCTTTCAAACAAATCTTATCCCACTTCTCATGCTTCATGTCGGTTGGTTTCTTCTCTTCTAAGGCAAGGTGCAAGTCCTTCTGAACTAATACATCATTCATGTCCACCTTCCATAGATAGAAGTTGATTTTATCATCAAAACACTTGATCTTCGTTTTTTGATCTGCCATCTCCTCTGTGGAACTCGAACAAACCCACAAACCTGATTGCTCTTATACCACTTGTTAGGAAAAGAGAATCTTGTTGAGTCTTCGACACAATCAACACAAACTACCAAGCAAAACTAGATCACACCAATCACACAAAGCACACAAGAATTGTCCTGGTTGGGGCTTTCGCCTTAATTCGGGGGAGGAAGAGCCCAAGATGTTATTTCAACTAGAGAAGATACAAGAATGGTACGACATGACACTCTCTCAAGCCTAACTAGAACTTGCTTCCTATTTACAATGGAAAAATCTCTCACCCTCCCAGATGAAGTACTCTCTTCTTCTATTCGGTACTCAATATAATCATATCGTTCTAGGAGCCGTTACAATTGATTATATAAAGATCTAGAGAAATCCTAGTTTGATACACTTGATATACTAACCATCTGATTACTACTGAAAAGATAACCATGCATTAAGAGCTGCATGATATGACTTGAAGACGAAGTTGGCCTTCTCACGAACCATCCAGACCCAAGACCAAATACCTATCAGCGTCGCATACGGTCGACCGACCACAAGGTGTGGTCGACTATCCCCCTCGAGGGTAATCCTCTACATTTGGGCAGTCGACCTACCCAAGTACGGTCTACTGCATCCTGCTCTAGTTGCTGCTGCTGACTGTTGTCTTCTCTATCTTCAATCATTCGCTTTGATCATTCTCATTGCTTCATCATCTTCTTCATCGAACATGTGTATGCAAGACATACAAACACAACAAAAACAATACATAATTATTTTAGGAAATGCAGCCGCATACTTATAGGATGAAAACTTTTTTTTATTTGAGTTTAGAGATGGGCAAGGCCACTTAGTACCATTAATGAAAAAATTAATGAAATTGGAGGAGGAAAACTTTCTCATATAGAGTAGTTATACTCATATGGTGAAACTTTTGTAATGACGATTCATACCGATCATTATGTTTATAATGTCATGAGGCACATGCATACAAAAAATCAACTTGTTTGAAGGCTTCCTATTCATGCATCACATGATGCCAATTCGTTATACTATTGAAATTGAAAAATCTTTCATATTGAGATGACTTAAAGTATAGATAAAAAGTCTCCAAACCACTTGATAATTTATAGATGTAAATATTATGATGTAAAAAACAAAGTAGACACCGTCGATCATCAATAGTGTCTCCCCATAAAGTAATTACAGACATTGTAGAAAGAAATCATATCGTATAAATCGGAGGGCCCCTTTTCTCTAATAATATGCTAGTTTTATCTTGTGCAAACTGCACAGACTAAGATAAGTTTGAGGGACTGATAAAATTATATGGAACTCCAAAAAAGTGTGAGAATTAAAAAAAATTATAACTTCAAGGGTATAGTTTAGTGAAATTTACCATAGAAAATATGCACACAACAATATCATAACCTGCAATATCCAGACTCTGGTCCACCTCATTTCGATCCTCCCCTCCCTCCCCTCCCATTCACAAATCTACACCCTCTCTGATGCCGCCCTCCACTCCTCCCTCCTCTTTCGCATCTCTACCGTCCTCGACCGCCGCGACGTCCCCCTCTCCAATACCCCCTCCACCTCTCTGCCCGCCTCACCCTGCCTTCTGTCACCTCCCTTCTTACCAAATCGCATTCTGGGATCCGACACCACAATAAGCCCCACATTGAACCTGTACTCTTTCCCAAATCCAAATTTTGGGATTATCCACAAATTAAAATCTTAAAATGAAATCAGGTAGTAAATTAGTGTTTCAGAAATTAATTCATACACCACACATAAATACAATTGATTTAGTTAAAGAAAATTTCTCAAAAGCATTTGCACAAATACCTTGCGTGCTACATAGGCATTTCACCTAACAGTCAATGAACACAACATAAATCTAGGGATGGCATTCGGGCCAACCGGGCCGGGCCGGGCCGAAACCTGCGATTTTTTACCTCGGGCCGGGCTTTTGCCGGCCGGGCTAGCAATGGAGGCGGGCCAGGCCGGGCCGGGCCTCAACAGGGAAATACCGGCTCGGACGTGGCACCTGGCCCCCGGCCTGGGGGCCGGGCCGGTTCGTTGCGGGTTTGCGGGTTAGACGAGCTTTTGATTTTTTTTTTCCTTTTTCTTTCGTCGAGTGTACAAAGGTAAAAGGAAAGGAAAATGGTGACCAATTAGGTTGTACACATAGATAAAAAGAGATTCATAAAATAAATTATTTTTATGAATTACAAAATTTCAAATTGTAACCCCTCTTTCTCCAAATCCGTATTTTCTGTGTATTTTTGGTATTTTAAATTTTTGTAAATTAGTTCTCCGCTTTCAAATTCTTTTATTAAATTGCATTGTTGGATCTTCTATTAAAGTCTATTTTTAATCAATGGTTTTCTTTGTAACTATTTTCCAATGAAATTATATTGTAATTCAAACCCTATTATTCTTGTTATTAGTACTATTATTGTTTTTGCTATTATTATTATTATTGTTATTTTTACTACTATTAGTATTATTATTTTTATTATTATTACATTTTGATTGTATATTAAAAATTCTATTTTTTTTATTTATAAACCCTTCTTTTTCCCTATTGGATTTAACCCATTTGCACCCATACCCAATAACACCTAAACCCTACCTACTGTGCATCACCCTGTTTATACCAAACCCATGCCCATTTAAAGCCCTAACCCGACCCTATACACGTAACCTGTTACCCAGATTCCCTAACCCTAAATATCCATCCCACCGTGCTCCTCCGTCTCTCTCCGGTCCTCCCTACCTCTCCGCCTCCTCCTTAGCACCACTCAGCCCGCTGGACAGTCGCAATCCTTGTTGCGACTCTAGCAGCTGTCAGCCTCGACAGCAGACACGACCCCAGCAACTCCGACAGTCGCCACCTGCCGTCTCGCGACTCCCAGTCACAGCGACCCTATGCCCATGTGCTGTGCCTCCTTCCAGCGCACTGCATGCCAGCCAAAGCTAGCTCCCCCTCCGGACTGTCCTCCTGACACCGGAGCTGCCCCTGTGCGCCGTCCACTGGCAGCCACTTGCGGCCGCCACCCTCGCCGTTGTGCACCCCACCGCTGCTCCTCTTGTGTGCGTGTGTTGTTGGTTCGCTTGTCGTGTGTTCGTGGGTTTGTGTGTTTGTGTTCGTTGCTCGTTGGTCGTGTGATCGTGGGTTGTGTTCGGTTGCCGTGTGTTTGCGTGGTCGTTATTGTGTTCATAGGTTCGTCCGTTCGTTGAGATCGTTGTCCGGGAATCCGTTCCCGTTATTCTTGCTTTTGCTTCGTCGATTTCGTCGTCTCTAAGGCAAGTAACTTGAATTCTTTTCTTTGTATAATACATGTACTAAATACCACATGTAGTATAGTTGGGTTCTAGAGACAATTCGTGTGTGAATCCTCTGTTATATATTGTCTCTATTGTGTTGATTCGACCATAGTTGCCTCACGACATACATGACATGAAACAACTAGGGATGACCACTTTTTGTTGTATATATGCATGTTGTTCATATGATATTTTGTGTGCTCGTTCGTGTTATTCGTGGTAGACTTATTATGGACATGTGATAGACCCTATACCATGTTTCTTGGACATCTAGTACACTTTATTTTGTATTTGGTTATGTTTTGGATGAGTTTCACATGAGTTAGTTGATTTTGTGCATGAAGATATTTTTAGTTTTGTCGGTTTTCTGTTTTTGATCAGTATTTTAGACTCCATTAAGGTCAGTATATGAATTTTATTTGTGAACATGAACTGTAGAGAATTCTATCTATTTTCCAACCCATCTGACAGATCTCAGTTTCGTTTTACGAGTTGTGAATTATGACTGTTTTACTACAGAGGTGTAGAGTGGTTTCCAGATTTTGTTTTCTATGAATTCTGAAGAGTAATATATTTTTATCATGATGTTAAAAGTATTATTTTGATCCAATATTTTGCACAATACAACTATACTTGATTGGGATTAACCCTGAATTTTTGTGGATTTATTTGATGAGTTTTACAAACCATTCTATGTTTCCAAACAACTACTATACTAGCAGATTTTTCATACTGTTCAGTAAAGAACTTAATTTTCGACCTAATCCCTTTTGACGGATCTGTATTTCAATTTGTATTTTGTGAGATATTGCTTTTTTCGTACTGCAATATTTGTGATTTCAGATTTATAAAACTACTACATCTTGATGCTTTCTGATTTTTGTTGACTAAACTAATTATATTGAAAAATAATAAAACTTTATATTCTGATGTTGCACATATAGAGAAATACCCCAGATTTTTCATGGATTTAATTAATGAGTTTTCATACTGTTTTCCTGGCCTTGAATACAATATTCTGATTTCTAGTTGCACCTGTTTTCTGGTTTCAATTCAGTTTTGACACATGTTTTTGTGAAATACCATATGACTTATATATATTTGCTGGATTCAGCCGGGAGTCTATTTTTCAGAATCTTCGACGGATCTAGATTTGCATGTCCATGGCAATAGAAATCCCAGATTTAGTGCAGTACTGTCTTGCTATCCTGAACTAAAATTCTCGTTGTCTTACTTCTTTATGTGTTGTCTTTCACCCGTGCATGTTTATTTTTCGACCTGAACTTGTTACTTGTTCATACCATGTTATTCTTGCCATGTCTTGTACACGCACATGCCTGTTTGATAATAATAATAAGAAACTAAGCCGGGGTTAAAGGAAAAGATCTAATAGTGGAAAATATGGAAACGTGTACTCGAAAGAGGGTTCATAGATCCTACTTGGATATTTGGAGCTTGACACGTGATTACTTGACATTTGCACTCTTGACACAGAGCTTGATATTTGGTTACTTGGAGCTTGATATTTGGTTACTTGGAGCTTGCTATTTTGGGTATTTGGAGCTTGTTATTTGGTTATTTGGAGCTTGACACGTGATTATTTAACACTTGCACTCTTGACACAGAGCTTGATATTTGGTTACTTGGAGCTTGATATATTTGGTTACATGGAGCTTGTTACTTGATTACTTGAGAGCTTATCCCTGAGTACACTGCCCTCTATGATCCACTATGAAATCTAAAGCGAAATTGTTTGAATGTAGCAACCATGTAGTAAAAACCGGGATGCATGAAGTGCTACCTAGATAGTAATAAATACAAGTCTAGAACATGATCACTTGATACTTGATACTTGATACTTATTACTTGTTTACATGATACTTGTTCACTTGACACTTGATACATGCCACTTATACTTATTCATCTTGCCATACTAGTTGTTATATTTTGTCATCATGCCTATTTCATATTATTAGTTATCTTTTTCCATGTACTTGTATCCTGTACTACAAGCGGCCTGTAACTTGCATTGACGATAGTTTGTTTTCATTTTTCCTCTTCCTGCAATTTATTAAATTGCAGATTTTGGAGAACAGTTGCCAGATGAAGTTGGTGACATGAGATACTAGCTGCTGGATTTTGCTATTATTATTTCTTGTTGCTTATTTAGAACAATTGTATTTGATACTTGGATTTATTGTATTTCTGCAATATGACCCAGGATATTAACTTATTCAGATCTGGATTATTTGAGATTAATATATTTTGGTTTCAAGTATTCTTGTTGGTATTTTGATTCATATATGCATGCTTGGTTGACTTCTCTTACTTCCGACTCTGATTATTCTTGTGAAATATTGTACAGATTCTGAACAGCTTATGGATGATGAAAATCATTCGCTGAGCTTAGTCACGTATCCATATTCTGTATTCTATTTTTGGGAAGCGCGGACAAGGTTTTTAGTGGTATCAGAGCCCATATTTTGCTAATGTAATAGTTTGACTGATATATTAGACAAGCTTGGCTGGACCTGGGATTGGCTTAACATTATACAGGCCATGCATGCATAAATGAATTATAATCAACATTCATGTGGATACTAGTCTTATTTAATTCTTTTTTATCCTTTTTTATTCAATTATTTGATTCCTTGATTCTTCCGTCTTTTTCAGTAATCTCCTTTGATTGATTTCTTCTTGGGTATGAATTCAATCTTTTCGTATCCATATCCTTCTGATTTTGGAGTCATCCATTCTTTTTATTTTCTGCTTGGTTCGTCAGTCAGCATTGCTAGATCTTCGGTGACATGCCTGCAGCTTGGAACGTCGCCATCAGAGTGGCGCAGTGGAAGCGTCGTGGCCCCATAACCCACAGGTCATAGGATTGTCTTGTTGTTTCTCCTTCCCTGCATTGTTTGCTTCTTTCCATCCCTTGTACTCGTCTTCATCTGTTGACTCATTACTTGGTTCATCTCTTTCTTTTCCATCCTTTCTTCGATTTCAGCTCTATCTATTTCATCATCTCCCTTGGTTATTTTGCAAGTCTTGTATTGTTTCTTCTTCATTTTGATACTGGTTACTTCCTTCTTGCATTCCATTTTGCCATCATGCACCAATTTATAATTTGATTCAATTCTTCCCTGTCATTTCTCTTTTTTATTTCAGTTCTACCTACTCCCTATCTTGCTAGTTATCTTTTGTTGTTTCTTTCCTTTTGATACTGCTTATTCTCTATCTTGCATTCCATTTGACCTCATTGTTATCCATTCCCTTCTTTTCTGGTGTTGCCACTTCTTTGTTCCTTTCTCTTTAACCCTCTGTTTTGTTACCCTCCCCCAAGTTTGTTTTTGCCTTGTCCTATGTACCGCCTAAGAAAATTTCGAGGACGAAATTTTGTTGTAAGGTGGGTAGGATTTGTAACCCATGTTTCCCCAAATCCGTATCTTCTGTGTATTTTTGGTATTTTTAATTTTTTTTAAACTAGTTTTTCGCTTTCAAATTCTTATATTAAAATGCATCGTTAGATCTCTATTAAAGTCTAATTTTAATCAATGATTTTCTTTGTAACTATTTTCCAATGAAATTATATTGTAATTCAAACCCTACTATTCTTGTTATTATTACTATTATAGTTTTTGCTATTATTATTATTGTTATTTTTACTATTATTAGTATTATTATTTTTATTATTATTACATTTTGATTGTATATTAAACATCCTTTTTTTTTTTATAAAACCTATTTTTCCCCTATTGGATTTAACCCATTTGCACCCAAACCCAATAACACCTAAACCCTACCTACTGTGCATCACCCTGTTTATACCAAACCCATACCCATTTAAAGCCCTAACCTAACCCTATACACCTAACCTGTTACCCATATTCCCTAACCCTAAATATCCATCCCACCGTGCTCCTCCGTCTCTCTCCCGTCCTCCCTACCTCTCCGCCTCCTCCCTAGCACCGCTCAGCCCGCTGGGCAGTCGTGATCCTTGTTGCGACTCCAGCAGCTGTCAGCCTCGACAGCATACACGACCCCAGCAGACTCCGACAGATGCCACCCGCCATCTCGCGACTCCCAGTCACTGCGACCCTACTCCCATGTGCTGCGCCTCCCTCCAGCGCGCTGCATGCCAGCCAGAACCAGCCCCCCCCTCTGGCCTATCCTCCCGATGCCAGCACTGCCCCTGTGCACAGTTCACCGGCAGCCACCTGTGGGCGCCGCCCTCGCCGTTGTGCACCCTGCCGCTACTTCTCTTGTGTGCGTGGGTTGTTGGTTTGCTTGTCGTGCATTCGTGGGTTTGTGTGTTTGTGTTCGTTGCTCGTTGGTCGTGTGATCGTGGGTTGTGTTCGGTTGCTGTGTGTTCGCGTGCTCGTTATTGTGTTCGTGGGTTCTTCCGTTCATTGAGATCGTTGCCCGGGAATCCGTTCCCGTTATTCTTGCTTTTGCTTCATCGGTTTCGTCATCTCTAAGGCAAGTAACTTGAATTCTTTTCTTTGTGTAATACAAGTACTAAATACCGCCTGTAGTGTAGTTGGGTTCTGGAGACAATTCGTGTGTGAATCCTCTGTTATATATTGTCTCTATTATGTTGATTCGACCATAGTTGCCTCACGACATACATGACATAAAACAACTAGGGACGACCACTTCTTGTTGTATATATGCGTGTTGTTCATATGATATTTTGTGTACTCGTTCGTGTTATTCGTGGTAGACTTGTTGTGTACATGTGATAGAGCCTATACCATGTTGCTTGGACATCTAGTACACTATATTTCGTGTTTGGTTATGTTTTGGATGAGTTTCACATGAGTTAGTTGATTTTGTGCATGAAGATATTTTCAGTTTTGTCGGTTTTCTGTTTTTGATCAGTATTTTAGACCCTATTAAAGTCAGTATATAAATTTTATTTGTGAACATGAACTATAGAGAATTCTATCTATTTTCCAACCCTTCTAAAAGATCTCAGTTTTGTTTTACGAGTTGTGAATTATGACTGTTTTACTACAGAGGTGTAGAGTGGTTTCCAGATTTTGTTTTCCAATGAATTCTGAAGAGTAATATATTTTTATCATGATGTTAAAAGTATTATTTTGATCCAATATTTTGCAAAATACAACTAGACTTGATTGGGATTAACCCTGAATTTTTGTGGATTTATTTGCTGAGTTTTACAAACCGTTCTATGTTTCCAAACAACTACTATACTAGTAGATTTTTCATACTCTTCAGTTAAGAACCTAATTTTCGACCTAATTCTACTTGTTGTCTCTAAAATCTCTGTGAATATGAAAGTTAGCCTGCTGTATCTACTTTATCATCCTTTGGACGGATCTGGATTTCGAATTGTATTTTGTGAGATATTGTTGTTTTTTGTATTGCAGTGTTTGTGATTCCAGATTGACAAAACTACTACATCTTGATGCTTTCTGATTTTTGTTGACTAAACTAATTATATTGAAAAATTATGAGACTTTATATTCTGATGTTGCACATATAGGAGAATACCACAGATTTTTTATGGATTTAATTAATGAGTTTTCATGATGTTTTTCTGACCTTGAATACAATATTCTGATTTCTGGCTGAACCTGTTTTCTAGTTTCAATTCAGTTTTGACTCATGTTTTTTGTAAAATACCATATGACTTATATATATTTGCTGGGTTCGGCCGGGAGTCTATTTTCCAGATTCTTTGACGGATCCAGATTTGCATGTCCATGGCAACCGGAATCCCAGATTTAGTGCAGTACTGTCTTGCTGTCCTGAATTAGAATTCTCGTTGTCCTACTCTTTTATGTGTTGTCTTTCACCCGTGCATGTTTATTTTTTGACCTGAACTTGTTACTTGTTCATACCATGTTATTTTTGTCATGTCTTGTACATGCACATGCCTGTTTGATAATAATAATAAAAAACTAAGCCGGGGTTAAAGGGAAAGATCTAATAGTGGAAAATACAGAAACGTGTACTCGGAAGAGGATTCATAAATCCTACTTGGATATTTGGAGCTTGACATGTGATTTCTTTACACTTGCACTCTTGACACAGAGCTTGATATTTGGTTACTTGGAGCTTGATATTTGGTTACTTGGAGCTTGATATTTTAGGTATTTGGAGCTTGTTATTTGGTTATTTAGAGCTTGACACCTGATTACTTGACACTTGCACTCTTGACACAGAGCATGATATTTGATTACTTGGAGCTTGATATTTGGTTACTTGGAGCTTGATATATTTGGTTACTTGGAGCTTGATATATTTGGTTACGTGGAGCTTGTTACTTGATTACTTGAAAGCTTGTCCCTGAGTACACTGCTCTCTATGATCCACTATGAAATCTAAAGTGAAATTGTTTGAATGTAGCAACCATGTAGTAAAAACCAGAATGTATGTAGTGCTACCTAGATAGTAATAAATACAAGACTAGAACATGATCACTTGATACTTGATACTTGTTTACTTGACACTTGATACATGCCACTTACACTTGTTCATCTTGCCATGTTAGTTGTTATATTTTGTCATCATGCCTATTCCATGTTATTAGTTATCTTTTCCCATGTACTTGTATCTTGCACTACAAGCGGCTCGTAACTTACATTGACGGGAATTTGTTTCTTTTTTCCTCTTCCTGCAATTTATTAAATTACAAATTTTGGAGAACAGTTGCCAGATGGAGTTGGTGACATGAGATACTAGCTGCTCGATTTTGCTATTATTATTTATTGTTGCTTATTTTGAACAATTGTATTTGATACTTGGATTTATTGTATTTGGGCAACGTGACCTAGGATATTGACTTATTCAGATCTGGATTATTTGAGATTAATATATTTTTCTTTCAAGTATTCTTGTTGGTATTTTAATTCATATATGCAAGTTTGGTTGACTTTTCATGCTTCCGAATCTGATTATTCTTATGAAATGTTGTAAAGATTCCGAACAGCTTATGGATTATGAAAATCATTCGTTGGGCTTAGTCACGTATCCGTATTCCGTATTCTATTTTTTGGGAAGCGGGGCGTGACACAAATTAATCAAATAGATAAGTAACATACAAATCTGAAATCTTATTAAATTACAATATCAAAATAAAAATAAAAATAAAAATAAAAATGAAAATAAAAATAAAAATAAAAGAAAGAAACATTAGCTAAAAATTAATTTGATAATAAAAGTGATTAATTCTTTCAAAAATAAAATTACCAAAGCTCTCTCAGAATCGAACCCGCGAAAAACCCAAACTCAATGGACTAATTTGCATGGATTAGCCAAGAAATCCAACCCAAAACATTATTTCATTAAAAATGTTTTGGTATGCCCGTGGCCACGTGCCTACGGCACGTATTCGGAAGCATATAAATTTATTTGGAGTTATTTGGTTGTGTGAATTGCATATAAATTTATGCATTATACATGCTAAGATCAAAAGTCATTCACCATACCTCTAACAATTATTCGTTAAATTGTTTCTGTTTTTTAGTTATTTCATCTTTATTGCCCTTAAATTTCTCAATATTGACTTATCCGATTCTCAAAAAACCTACCTATTTTTGAAGAAATGTGAGCACATCCATTAAAAATATGCACCATGAAAGGAAAAAAAATCTGAGTGTAAACAAATACAACCACCTTTCTAATACAATCATCTTCTCTATACAGCCCTCCTTTGAAATTTTATTGTTTCCTAATTGTTTTCTAATACAATCACCTTTAAATTGTTTCCCACGGCACGTCATCGCGAAAAATGATTAATTAATTAAGTTGCTTAATAAAAATTTCGACAGTCTCCTCTAAAATTTTACAGGAAATTAATATTAATTTTGATGTAATAAATTTCGTTTGATATTAGCCAAGATATTAGCGAAGATATAAAATAGTCTCCTCTAAAATTTTCATATTAGCCAAGATACAAAATAAAAACCAAGATTTCATTTGAAAACGTAATATATTTTTAGGATTGTAGTAAAAATTTCGACAGAACGTCACCTTAAATATTAGCCCTTTTAGAGCAATTCCTTACGGAATTCTGCTCACAAATATAAAATTAACATCACCGGCAGTCAATATGAATCCTCCCCAGGCCAATCCAAGCAACATCACACAGGCATCATATATATAGGGCTCTGGGGGAAAAAATCTTCATATGACTTAAGATACAAAATAAAAACCAAGATATCGTTTGAAAACATAATAGATTTTAGGAAATTTAGTAAAACTTTCGACAGAGTCTCCCCTAAAATATTAGCCCTTTTACAGTAATTACTTACGGAATTCTGCTAACAATTAAAAATATAACATCACAGGCAATAAATATGAATCCTCCTCAGGCCAAACCAAGCAACATCACACATGCATCATATATATAAGACTCTGGGGAAAAAAATCATAATATAATGCAAGATACAAAATAAAAACCAAAATTTTGTTTAAAAAATGTAATGGTTTTTTAGAAAAACTTTTGAAAAACCTTTCAAAAACTAAACACAAAACCCAATACTCCACAACTTTGTGGGTACGGGTATTAACATAACTATATTATATCATCATTATATACAGATACATACATCATCTCCCAAAATGCTAAATATTACAACTATTACAACCAGTACATCCTCCACCATAATATACACCAACCAACCGAATGGCCAAAAAAAAAATTACACAGTTGTAGGATAACACAATGCTTCAAGTCTTCAAAAATGGAACCAAACAGTGAGCCTAAAAAACAGTAAGAGTTTTGAAACAAATAATAAGAGTTTACAATAATCAATTAAAATAATGAGAGTTTAAAATAATAGTAAGAGTTTTGAAACCATTACCTTTCAAACAGGACAATGCCTTTTAACTCAAAGGTTTGAACCCAACATGTTCTTCATCACCCTACAAAAAGTTAAACTGTCAATATGTACATAACGGTTCTGAGTGTAGATAACAATCTGGGAAAAAAGAAGAAGCATTAAATTAGCGGCAATTAACGGCAAACATAGGGTGTAGTTGTAGTAAATATCAATTTACCTTACTACAACCCCAATTGATCAATGTAGTTGCATTTACAAATTTGGGAATTATGGCTTAGGAAGTGAAGCATAAAGAAATAGAAGTGCACATTGTCTACTATAAAAAGCAATTTCTGTTTGTTAGGATAACAACACTCAGTTATGTTGAGGCCAATGTGCAATAAAGTTGACATTATCGAGTTGCATTGGCCAAATAACTTGCCTTGTAGTTCATATTTGTTGGCCAGATCATTTAATAACTTGAAATAACCTCCACTAATTCTTACAATCTTTCGTTTCTTTGATCTTCAATTTTGCAGGAAGCTAGGCGACCCTTCATATTTGTCATGGAACAGAAATCTTGGAGGACACTAACTGTACTATTGTGCTAAGAATTTGGATATCCTACCCTGCGTCAATTCCACATTGATGCTGTTGTATTTATTAAAAGGATTTGCTTTACTTTGTATGTGAAAATTAGAATCTCTACTGCTCCCGTTTTTGTTTTTATTTTTGTTGTTAAGATACTCAAATGCTTGTATAATTAAAGGTGAAGAGTATATTTAGTTTCTTTTTCTTGGTTGGTTGTCTACCATTTTGCAATTCCTACTAAGATTGGATTATTTATCAAAAGCGACCATGGTATATTTGTGATTTAATCTCTGGTTTGGTTGTATTATTTGGTCGCCTTGAACAGTGGAATGAGATCAACTTGTATTAAAAGGATCTGCTTTACTTTGTATGTGAAAATTAGAATCTCTATTGCTCCCATTTTTGTTTTTGTTTTTGTTGTTAAGATACTCAAATGCTTGTATAATTAAAGGTGAAGAGTATATTCAGTGTATTTTTTCTTGGTTGGTTGTCTACCATTTTGCAATTCTTACTAAGAATGGATTATTTATCAAAAGCGACCGTGGCGTATTTGTGATTTAACCTCTGGTTTGGTTGTATTATTTGGTCGCATTGAACAGTGGAATAAGATCAGTTTGTAATGGGGTTTGACAACTAAGATGTGTTTGTTTTGTTCTATCATAAAGATAAAAGCTACTGGTTTATTGCAGATGTCCTATTCGGAGTAGCTAAATGTTAAAATGGATCTATCTATAGATTAATATGAACAAATACAAATCTTTATTTGAATGGAAAACCATTTGGTGGCACATTAATGCCTCAGTTCTCAGGGCCCAAGAATACGAAGTTGCGTGTTACTCCTAAATCAAGTAGGGCCCAAGAATGTTAGCCGTATTATAATCACAGAGAGATATTAGACCATTATATTTAACAATACTGTTGTAAGAAAATTCGCCACAGGCGTGCTTTAGTGCCTACTTAAGCTTTCTAAAGCGCTTTAGTCCCACTTTAAGATTTAGTCTTAATACTGTCTTCTAAACTACTATTTAGTTGCTCTTCGAATTTTTTAGTGTCAATATTATGAATTGCATTTCATAAGTTATCTAGTATGTTAAATTCTTTGTTTTTATAAAAAATATTATTTTTTAACTTTTTTGCTCTTAGGATAGACTTGGCAGTTTTTGTTGCTAAAGCCTAATTGCCTCCTCGCTTCATTCCACTGTCTGCTTATTAAACATTACAATATCGGCTATGATTGCATGACTTGTTTAATCATTATTTCAGTAAATGGTAATTGTATCTCATTCTTGCTTAGTATCATTTTCCAACAACAAAAAAAAGGTTTGAAGTGGTTTTTGAAGTGGCCTAAAGTGCTTGCTAGCTAACTGCCACAAAAGACTGAAAATATTGTTAAGCACTTACCTATAACCAGTTGATATTCTCAGTGCAAAGCTTTACACTAATAACAAATAATAGTATCTTTCAACTACAAGAAGTTATAATTTGATTGTTGTTATTTGTTGTTGACAAAATGGTGAGAAAAGTTCAAAATCTAAATTTTATTAGCATCTGCCAAGGAGTCTGGTAGTATATTACAAAGAAAAAACCAAACTGTGGAAGATTTTGAATAGAGTTTCAAACCAGGGTGGGGGATAAGTAGGAAAAACAAATTCTTTGGTTACTCTTTTGAACAACTAATATATGAATAATTTTCACAAAACAGATACGAAGCACTTCTAGTCATTAAAATTCAAGTTATAAAGGTTATAATATTATATGCAAAAGATTATATGAAGGAAGATAGCATTAAGAACCTTGACAAAGAGATTTGCCAACCCATTCAGACTATATTCAGATTAACTCAAACTTAAACATTACAAAACTTGCTCCATATGGTTGGACCCAATGATTTTTTTATTAAATTCGAATGCATATCATATTACTGTAAAAAATCTAGGTTTGCAAACTAAAAATTCTAACTAAAAATTCTAACAGTTCTAACCAAAATTCTAACTACAATTCACCTAAAATCCAATCTACAATGCACCTATAAATCCAATCTACAATGCAGTCTGTTTTGTTTAGATGAGAATTAGGTTGCAATCCAATCTTTAGATGAGAATTAGGTTACGCATAAAAAAAGTAACACATGAAACCCAAATCTAACACAATCCCATCAAAATTAGGCCGAGACGGTGGTCGGGATCAACTAAATGTAACACAAACCCAACAAATTTTGATCGGTGTGCAGTGAAAATTTTGATGAATCCAAAAAATTAAGTATAACATGGGTACTTACAGTTAACGCTAATGCTTCTTAAGTTTGTTCATCTCATCTATAAGGAATTCTTACACACTTCCATTCAATGTATCATTCCCTCAACTCAAGCTATATTCTTTGTAAATCACACAATTAGAACTAACACTGAACACTTGTATAAATTCCTACAACGATCCAATCTTTCGAAGAAAATACTTGCAATTCCAATAAAAGATCCAATCTTTATTAAATCTTTCGAAGTCAAGTTTAGGAATTAGGGTTTTAGTGAAAGTCCATTAACACTAAACGTACTTTCGACATCGAAAATGGCGCTGGTTGCGGTCGAGGTGGAGGGAGGACTCGTCTACGATCCTGACCGCTGACACATTTATAACATATTATAGTCGCTCACTACATGGACGGAACTAAAGTTCTATATTAGTGAAACAGTATAAATTTTGACAATCCTAAAATCTCCCATAGATTTCAAATTGTGACCCACTTCAGTTAGACTAACTTTCTCTCCATTATTTTGGCATATACAAATTCAAATCATAGCAAACAATTTGTGATCCGAATCCTTCGAGTAACCTTTCATGTATAGAAGAAAATAGCTTTAGTGCATGATATTACAGCCAGAACTTGATAGGGAGTAGTTTAGTTAGTTACCTGGCCATCAGCAATGATAACCAACACATGATATTGCCCTCCATTTCTCTCAACTATGTCAACAGCTGCCTCCATAATTGGTGTGAAGGAAGTTGGTCCTTGAAACCAAAGAATATGTGAACCGGTTGTAAGATTAATAGCCGGTAAAGAAAAGAAACAATCTCCACAGACACTTGGTACTTCTATTTTATAGAATGGTATGCATGATTTTGAGTAAATAAGCATCTTCCAATAGGCAACAATAGTTCAATACATTAGAGATTTTGATATATACAAGCATCCATCAAGAATTTCATAACTTAAGTAAGTACCTGATAATTTCAAATTTGGAACTATTTTCCTGTAGCAAGCTAACACTTCTTCAAAGCCATGGCAAGGTGAATTATCACTATGAGAGCTAAACACCTCCTTGTCATGAGTATATATAGTATGAATTATCCATAACACCTTCTACGTGTTATCCATACCAGTTTATATTCTGGCAAGGAGGTGTTTAGCTAAACACCTTCTGCGTGTTATCCATACCATATATACTCTGATTGCAAGAATGCCATGGCATGGAGGTGTTTAGCAAATAATAGTAGGTGTTAGCTAACCACCTCCTTGTCATGAGTATATAAACTGGTATGAATTATCACTATGAAAGCTAAACACCTCCTCGCCACATGTTCTATATCCACTATAGAACATGTGTGGTATGGATATCTAATAGTTAATAGACTTATAGTCTTGTTTCCATATCGGTCAAATAATATAAGATTTATATGATGATCAGTGAAGATGTAATCATCATTTATGCTGCAAGAATGCCAAGAAAGAGAAAATGCATAAAAACAGAAAAGAAACCACTGATTCCATATTAACTAACAATCTAAAAATGAATGGTATGCATGATCTTTTATCTAGTATACCTAGGTGTGAATTTTAGCTTTCATTAATGAAAATGTAGATTATTAAGTTATTTTCATATTAACTTATGTTGGTATTATTTACAGGTGCATATGATGATGAGGAAGCAGCTACCCGAGCATAAGATCTTGCTGCTTTGGAATACTGGGGTGCTGGTACTCTCATTAATTTCCCAGTAATAGGGAATGCATAAAGCATTTTCTTTTATATGTCATCTTTAATTTATTGATTATGTTGAGGAACATTTCTTCAAACCATCACGGACTTTGATATTTTTTTAGATTGTTAGTTAATATGGAATCAGTGGTTTCGTTTCTGTATTTATGCATTTTCTCTTTCTTGGCATTCTTGCAGCATAAATGATGATTACATCTTCACTGATCATCATATAAATCTTATATTATTTGACCGATATGAAAACAAGACTATAAGTCTATTAACTATTAGATATCCATACCACACATGTTCTATAGTGGATATAAAACATGTGGCGATGAGGTGTTTAGCTTTCATAGTGATAATTCATACCAGTTTATATACTCATGACAAGGAAGTGGTTAGCTAACACCTACTATTATTTGCTAAACACCTCCTTGCCATGGCATTCTTGCAATCAGAGTATATATGGTATGGATAACACGCAGAAGGTGTTTAGCTAAACACCTCCTTGCCAGAATATGAACTGGTATGGATAACACGCAGAAGGTGTTATGGATAATTCATACTATATATACTCATGACAAGGAGGTGTTTAGATTTCATAGTGATAATTCACCTTGCCAGGGCTTTGAAGAAATGTTAGCTTGCTACAGGAAAATAGTTCCAAATTTGAAATTATCAGGTACTTACTTAAGTTATGAAATTCTTGATGGATGCTTGTATATATCAAAAACTCTAATGTATTGAACTATTGTTGCCTATTGGAAGATGCTTATTTACTCAAAATCACGCATACCATTCTATAAAATAGAAGTACCAAGTGTCTGTGGAGATTGTTTCTTTTCTTTACCGGCTATTAATCTTACAATCGGTTCACATATTCTTTGGTTCAAGGACCAACTTCCTTCGCACCAATTGTGGAGGCAGCTGTTGACATAGTTGAGAGAAGTGGAGGGCAATATCATGTGTTGGTTATCATTGCTGATGGCCAGGTAACTATCTAAACTACTCCTTGTCAAGTTCTGGCTGTAATATCATGCACTAAAGCTATTTTCTTCTATACATGAAAGGTTACTCGAAGGATTCGTATCACTAATTGTTTTCTATGATTTGAATTTGTATATGCCAAAATAATGGAGAGAAAGTTAGTCTCACTGAAGTGGGTCACTGTTTGAAATCTATGGGAGATTTTAGAATTGTCGAAATTTATATTGTTTCACTAATATAGAACTTTAGTTCCGTCCATGTAGTGAGCGACTATAATATGTTATAAATGTGTCAGCGGTCAGGATCGTAGACGAGTCCTCCCTCCACCTTGACCGCAACCAGCACCATTTTCGATGTCGAAAGTACGTTTAGTGTTAATGGACTTTCACTAAAACCCTAATTCCTAAACTTCACTTCGAAAGATTTAATAAAGATTGGATCTTTTATTGGAATTGCAAGTATTTTCTTCGAAAGATTGGATCGTTGTAGGAATTTATACAAGTGTTCAGTGTTAGTTCTAATTGTGTGATTTACAAAGAATATAGCTTGAGTTGAGGGAATGATACATTGAATGGAAGTGTGTAAGAATTCCTTATAGATGAGATGAACAAACTTAAGAAGCATTAGCGTTAACTGTAAGTACCCATGTTATACTTAATTTTTTGGATTCATCAAAATTTTCACTGCACACCGATCAAAATTTGTTGGGTTTGTGTTACATTTAGTTGATCCCGACCACCGATCCCGACCTAATTTTGATGGGTTTGTGTTAGATTTGGGTTTCATGTCTTACTTTTTTTATGCGTAACCTAATTCTCATCTAAAGATTGGATTGCAACCTAATTCTCATCTAAACAAAACTGACTGCATTGTAGATTGGATTTTAGGTGAATTGTAGTTAGAATTTGGTTAGAACTTTTAGAATTTTTAGTTAGAATTTTTAGTTTGCAAACCTAGAGTTTTTACAGTAATATGATATGCATTCGAATTTAATAAAAAAATCATTGGGTCCAGCCATATGGAGCAAGTTTTGTAATGTTCAAGTTTGAGTTAATCTGAATATAGTCTGAATGGCTTGGCAAATCTCTTTGTCAAGGTTCTTAATGATATCTTCCTTCATATAATCTTTTGCATATAATATTATAACCTTTATAACTTGAATTTTAATGACTAGAAGTGCTTCGTATCTGGTTTGTGAAAATTATTCATATATTAGTTGTTCAAAAGAGTAACCAAAGAATTTGTTTTTCCTACTTATCCCCCACTCTGGTTTGATACTGTTCAAAATCTTCCTTAGTTTGTTTTTTTCTTTGTAATATACTACCGGACTCCTTGGCAGATGCTAAAGGCCGAAATCAAAATTCAGATTTTGAACTTTTCTCACCATTTTGTCAACAGCAAATAACAACAATCAAATTATAACTTCTTTTAGTTGAAATATACTATTATTTGTTATTAGTATAAAGCTTTGCACTGAGAATATAAACTAGTTATAGGTAAGTGCTTAACAATATTTTCAGTCTTTTGTGGCAGTTAGCTAGCAAGCACTTTAGGCCACATCAAAGACCACTTCAAACCTTTTTTTTGTTGTTGGAAAATGATACTAAGCAAGAATGAGATACAATTACCATTTACTGATATAATGATTAAACAAGTCATGCAATCATAGCAGATATTATTTAATGTTTAATAAGTAGACAGTGGAATGAAGCGTGGAGGCAATTAGGCTTTAGCAACAAAAACTGCCAAGGCTATCCTAAGAGCAAAAAAGTTAAAAATAATAATTTTTATAAAAACAAAGAACATAAGATACTAGATAACTAATGAAATACAATTCATAATATTGACACTAAAAAATTCGAAGAGCGACTAAATAGTAGTTTAGAAGACAATATTAAGACTAAATCTTAAAGTGGGACTAAAGCGCTTTAGAAAGCTTAAGTAGGAACTAAAAACATGCCTGTGGCGAATTTTCTTACAGCAGTATTGTTAAACATAATGGTCTAATATCTCTCCGTGATTATAATACGGCTAACATTCTTGGGCCCTACTTGATTTAGGAGTAACACGCAACTCCGTATTCTTAGGCCCTAAGAACTGATGCATTAATATGCCACCAAATTGTTTTCCATTCAAATAAAGATTTGTATTTGTTCATATTAATCTATAGATAGATCCATTTTAACATTTAGCTGCTCCAAATGGGACATCTGCAACAAACTAGTAGCTTTTATCTTTACGATAGAACAAAACAAACACATCTTAGTTGTCAAACCCCATTACAAACTGATCTCATTCCACTGTTCAAGGCGACCAAATAATACAACCAAACCAGAGGTTAAATCACAAATACACCACGGTCGCTTTTGATAAATAATCCATTCTTAGTAGGAATTGCAAAATGGTAGACAACCAACCAAGAAAAAATAAACTGAATATACTCTTCACCTTTAATTATACAAGCATTTGAGTATCTTAACAACAATAACAAAAACAAAAACGGGAGCATTAGAGATTCTAATTTTCACATACACAGTAAAGCAGATCCTTTTAATACAAACTGATCTCATTCCACTGTTCAAGGCAACCAAATAATACAGCCAAACCAGAGGTTAAATCACAAATATACCGTGGTTGCTTTTGATATAAATAATCCATTCTTAGTAGGAATTGCAAAATTGTAGACAACCAACCAAGAAAAAAGAAACTGAATATACTCTTCACCTTTAATTATACAAGCATTTGAGTATCTTAACAACAAAAACAAAAACAAAAACAAAAACAAAAACGAGAGCGGTAGAGATTCTAATTTTCACATACAAAGTAAAGCAGATCCTTTTAATAAATACAACAACATCAATGTGGAATTGACGCAGGGCAGGATATCCAAATTCTTAGCACAATAATACAGTTAGTGTCCTCCAGGATTTCTGTTCCATGACAAATATGAAGGGTCGCCTAGCTTCCTGCAAAATTGAAGATCAAAGAAAAGAAAGATTGTAAGAATTAGTGGGGGTTATTTCAAGTTATTAAATGATCTGGCCAACAAATATGAACTACAAGGCAAGTTATTTGGCCAATGCAACTCGATAATGTCAACTTTATTGCACATTGGCCTCAACATAACTGAGTGTTGTTCTCTTAACAAACAGAAATTGTTTTTTATAGTATACAATGAGCACTTCTATTTCTTTATGCTTCGCTTCCTAAGCCATAATTCCCAAATTTATAAATGTAACTACATTGATCAATTGGGGTTGCAGTAAGGTAAATTGATATTTACTACAACTACACCCTATGCTTGCTGTTAATTGCTGCTAATTTAATGCTTCTTCTTTTTTCCCAGATTGTCGTCTACACTCAGAACCGTTATGTACATATTAACAGTTTAACTTTTTTGTACGGTGATGAAGAACATGTTGGGTTCAAACCATTGAGTTAAAAGGCATTATCCTATTTGAAAGGTAATGGTTTCAAAACTCTTACTATTGTTTTAAAACTCTCATTGTTTTAATTGATTATTGTAAACTCTTATTATTTGTTTCGAAACTCTTACTGTTTTTTTAGGCTCACTGTTTGGTCCCATTTTTGAAGACTTGAAGCATTTTGTTTTCCTACAATTGTGTAATTTTTTTTTGGCCATTCGTTTGGTTAGTGTATATTATGGCGGAGGATGTAATGGTTGTAATATTTAGCATTTTGGGAGATAATGTAAGTATCTGTATATAATGATGATATAATATAGTTATGTTAATACCCGTACCCACAAAGTTGTGGAGTATTGGGTTTTGTGTTTGGTTTTTGAAAGGTTCTTCAAAGGTTTTTCTAAAAATCCATTACATTTTTTAAACGAAATTTTGGTTTTTATTTTTTATCTTGCATTATATTATGATTTTTCCCCAGAGCCTTATATATATGATGCATGTGTGATGTTGCTTGGTTTGGCCTAGGGAGGATTCATATTTATTACCTGTGATGTTATATTTTTAATTGTTAGCAGAATTCCGTAAGGAATTACTGTAAAAGGACTAATATTTTAGGGGAAACTCTGTCGAAATTTTTACTAAATTTCATAAAATCTATTATGTTTTCAAACGATATCTTGGTTTTTATTTTGTATCTTTAGTCATATGAAAATTTTTTTCCCCAGAGCCCTATATATATGATGCTTGTGTGATGTTGCTTGGATTGGCCTGAGAAAGATTCATATTGACTGCCTCTTATGTTAATTTTTTATTTGTGAGCAGAATTCCGTAAGGATGCTTTAAAAGGGCTAATATTTAAGGGGACGTTCGGTCGAAATTTTTACTACAATCCTAAAAATATATTACGTTTTCAAATGAAATCTTGGTTTTTATTTTGTATTTTGGCTAATATGAAAATTTTAGAGGAGACTGTTTTATATCTTCGCTAATATCTTGGCTAATATCAAACGAAATCTATTACGTCAAAATTAATATTAATTTCCTGTAAAGTTTTAGAGGAGACTGTCGAAATTTTTATTAAGCAACTTAATTAATTAATTATTCTTCGCGATGACGTGCCGTAGGAAACAATTTTAAGGTGATTGTATTAGAAAACAATTAGGAAACAATAAAATTTCAAAGGAGGGCTGTATAGAGAAGATGATTGTATTAGAAAGGTGGTTGTATTTTTTTACACAGAATTTTTTTTCCCTGTCATGGTGCATATTTTTAATGGATGTGCTCACATTTCTTGAAAAATGGTAGGTTTTTTTAGAATTGGATAAGTCAATATTGAGAAATTTAAGGGCAATTACGATGAAATAACTAAAAAACTGAAACAATTTAACGAATAATTGTTAAAAAAGTATAGTGAATGACTTTTGATCTTAGCATGTATAATGCATAAATTTATATGCAGTTCACACAACCAAATAACTCCAAATAATTTTATATGCTTCCGAATACATGCTGTAGGCACGTGCCCACGGGCATACCTAGTATATATATACATATACTTTATAGTATTAGCACACAAATCCAAAAAAAATTGAAAATTATGAAAAATTCAAAATTGGCCAACGGCCTGCGGACTAGCCCGGACAGGACTGAGCTGGTTCAATCCGGTCCCGGGCCTGGCCGGGCCGAGCCGAATTCGGGCCTTTAGCAGCAAATGGTGAACCGGACCGGACCGGGTCTATTGGACGGGCTGCCCCCGGTTCAGCCGAGATTTGGGCAGGCCGGGCCGGGTCGGGCCGGTCCCAGGCTAGCCCGGCCCGAATGCCATCCCTACATAAATCTATAAATTAAGTACCCTATTTCTAGGTTTTCAAGTGTTTTCTATTCAAATATGTATGAAACAATAGAAAAAATGAAAATGTAGAAGAAACCTTACTAAATTTCATTCTTAAATTCGACATCGCAATCATTCTCATCTTCAACCTGCACTTTTCCTCAATTCCACTTTAAATACTGTCGTGGTTCAAAAATGGCGAAGGAGGTGGCGCGGTGCATGGGAGGTGGTAGCTTCGGAGGCGAGGTTGAGATTTGGAAAGGGCCACATGAGAGATGGCAGCACCGGAGATGAAGAGGAGGATTAGGGAGGGCGAGGTGAATGTGGAGGGGAGGAGTTCGAGGGTTGGGGAGGTCGGTGACAGTTCGTCGGCGGCATAGGCGGATGGAACGTCATTGAAGGCGACAGCGGGGTGTGTCAGCGAGGTGGATGGCTGTGTGGGAGGGGGCAGCATCGTAGGGGGGGAGGAGGGTTGTAAGTGGGAGATGTTGAGACCTTGGCTGGGCAAGGTTTAGGGCTTTTTATTATTTATTTATTTATTTTATGAAAATATGCATACCGTGTTGGATATATATGTATATTCTCAATATAATAGAATAATATTGTGTATAATGTTCTATGGGGCAACACATGTTGTGAATGTGTTATCTGTGAGTTATTGGACTGAGATGAGTGGGCCAAGAGCCAAGTACCCAAAATCCAGTCTTATCCCATATATACTCGTCTTGTGGTAGTGCTCTGAGATATTTCAATTTCTGATAATCAAGGTATAATATCTCAAACAGGAGGGATACTAAACCTTAACCCTAATTTCTATTATTATTATATCTCATATTCTATAAAATTCTTGAGATATTATCTAAATTAATTTTGAGATTAAGAGAGAGATAGAAGAACTCACCGATCATCAGCCTCAAATGCCGAAATCGACTCCTGACACCGCCACTGCTCACCGGCGCCACCACAGGCCACCGGCGCACACTGCCTCCACCGCAGGCCATCGGTGCACCCCGCCGCAAGTAGCAGCCCGACTTCGACCACCTTCGCCTTCATCCCGAGCACACAGGGACAAAGAATCAGATCTAATATGATCTTATTTTTGAGTGGATTGTTTTTGTGTTTTGTGTTTTGTGTTTAGGTGTGAGGAGGGGATCATACAAGGAGTGGGCTTTGATTGGGTGATAGTTCACTAGTGTGTATTCGGACCCGAGAGCATATCGCAGTCAACTCAGATTCCACTTGTTTGACTGAGGCTATTGATTGGATCTTTATTTGGTGTTTTGTGTTTGGGTGGAGCACAGGATTTGTTGTAGCATTTACAGAAAAGCCCTTCATTTTACTGAAATCACGCTAGTAGTAATTATTCAGAATAAACCCTCTAGATTTTGGAATTTACTGTTTATTCCTTGAGATAGAAAAATTGAATAGAGAAAACTAGATTCTGAAACTAGAGATGTTCGATATTTCTAAATGTAACAATTAAAATAAGAAAGCACAATACGAGATGTGGATAAATTTTTTGGAGATAGTGCGGGTAGGGAGGATGTTGTTTTGACTAGATCAAACTATGATTGGATTTGATCAAATCTAAATTAAAGATAAGTTATTTAACTGCATATATATTTTAATTGTTTGTTGTTGTTAAGTGCTAAAGTTTTAAACCGTGTTAATTGTTGTTTAATTAAATACAAGTTGAACAACTGTTTTAACTATGTTCTAAGGATCAAATATTTATTTTGATCAGTTAAATTATAGCTTTTGACAATAAATTTGTATCTCCAATAAAATTGTTGTTAGAATTAAATAGTGCTAATAATTCATTTAATTGACTAATCTTTAACAATTTGATGAATGAAGGAACTTCAAAGTTACTTACAAATTGTGTGTATTGGAGATGATGGAATTGTGTCACGGTCGAATAAATCTGCACTACGCAGGCTTCTCCATCCAATTTGGAAAACACTTCTAACTTGAAGTGTCAATTTGATATACTCTAATTCAATTTTTCAGTATTTTCATGTGAGGAATGTGTAAACATTTTGTGCATTTAATCACATGATTGAGAATTTTATATCATAATTAATCTCACTTTAAAAACTAGCATCTTTAGGATTGTTAAGTGTGCCTTGTCATACTATGTGTATAGATATAATGGCTAATTCATCGTTTGCAGTTTTTGTGAGATCGTATATGTGCTTCTCTAATAAAATTTATGTATGAGTTCTATAATGAATGTCTATAACTTAGGTGAGAGCATCTTGTAATGCAGGATATGACTCCATTAGTTACATTTTGTTCTTTCTCGTTTAATGTAATGTGTGTGCAAAGTTAAATTATAAAATATTTATCATTATATCGTTTAGCGTTATGAAGATGATACAGAACAAATAAAGGAAAGAACTATTCGCTCAATGTGTATGAGCATATGGACATTGTTAGAACCACGAGAGAAAGAAAATAGTTTTATAAAATGTGGTAAAGTAATTTTGTATTAACTCATATTGTTATTATTTTATAATATATAGGTCATAGTCAATGGCATTTCATAGTCAATGGCATGTGTAAGTTGAGTTTAACAAACAAAGCAATTGATAATGGTCGTTCTAATTTGTGTAGTCCTTGAACACGACATAATAGGTTAGGACATATGAACTATATATTAAATTGTTTGCTCTTATTAAAACTCATAACTCTGCTAAATGAAACTTCCTTAAATTATGAAAAATGTGAAATTTGTGCTTAGATTATGATCATTAGAAAACCATTCGGTACGGTCTCTAGGAGTACACAACTTTTTAAATCTATACATTCTAATATTTGTGATATCGGTAGCTTTGTGACTAGATGAGACAATGGTTGGTCAGAAGTATTTAATCACTTTTGTAGATGATTATTGAAGGTTTGTCATACATATATGAAGAATGAAGCACTTGTTATTCTTAGTGAATTAAAATCTAATTAAATGCTAAGATCAAGAGTTCGAATTTGATAGAGGTGATGAATATGTTTTAATAATTTTAGAGAAATTTGCATTTGGCATAATCTATAGTGCACTCTATTTACAACAGTCAAAACAGTAGTGATAAAAGTTAGAATCAAACACTTAATGAATGTTGAATTCTATATTATTGATCGTTGTTTGACTTTGTGTAATTATGGGTGATGTTGTATTGTTAATCATATTTTTAATATGTTACTGTCACGCCCCGCTTCCCAAAAAGGAATACAGAATACGGATACGTAACAAAAGCCCAGCGAATGATTTTCATCATCCTTAAGCTGTTTCAAGAATCTTTGCAACACATCACAGATATAATCAGAGTCGGAAGCAAAAAGGCACAACCATTCATGAATACTTGAAACAAATTACCAATAGAAATTTACTTGAAACCAAATACAATATTCTCAAATAAATCAGAGTCTGGAGAAAAACAAATATCCTGGGTCACATCGCCCAAATAGAAATAATATCCAAATAACCAAAATACACTTTATTCAAGTTCATGCAACAATGAAAATAATAATAATAAAGCAGAGTCTCCAGCATTTAAAACATCATCTCGCCAATACCTTCAGGCAGCTGACCATCCTGATCTGCAATTAGTAAATTTGCAGGAAAAAGAGAAAAGAAGAAAACAAGTACCCGTCAATTGCAAGTCGCGGATCACAAATAATGTAGGATACAAGCACATGGAGAAACTAACTAGCAACATGGTATACTAACAGGTAAAGGTAAAATGTGTCAAATGTCAAGTAATCAGGTATACAGGTAAACATGTATCAATCATCAGGTAATCAAGTAATTAGGTAAATATGTATCAAGTATCAGGTAATCAGGTAAACAGGTAACAAGTAATCAGGTAACAGGTAATCAGGTATCAGGTAAACAGGTATCATGTTAAGTCAAGTCTAATCTTGTTATTATTACTATCTAGGTAGCACTTCATGCCGCCCACACCACATGGTTGCTACAAGAAACAGTTTCGCTTAGTAAGATTTCATAGTGGAGTCCATAGGACAGTGTACTTAGGTACAGGAAACAAGAATAGGTAGAACCTAGTGGTTCTCTTCCGAATACACATTCCTAAGGGAAGTAATGTAGTCAGGTACAGGAAACAGGTATAACCTAGTGGTTATCTTCCGAGAACACCTTCCTATAGGAAAGCATGCAATCAGGTACAGGTAAACAGGATCGTGAATCATGTAATTATGAACACATAACAGGCAGGCATGACACTAGTCCTCTTTCAAGTACACGTTTCTATATTTTCCACTACTAGATCTTTTCCTTAAACCCCGGCTTAGTTACTTTTATTATTATGGTCATCAACAGGCATGAGTGTGTACTAAATGTTGTCAAACTAACATGGTATAATCAGTTTTAGGTTTAGGGAAACAAATCAGCATGCATGGATAATATACATTCACATATACGAGCAAAATAGTCTATGTTCATAATCTGGATAGCAAGACCAATCAGTACTAAAATAATGATTCTGAACTCTACAGAATTGCAAACCTAGATCCATCGAAGGATCTAGAAAGTCACAACATCTCAACTCAAAACTGATTTGAATACAGAATTTATGTTCAGCCAGAAAACAGGGGAACGACTTCAAAAGCATGAAAACAGCATGAAAACATATCAAATAATTCCACTAAAAATCTGGGGTATTTCCTTATATGTCTAGACTCAAAATAACAAGTTTCATAATATTCTAGTAAGTATAGATCAGTTATAAAAAATAAGAAGCAACACGAAAATATAGTTCGACGAATCTGGAATTCTCAACACTGCTGTACGAAAACTAGGATATCTCGCAATCAGTGAATCGAAACCCAATTCTGCCAAAACGACATGAAAATAGATAGATTTTACTAACTTTCATATTTCACAAATAATTTTCATACAGTATAAGGAATTATAGTGAAAACAGGGTTCTTTACTGAACAGTGCGCAAATTACAGTATGAGTTGATTTTAGAAAAGAATATGAAATACCACACAAAACTTGTCTTTAAAATTCATCAAAAATCTGGGTAGTCCCTAATATCATAAGGAAACACTGAGCAAAATATTAGATCAAGATATTATGTATAGAATAGTTCTTGAAAATAATTTGTTAACAAAATTTACTCAAAATAGAATCTGGAACTGTTCGACACGTCTCTACCAAAACCTTCATAACTCAGTCATACGAAATCCAAATCAAGTAAAACCAGTTGGGTTTGAAAATAGACAAAATTATCTAAAATTCATCTTTTATTTTGGAATTCAAATACTGACTGTAGCATGGACGAAAACAGCAATCAAAACAAATAAAGCAGCAAATACAAATTTTACACCTCTAATCAAGAACATCATAACTTCATGAATATTGATCCAAACACAACCAAACTTGAAATACAACCTATCAAACATCTAAGCATCATGATTTAGGGTTTCTAACATGTCCACACCTATTATTTTCATATGGGCATTCAATCAAATACAATTCATGCAATAATCACATACATGCATCAAAATCAAGTTTTGGGCATAACCTATGTCATATCCTATCATGCTTGGTGTCATAAGTCATCTATGGCCAAATTATCACAATAGAGACAAAACTCATCAAGAAAAATATAATTTTTGGTTGTCTCTAGACCCAACTACACTAGATGTGAACTTTTTTGACTTGTATCAACCTAATGAATTGTAGTATAAGTTACTTGCTTTGTTATGGAGTGAAACACGATGAAATTTGTCCTAGAAACAAAACCCACGAGCGAAGTCCTTTCCAACCGCGAACCTAAGCAAACCCACGAACAAAAACCCCTCTCGCGAACAATCCTTGATGCAATGAACAAAGTGGAGAATACCCACTTTGAAAACCCACTAGGAGAGATGATGCAAGGTGTTTGATGGCGGTTTTGATGATGGTGGGTGTCGGCCAATCAATGGAGGAGTAGGGTTTGTAGGGTTTTTGATGTATGGAGATGGGTTGTGATGGTGGTCGGATTTGTAATGGAGGGAGGGGCCGGATGTAGGAGAAGGTGGGGCAAGGCCGGGAGCACAATCTCAAGGGGGCCGGGATTGATTGGAGAGGGAGAGGGATAATAGAGATTAGGGTTAGGGTTAAGGGGATTAGGCTATTTATATAGGAGTTTAAATGTGGGTTATTGGATTGTGGGTATTAGTATGTAGTAATAGGTATACAAATGGGTAATGGGTATTGGGTAGATTTCAATTGGGGATACAATTTATAGTGAATTCTATGATCCTTGAAAAATCTAATTAGGAGTCAAAAATTATAGGTTTGGGAAAACACCACCAAAAATCCATCACATCACCACGGAAAAATGTAATGAAGATATTGAGGCCAAAAATGAAGAAAGAAATCCAAAATGGCGAAAACGAACCAAAACGACGAACAAACAACACAAGGAGCTCAAATGAAAAGAAAAAAAATATATATTGAAAATAATCCAATATACGGTTCAGAAAAATACAAGAGAGATAAGAATACACAAAATATGAAAAATACACTCCAAAATACATAAAATGAAAAACAGGGGTTACAGTTACTACCCTCTAAATTGAATACACCTTATAGATTATGGCATAAAAACACAAATAATTTTGTTAAAGTGAAAATATGTGTTGTGATATATTTGTTAGAGTACATAACCCTAGAAGGCCTAAAGTAGGACCTATAACAAATATTTGTGTGTACTTAGAAAGTGCAGAATGTGGTTCTATAGATAGTTTTGGATCTATCTAATTTGTGTTAGTAGAATCTAAACTTATAGATTTCTTTGAGGATGTGTTCATCAAAGATAAATTTATGAAATTATCTAGTCCTACGGACACGGTAAATGATTCATAGTTAAAATCAAGAACCAGTCTTACTAATACTTAAAACATCAATGACAAATGAGCCAAGAAGAGTCTTTAGTAGATAATGAAATAAATTTTTTGTTATACAATAATGTTTTGAATTTTTTGATTTGCGAAAAGGGGCTAAAACTATAGTAAGTGAGGGTTTGTAGAAGAAACTTAATTTTGATTGTTCAATATCAATTTTAATGCATTTTTAGTAGCTAAAGGATTGACTGAGATAAATGGTGTAGATTTGTTTGATGTCTACTCACATGTCTATCATATTGCTACAATAACTATTCTTCTTACCCTTACATCTATTGAAAATTTTGTTCATCATAAAATATATTTAAGCAATTTTGTACTAAAAGTTTTTGTACTTAATATTTTATATTGAAAAGTTTTGTACTGAACAATTTTGTATTCAGAGTTCTGCACTGATATGTTTAGTAAATAAGATTTACAATTTAGTAAAATCATTGTATGTTTTTAAAAAATGTATTATATCTGATGGATAAATAATTTGACAAATTTTCTAAAGAGCCCAGTATTTGAATCAAGTAATTCAGATCAATGTCTTCAACTTTGTCGTGTGTCAAATATAATGGTTATTATTTTTCTTGTTTATTGTTGACAAGCTTGTTGTTGGAAGTAGCATCACTATTATTAATGGAGTTAAAACTGTGCTACCGAAAGAATTCAAAATGAAATACCTAGGTGTTGTGGACACCATATTAGGTAGAAGGTTGAATTTCGGTTGGCAAGGGATAACCCTCAGTCATTCATTTAACCAATAATGTGTTCTAAAAGTGGGGATATAGTGAATGAAAGTGTGTTTTGAAACACCTTATGATTATAATGAAAGTTGACACCTAGTAATGGAGTAGCTATGAGATAGTTAGAACATTCTAAATGTTAAGGTTAATAGAGAGATTGAAAAAATATTATTGAGTTATTGAGTTGATTATAACTGAGTACAATGTCTCCTATATATAGGAGGGAACCAAATACTAAACTGATACATAACCCGATATGAGGCTAAATATATAATAAAATATCTAACACCCCCTCTCAAACTCACAGTGGGTCGAACAGTGTGAGTTTGCCCACCAAGTTACAAAATCTCCGAACAGTGTGGGATTTGGTGAAAAAGTCTGATGTCTACTATGAAGAGGTAACAGAATGAAGTGAAATGGTCTCTGCTTCAAAGTGCTCACGAATATAGTGACAATCTATCTTCATGTGCTTCATTCGCTCATGAAAAATCAGGTTGTTTGTAATGTGCTATACACTCTGGTTATCACAATGAAGAGGAGTGACACCTGTAAGAGTGACACTCATATAATGATAACAGCCAACGAACATAAACAATCTCTCAAGTAGTAGCTGCCATTGCTTTGTACTTAGCTTCCGTGAAAGAACATTGATGAGTGAAATATATGCATGATTTTATAACTCTCTTTGCACATTAAAACAATGAGTTCTTAGTTATTTTGTTGAATTTCATCTTCTTTTTGCTTAATTTTATTGATTTGTTTGATTCTGTAGGAATGAGATGGATAAGTACATAATGTGGGCATTTTAGTGAAATCAACGAAGAAAACAAGGATAAAGATTTTAAATTCAAATTGATTTTATGAGAAGATTTCTGAAAAATTCGAGCAATCAAATGCATGGTTTTACAAATTGACCTTTTGAAGAACTCACAAAAATTATTCCGGTCAACTAGGGGGTGGAATGAAATTGTGTAAAAAATAAAAATAAAACAATGGAAAAAGAGAAACAATATGGTTTGAATTGTGTTTGGATTAGGTTAGTTAATTGATTAGTTTAAATTATAATAGATTAAACTTAATCTACGGATTTTAATTAATTAATTAATTAACTACCCTAATTTTAATTAACTAACCAGATTTAATTAACCGTACCCCTCCTTGTTCTCAATATATATAGAAGAGTGGGCACGGGACTCGAGGGATAAAAGTGGAGGGTGGCGGCCAAAGAATAAAAAAATATTGCGGCTGCACGGGAAGAAGAAATAGAAGAAAAGGGGGCGGCACAATTTCTGAAGCCAAAAAAGAAGAAAAGGAGCTCCTGCAAATTATTTTTATATATAAACTTTTTTACTACGATGAGGAAAAATGGCGATAGATGGCAGCGGCGACAATCAGTGGTCCGCAGTAACAGACGGGGAAGAGGAAGGAGAGGTAGAGTTAGGGTATGATAAGGTTAGGAAGAAGGTGTGGAATCGAGTATTTGGGTTTGGATGTGGTATGGTTTTGAATTTTGGGTTTTTTTTGGGTTATTGGAGTTGCGGGTCGGGTAGGGTGTTGGGTTTGGATTGGGAGGGGGTGGGGGGGTTGGGTCGGGTTATGGTTTTTAGGGTATGGAGTTCGGGTGTGTTTTCGGGTTTGGGTAGTGGGTTCGGGTAGGAAGGTTAGGGTATACAATATTTCAGAATATGTGGGTCGGGTTTGGATTTTCGGGGAGATTGGAGAGGAAACGATTAGGCGAGTAGGGTTTGTGGGTTAATGGTGAAGATGGAGCAGTGGCTAGGGTTTCGACGAGGGAGAGGTGCAGCGGAGGTGGTGCAGCGGGATTGGGTGTTGGATTTTTTGGGTGTCGATGAGGGTGAGGGTGCTGACGAGGATGATGGGTGTTAGAGTTTGGGGTTGCGAAGAGGATGAGGGTGAGGGTGCCAACGAGGATGATGTGTGTTGGACTGTTTGGGTGTCGACGAGGATGAGGGTGCCGACGAGGATGATGGTGGTGCAACAGAGGTGTTTGCCACAGTTGCTGAGTATGAGGGTGCCGTTGCTGTCGTCAACGTGTTGCAGGTGATGTTGGAGCTTGCTGTTGTTGATGATGGCAGCTAGTTTGCTGTTATTGATGATGATCTTGTTGTTGTGAATTGGATCTTTTTGTTGTTAATGATGGCAGCAAGAAAAGAAAATAAATTTATGTAATTAGGATTAGAGATTAGTGAGAAAGAGAAATTTGAAATTATTGCTTTAATACCATGTTAAGGTTAACAGAGTGATTGAGAAAATGTTATTGAGTTATTGAATTAATTATAACTAAGTGCAATGTCTCATATATATTTGAGGGGACCAAATACTAAATTGATACATAACCTGATATGGGACTAAATATATAATACAATATCTAACACTAAACTTATTGAAAGTCTCATGTATACAAAGATCTGCACTAACAGACATAGCCTTTGAGGTATGTATAATCTACATATTCACTAGTAGTCCTATTAATACACATTAGAGTGCCATATGAGGCTAATGTGATACTTGAGAGGTACTCAAGAGTTTGTTTTGTGCTACTCTAGTCATCCTTTAGGATTGAATGAATGATCTGATGCATTATAGTGCTCAAAATTTAGTGAAAGTCGACAACCAGTGGATATGTGTTTATACTAAGAGGAACCAAAATGTTATGAAAATCAAAAGGCAAACATGCACTGTGCTATCATCGATGAAATCAGATATCTATGTGTTATTCTCTGTAGGGGAAGAGGCCGAGTGGATTGAAGGACTTGTAGCTAGTCATCCATTGAGAAGTTTAAGTAACTCTCTAATTCTGTTAGTCGACTATCAAGCTACAATGCACGGTAGCTCTTAACTTACTCTATAATAGTAAGAGGAGTATATTAAGGTTAAAAGAAGCCTAATTGAACTTTCTCATAGATAAAGTGCAATTGAGACAAAATATGGCTAATACTCTTTCTAAGAGACATGAAAGTGATCTAATTATCAAAACTGTGGGGAAATTGAAGTTAAAAGATATTGAGTTAGAAAGTTTTAACATTCTAGTTGTTTTGAATTTTAGAATCCAATCGGAGCCATAGAGAAGTTCAAACTTAAGCATCAATTTTAGACAGTTGGTATGCTTTAGATAATTTGAAAAGTTCTATGTAAATTTTATTAATGTATAATTAATGATGCTATATATTCTCATAACTTACTTAGAATCATCTCATTATTCCAAACGAAAGCATGAAAACTTGTCAATGTGTTTCCGATGTTTAGAATTGTCGTTATATCATTATATTTTTTATGATATCTCTTTTATGGATTCATGTTTCATTCCAATTTTGATGATTCAAAATTTTACCATAATTGATTTGATAGTTCTACTATTCCAATATGAAACATAGTATAGTTCATGTTCTTTATTTAATTAAAGAAACTTGATCGTGATACTTACGTTACATTTTTGCTAAGCTAATTTTGAATCGTACTAAGTTTTTTGGGAACGAGATACTTTATTAAATCCGCTATAATTCTTAGAGATGTGTCTCATGATATTCTTGGATATATATGTATATTCTCAATATAATAGAATATTATTGTGTATAAAGTTCTATAGGGTAACACGGGTTGTGAACGTGTTATCTGTGAGTGAACCGGGTTGAGTGGGCCAAGAGCCCAATACCCAAAATCCACTCTTATCCCATTATACACTGGTCTTGTGATAGTGCTTTGAGATATTCAAATTTCTTATAATCAGGGTATAATATCACAAGCAGTAGAGATATTAAACCGTAACCCTAATTTATATTATTATTATTATTATTAACTCTCATAATCTATAACAAACCGCACATATTAGTTTAAATGTGATTTTTTTCTACTTTTGCTATCCATACTCTATTTCAAAATAATGGAATGGGGGAATGAGCTGATCCATTAGCTTAATATATAGTTATAATATTGCTTCATGAATTATGCATTATTCCTGTGAGTTATTTACTGCTTAAGTGGTACAGCAAAGAGTGCAAATTGAGGGGACCTAACACAGATTTAGTATCAAGCCAGAGTCCTAATCCATATCCAGGAGAAATTAAAATTAAAATTAAAATTTATGAGATAAAAAGATAAAGGGAAGAAAATGAAGAAAATGCTCACTTCTAAGAATAAGAAGATCCTTTACTTTGTCTTTTTTTGGGTTTTTCCCACATAGGCCACTTATAAATTTGAGAATTCCAAACAAGTCATCCATAAATCTGTATATTCAAAAACATTATCCACAAATCACAATGTTAGGCACAATTTAAAAACACCAATCGAAGTATTTGTTATTAATTCGAAAGAAAATATTCGGTTTTGTATAACTAGACGGCGGTAAAATGACCAACATACCATTGTCCCTTATCAACTCAATATTGTGGATAAGTTTCGGGCTAGATTTGTGTCAATTCTTTATCTAACTTGACTCGAAATCTGACCAAAAACTCGTCCATAATATTAAGTCTGATAAGGGACAAGGGTATTTTGATCATTTTACCTTCAACTCATTAAATATTCTCTCTTAAATTAGTAACAAAATAAATGGAGTATCCCTATATGCAGTAATGCACATGTCTCTTTTTTATTTCCATATACGAAGAAAAATAAGAAAAGTTAAAAACATTTAATTCATAATATTTCATGAACCCTAAAAAGAATAAAAGAATTTAATTCATAATACACTATAATAATATTTAAGAATTCAAAAGTATAAATCCAAAAAAATGTGTATGCTATAGAAATAAATAAACCTCTAATAATATACACTAATAATTATAGTTATAAATAATCTAATTTTTGAAATTTAAGTTAGAGTGTTAGTAAAGGGTGTTTTCGGCTTTTTAGGGATATGTTTGTGTGCACATGCTAAAAGTCTATTTGCTTAGTTAACTTACAGATTTGAGTTGTGTTTTTCTAATGTGCCCAACCTTCTTCCTTTTTTTCCCTTTTTTTCCCTTTTTTTTTTTTTGGGAGAATTGTGCCTAACATTGTAGGTGGCGTACTAGTGTTTGTTTTGTGAGTGGCTTATTTGAAATTATCAAATTTATGGTGGCTTATCTAGAAAAAAACCCTTTTTCTTTTTGTTCTAGAAAAAGATCCATTACTTTTTACATGGTGCAAAGTCCAAAGCCAAATTACAGAGAATTTTTTCCGTACTGACCCACTTTTTAAAAATATTGAGAGATGTAACCCACTTTCGAAAATATTTATCCAACTAACCTAGTTTTGGAGACGTTAATCATTATTGGAGATAACGGTATAGTTTAATAACATGCCGTTCTTCCAAAAAGCGGTATCAGTTTAAAATTCTTCTAGTATGTTGCTGTTTGGAAAAACGGCATCAGTACATTTCTTATACAAGTGTGAACATTCTGAGTAGAAAAAAATTCCAAGTGCTGACACAGCTTATAAAAATACCGATATCCCCAAAAACGGCATTAGCATTACCGATGTCGTTGTTAGAAATAACGACATCAGTTATAATGCTCATTAAACTCTCTTCCCCCACAATCGTTCTTCCAAACAACGACATTAAATAATTGTTGCTGTTCTTAGAAACAGCGACAACAATTCATAGAAATAGATTAGCCAAATATAAGTAATAAATGAACTGTTGTCGCTGTTCCAAACAACGGCATCAGCTATAGAATTTTTTCACTTGTATTTTCTTTTCAAGTCAGAGAAAGTATATAATTGAAAATAAGTTAACTGATACCGTTACTCCAAATAGTGGCATACGAATTTATTTTTAATAGATGCCGCTATTATAATTAACGACATAATATTAGCATATGTCATTATTTTTACTAACAGTAAATACTGACGTGTCCCAAATTGACTCAGTTGGATAAATATTTTCAAAAGGAGGATCAGTAGGGGAAAATCCTCAATTACAGATGGGTGTAAAATCCAGACCCCACCAGGCTCCATTTCCGTGTGGAATTCACATGACCCCACTGCACACGACTCTTTTATTATACGGAAATACTCATATGATATTATATACGAAATCATAAGATTCGTTGCATCATAAATCACATAGTAGGAACAGTGGCGTCTGTATCTCTTTGTATCAAAATCATATCTATATTTTGCTTCTAAAACACTCTCTTATCCTCTATTGTAAGTCACATCATTGTCTAACATGTATACAATTCAAGGATGAACAAGGACAAGCACGAATAAAAATAAGTAATTTAGTAAACCCCCTAATTTTTTATACTATTTGGTGGTTTTAATTTACTTTGAAATAACTTCTTTACGCGTTAGAGAAACTCATCTCATGTATTTTGGCACCAAGTATCTATAACTTTTTTCTTTATCTGAAATAAAAAGCTATATCTTTACATGGTCTTAACCTTAGCGACATCCTTTTACCCATTCCAAATATTACTATATGAGCTGCAACTCTGTGGTAAAATTTGTGAACTTTAAATAATAAAATAGTTACGTCACCTAATAAATTACAATTTTTGTCGAGTAAAGTGAAAGAAATGTCAATTGCAATATTTTTTTTGGATGGGTGGCACGGTTATTTCAGAAGTCAAGTAAATTTATCTGTCAAAACCGCAGTACTCATGGGTGTGGGGACAGTTTAGTAAAATTTACGCAAAAGTTTCACTCAAATTTTTTTTTTGAGTTGAAGAACAGATGCAGATGCTTTCGTCCACAAGTATGACTAGTAGAGGGACTAGTGTATGTTGTAGAGTGAGCTATGTAATTATTTTTCGTTGTTTCGATTTAGGAACATAGATGTATATATATGTTATCTATAATACTTGTTTCGTTAATATATTATTAATAAAGCGGTAACGTGGCCACCTTTTTTTATATATATAAAAAAAAAATTACTCTAAAAAAATAAAAATTACATACATATAATTTTACTTTTTTGTAACTATAAGAGCATCCACAGTCGTTTTTCTCATTTGGTATAATATGGCAGCTACAGTAATAGCAAATACGATCGTTCACTGCAGTCGTCGTTTGCTATATTTTTTCTATTTTTTAGAGAGACGGTATATGATATACCGTCCGATCGTTTCAAATAAATTAAAAAAAGTTAATTACTTATTAACTATTAAACTATATTAATTAACTAAATTAAATAATATAAAAATAACTAAACCTAATTAATATACTAACTAAACCTAATAAACTACTCCTAACTTGTCCCCAATCAGCATTAAGCATTAATGGCAGCTCCCATTTTCATGGACGGGGTATCATACCCCGTCCGGGATATGTATCCCCGTCCCACAATATTATTATTATTATTTTTTTTTCTATCAATCAATCCTGACCGTTAGTTTCATTTAAAAAAAAAAAAAAAAAACAAATAAAAAAAAGGGAGAGACGGGGTTTGATACCCCGTCCGGGGTATCATTCTCCGTCTGAGGGATTACTAAAAAAAAATCGTTTTTTATTTGGAGAGACGGGGTATCATACCCCGTCCGGGGTATGTATCCCCGTCCGACCTTTTAAAAAAAAAAAATTAAGAAAATAGGAGAGACGGTATATGATCGTCCGTCTGAATCCATTAAAAAATAATTAAATCGAAGAGACTGGGTATACCCCGTCCTTTATATTTTGAGAAAGTTCATTTCGTTTCTCATATTTGAGAAATGAGAATAGGATCTTTGTCAAAAAATGGGAAAATGAGAAACGAGTGCAGCGCAGCTTTGCTATTCGTTTGCTAAAAAATGGAAAAATGGGATATATAGCAAACGACTGTGGATGCTCTAAGAGACAGAGATAAGCCAAAAATGACGACGGCCATGACAATGTATTAAAGGAGTCTGCATCACCTTTAGTTGACTTCACCCATTAATCACCTCATCTCTTCCAATAATATATAATAGCATATGTATGTATACATAATATATTAGTTTCTTCTCTCATCTCTTAACAAGGCTTCTCTTATTAAGCCCATCAATTAAGTGAAGAAAATTTAGAGATGAAAAAGGAAATGAGTCAAGTGATGGATAAAAGGAGGTCTGAGATTAGGGCTGCAATTGGAGAGCTTTCACTTGTCAAGTATGGAGAAGACGAGGATATCCCAACCCTTGCCTTCCTCCACCTCTCCAACTTGCTCATTTTTGTTCTTGGTTTGCTCTCTCTCATCCGTCTACTCATTCATATTTTTTTTTAGTTTTAGTTTTGCATTATCTTGTAGCTGTTCACATAAAAATGACCCACCCCATTCACGAAACTGATATTTATTTCAATCAATCAATCATCCATTTGGTCATTCATTCGTTTAAAAGTAAAATAAAATTTATGCATTATATATGCAGTAGCTGTTCAGAACGAGAAATATAAATAGATATTGTTGCCCTACAAGTGCTTGCACATCCATTCATTTGTTCATTCGGTTCTTCGGCTTATCAGTAACTTGTATCATGATGTTAGAATACTTGAGAATAATTGTATTTTTTGTGACCTCACTGATTGATTTTATATGCAGATAAGGTTGTACCAACAATGGCAGTCTTGAGACAGGACATACAAAGAAATATTGAGGTCAGAAATAAAATTTGCATTCTTTGTTTCTGAATTTTGAGGTAATTTTTCATGTTCCTATTTGCGCTATTTATGCAAGAGATGTTAGTTTGTACTTTGTAGTTACATGGTCATTTAAGAGTTAATACTGATATGCAAATGTTACTCAATTGGTTTTCAAATAGATCTGGTGAGGTTTTTTTTTTTTAGTTGTTTTTTTTATTATTGTTTAATTATATATCATCAAATAATGATCTAGTTCTGTTACTAAAATTTTGAGGATGCCACTGTCTTACTCCAAGATCTTTAAAGTTGTTGGTACCAAAATTTGTGCACCATACATCCTTCCAAAACTTGATATCCTTGCATATAACCAACCGATCGACATTTATAGTTTTAGCAATATGACAATTGTTTTCCTGTTTCTTCTTTATGTAGGCAAGGCAAAATTCAGGTTTCTTTTCGTATAATCATGCATCAATACCAGTACACACTAACGGATCCTTTTGTTCCATCCATTTGCGAATGCGCAGAAATTAGAAGAGATTTATGTTTCCGATCCATCGATTTACTTCACCCTGGGAGAGATACTAAAGAAAGAGATGGATGAAGGTAGCTCAAGAAAGCCTGGAAGCTGCTCCAAATCTGTGGTTTGGCTGACTAGGTATCACATTCATTTCACACTTTTCAATTCATTATAAAGTAGCACATGTTCTCATGCCAGTAATTTTCTTGGGTTGAATTAGGTCAATTAGCTTCGGTGTAGATATGATGGGAAGATTAGAAACGGACTCTCAATCGAGTTTTGAACAAATTGTGGAAGAAGCATATAAAAGCACTCTGAAACCCTGGCATGGTTGGATCTCATCAGCTGCTTATAAGGTAATGGAATGGAGTGTTTTCTCTATAACCACCCGGAAACTTTATATTTCGATTCAACCTCCGTGAAATTTTAAAGTTATATAACAATAGTTAGTGATAGGTAGTGTATTCTGGTTAAGCTCGCTGTGTATCTGATGGACACTCTGGATCTAATATCATGTTTTTGAAGTTTATATCAAAAGAAGAAACAATAAACAAAACCCTGGAATCAATCATTCACTATCATCTTGTGTACGTTACAATTGCTACAATTTTGGCATGTTTCCAAAGTGCTGCTTTAATCTTGACCCTGTTTGTGTTGAAGTTGAAAAAACTAAGCAAAGTTGTGAACAGGTGGCTTTGAAGCTGATACCTGAAAGGAACATATTCATGAGTTTGCTGGTAGGCCGATGTGAAGATTATGCAGGGCTGAAAGGTGATATGCAGAAGCTAATCTCATTGACAAACCCTTTTCTTGATGTAACCAATGCTCTTTTGGTGAGCATTTTAATCATCGATTTCATTATTTTCATCACCTTTACTTATTGCAAAACTATATTATTTACCGCTGCATACTGATGTTTGGTTTTTGACTTAATTTTGGACAGAGAAAGTATAGGTTGGACAAGTTAAAGTCGACCTAGAGCCATAAATTTTAGTGTTTAAATGTACATGTACTCCAACAAGTTTATCCTGTAAAATTGTTTTAACTACTGTAGTAAACTCAAGACTCTTATAACTACGTAAATTAGAGTGCTATTAAAAAGAGATGTGTATATATTGGCTAGGTCTCCTTCCTTGTTGATGATGTGTATATAAATACTAGACTGATGTTAAAATCAATGTGCATCTTTATTTATAGTAGTATATATTACATAAACTTGGAAATTTCTGATCTTAATATATTAGTATTTGGGCGTTACAATCTACAAGTGGTGCATTTAACAATGGAGACTAATGTTGGTATTCTGAATGAGACAATTTAATCCCATTAGTTTATCTTATCTTTCTGTCGGCAGTCTTAACTCTGATTCTTCCAACTGCAGATTGGAATCTTGTGATCACTCTCTGGAATTGTATATCAGTGTAGGACCTTTTATGTTTCTGTTTGGAAGCAACCAGCATGTACCATCTAAATATTTCTTGGAGTATACGGCTTCTATCATTTGTATATAAAAAATCCCAGATGGGCTTTGTTGCTGCTATTTTCTGTGTGGCAGCAAAAATATATCATGTGAATTTTTTTTTGAAACAATAAAAGAATTAACCTTTTAGTTTTCGCCGATATTGACTGCTGCAACCTAATCTTGATTCCGAAAACTGACTCGTTTGAACGCTTAATTGGATCTGATCTGAATAGTGGTGATCACTTTGACTGACCTGCAAAAGTCTGAAACACTGGGTTGGCCCCGGCGACAAACCCTCCAACAGCCAAGTCAAAACACTCAGAAGATATGATGAGTTTTTAGAGCGGAATTTGTCATTACCTAGTTTCTGAAGAGGTCATGGGGTATTTATAGTCGCTTAGGGGGCTGATTTCATGATATTGATTTATCTCTACCTCCCGCTGTTTTGATAAAGTTGGTTATTATCTTCTTTATGAAGATATAGGGCCGGTTACTCTTCTCTTGATAAAGATATAGTTGACTTTCTTTTTCATGAAGAGATAGAAGTAGTTGTGGAGATAGAGTTTGGACTCTTCTCTTGACAAACAGATATGAGTTTTAAACTGTCTCCTATAGATGGAGAGATAGAAGTGGTTACTCTCTTAGAGATATAGAGTTTAAACGACACTTTAGATAAGTATGAACTCCATCATATTGGGCTACTATGACAACCCAGTATGGCAAGCCTGTTTTGTGTTGTTGGGCTTAAAAGAGGCCAAACTCTCTTTTACAGGCTCGTTTCTGGTGAAATTTACCGTTTTACCTCTGAGAGCTTTAAGATTCGTGCCCGATTTTAACAATCCCGATTATGTTCTATTTTTATCCATACCATGCTTATATAAGTAAGGCTAATTTGTCATAATAATGCCATAAAGTTTACTATTTCTTGTTTAAAATTTCCTGATCTGCATTTTGTTATCCACAACTATCTTAGAGCTTCCAAGTTTCAAAGATGAAAAGATATGTGTTAGGGAGTTGTGACACAACAGAGTTATTGAGCAGGGTAGCGAGGAACACTAACAGATATGATGAACAATCAAGCAAGTAGATCACACCAATCACATAAAGATTTATCCCGGTTTAAGCGAACCCTAATCCAGGCAGAAATATAGGAAAATATTATTCAACTAGGGAGGATTACACCAGTTACAAACTCAATCACCAATATCTATCTCTCTAGTCTCACTTACAATGAAGAATTCTCAATGAAGTACTTACCTCTTTCAATATAGGCTATTACAATAGATAGAGATATAGAGAAACCCTAGGTTTAGTCCTGATATAATAACCGTCCGATATATTCTGAAGAATAAGTCATATGATATGAGCTGTATGATCTAACTTGGAGTAGAAGATGGGCTCAAACTGTAACATCCCGTAATTTCAAAGAGCTAGTATGATATATAGTGTATATATATATATATATATATATATATATATATATATATATATATATATATATATATAAAGCTTGAAGGCATAATGGTAAATTATGTAATAGGGGGGGGGGGGGGGGGGGGGGGGCACCTGATGAATTAAAACAGAGTATAGCATGCTGTTGTGAATGTTCATGACGTGGCATTCAAAGGTGGGGGCCACCCGGTTTGAATTGAAGCTCTCAGTGCTCCTCTTGCTGATGTGTATGCCCGGGCCCACCAGGGACTTAAGTGTACACAGGGAGAGAGAGTTGTAATTAGTACCACATCAGAAATCACACTAGATTAATTAAATATAAATAATATAACCTATGATCAAAAGTCACCAATCCGGTTAACCACCTTTTGAGAGGTAGCCTGTGGTGGGCAGTTGTACTATACTATAAATAATTTGTCTGATAAATTGTAACTCCCTTTTTTTTCCCTTCTATTATTGATCCTCATTGTAATCTCTTTTGTAATTCTAGAACATTTCATTTTGTCTCATTATTGTATCGAATAATATTAATTCTAATGTTATTCATAATTTATCCCTGATCCCAGTTTGATTATTTGAATCTACTCCTTGTATTCCTAATTCAGATTTAATTTTATAAAGATTGCCTTTTATCTTATTTGGTTGTGGTTTGTTCTTCTATTTGATCCATATTGTACCCAAAGCCTAATATCCACCTCCTATTGGATCTTGTACCCAAACCCACTAACCCAAAACTACCCAATATCCCCACTAATAGTCAAATCCCCTAGAACCTCTCCTAATCATCACCACAACCTGTAACCCCCCAAAATTGATAATTGAATCCCAAATTTTCAGCCCCATAATCTCTCCCCGTATCTCTCTCTCTTCTTAAACAGCCAAACCCTTCATTTTCTCCCAAGAAAAACCCTAGCCCGTTATTGTGCAACCTACCCCGCACTGTTCATCCCCCTCTCCACTGTTGAACCCCTCGACCCCGTACAACCCCATTTTTTTCCTGCCATTGCCTTCGCCTTCCGTTCGCCGTCGCCCTCTCCCCGTCGCGACCTCATCGCGATGCCATCACCGTCATCTCCTCATCACCATTGCCATCCCCATCTCCGTCATCATCCCCGTCCTTGCCCGTCGTCCTAACTCTGCTCGAGCTCATTGCCATTACCCTTTTACCGCTCGTCGCCATTGCCGAGCTTCGAAGCTCCGAACCCTTGTCTTCCTCCTTTGCTCGAAGCACCTCGAGCCTGCCGCTCGCCTCCCTGCTCTCGTCCTCCTCCTCTTCTTCGACCCATCGTCGACCACCCAAGTCGCTCCGCCAACGCCAGCACCATTTCCATCTCCGCCGTCTTTGCCTCTCCCTTCTCCACCGCAACCACCGAAGGTCCCTCGCACTCGTCGTCATCGTCGCGCGCTCAAGTTTCTCCGCCGTTCATGCCTCCTCTGTTTGCAGAGCGAAACAGAGTCGCTCAAGCGCCGCCGTTCTCCGCTGCTGCCATCGCTCCTCGCCGCAGCACCGCCGCTCTTCATCGTCGCAGTCGTCGCTGCTGTCACCAGTCACTGTAGCATAGCGTCGCAGTCACCATCGCCGCTTTCTCCTGCTCTCTCCTTCTCTCTCTCTGTCGAAGTGGGGAAGAAGAAGATCTATTAGTGGATTTCCATGTTTGGTGTTCTGGGTGTAGCAAATCCCATTCTGGTGTTTGCTGTTGTGTGGGGGAAATCTCCTATTGGAGTTGCTGTCTTGTGTTTTGTCATTTGGTGTTTTGCTTCAGATCCGCTGTGCGTGTTTGGTGTTGTGTGCTGTGTTGCTGTTTGCACGTGACTCGCACGTGTGATTGTGGTTGTTGCCTGGGATCCTAATCCCGTTATTCTCATTATATTGGAACTAACGTTATCTAAAGGTAAGTTATTTCTTCTCGAATAGTTATTGTATCATATTCGAGATTTTTATTGAATCCCGCAAGTAGATCCAATTTGATTATCGTGTATTTCTTATTGTTACCTATCGTTAGTATACTACGGATTTACACGAGCGAATCCAAGTAGTAATCTTGACTTTGTGCCATCCTTGTCTCCAATGTATAGAGATGTTACATGTATACATATAGTTAGTTATTGAATATAGAAATATAGATTGTTATTGTATTTCATATCATGACATCTCACAACAATTGTAGATTGCATACTAGTAACGATGGCTTATATGATTGATGTTAGTGTGTTAGGTGTTTGTGATTAGTAAGATTATGGATATTATACATCTTATACCATGTTACATAGGTATAGCTTGCTGCGATTTACGATTGTTAACCCCCAACTCATCGTTCTTAATATTTTAATCATTTTATTCAAAAAAAATATGTTGACATCCTAAAAATTAACGCCAACCTGAACATTACCTTGCTGTTTCGACCTACATAATGTCACCAAAATCAATAACTTCTTGAATATGAAATGTAGCTCCAGATGTCTAGTTTACTACCCTTTTGACGGAATTGAATTCCGAGTTATGGTTTGTGAGATATCGCAGTTTTACTGCTGCTGTGTCGTACTATTCCAGATTCTAAAAACTGCTGCCACACTCTGATTCACAATTAATTTAACCATGATAACTGTAAGATAATAACTTGAAATTTTGCATGCTGATACTAGACACACTAGAGAACATTCTCTAATTTTTCTGGAATTAATTAATAAAGTTTCAGTCCTGTTTCATATGTATAAACACAATTTTACAAGTTCTGGCTGAGCACAAATCCTGTGTAGTTTGCTATTTTGACACATGTTGCCACAATTTTTATGTAACTTATTTATATGCATCAGAAACGGGCAGGAGTCTAGTTTCTAGACCTTTTGACGGATCTAGATTTGCTATCTCGTAGCAACGAAAATTCTAATTTTGGTACAACAACTTATTGCTGTCCAGAATTGGGTTCCTATATTTAATAATATACAATTGAATCTATAATGTTCTATTTGGTTCATTTAATTGTATAGAGTATATTGCATGATCTTAGGATTGTGTTGTCATATTTTCTAGTGTCCTTTATTAATTGCATTATTGTAAGTTAATTGAATAAAGAATGTCAATCATGCCGGGGTTAAGGGTTGACTAGGGTAGTTGATGATATAGTGACTGTACTCGGGAGTGTGGGGCCCGTATTTTCCATGTTTTAATGTTAAATGGAACTAAGTGTCACGTTGAACTAAGTGCCGCGTCAAGGATTGACGGGGGCCACCTCTAGAACCTACAGGGGCCACCTCTAGAATCTATTACATGATTGTGTTATTATTGAAATGTTGTACTGTGCCGAGTACATGACCTATAGAATCTATCACCTTAGTCTAAACGAAATTGGTTGTATGCACGGAAACTGTAGTATGAGATGCAGTAGTACGTGCATTAGTTAGGATTAAAAATGAATAATAGACTTAAGATTTTCATTGCATTGTCATTGCATATTGTCATCTTCATTGAACAGTTTATCGTTATTGATTACCATTGTTGTTAATTATTGTTTATTTTTACCGTTATAAATCATCTTTATTGCACATTGTACTATTATCGCTTTGTCATTGTTCAACACTATTGATTTTATCGTTCATTGAATTCATCGTTATACCGTTATTGTCATTGTTCTCTGTTTCTCTACTTGCTGTTCATGACTTGCTCTAATAAAAATTTTCCTCTCTTTTAGAAGAACAGCTTACAAGTAATTAAGGAGATTTACCTGACGAACTAGAGGAGCAACAATGGTGAAAGAAATATTTTGCTGCGCTGCTTAAATAAATGTTGCTTTATTTGAGAACCTTAATAAATTGAACAATGTTGTTTTCTTTGTATTGTGGGCTTTGACCCGAATATTGTTTGTTATTTCAGATGTTGGATTATTTTTATGTTGGTTATTTTTATGCTTAAATTCCAGTATTGTTATTTATGTGATTACTTCTTTTATTGTATGCGAGGTTGTTTTACTTCCTGTTTTATATTGTTGAGTTGAATCGATGACAGCTGATGAATGACGAAGTCATTCGCTAGGCCATGTCACATGCTTGCATTCCGTATTTTTCAGAAGCGGTGCGTGACAAGATTTTTTGTGGTGTCAGAGCCAGGTTAGACTTTAACTAGTTTGGAATTGGATCCTGATTAGTTTGGGTTTAACCGATTTGACTCAATAATATGTACAACCCGTGAATCACATGGATAATTGATAATCAACTTATAATCTGAATGCTAACTGTTTGATTCTTATTTCAGGCCATGGCTAGAAAAGATGTTTCATCTTCCTGTATTAGAAATGATCAGCCCGAGGAACCCACTATTACACAGATAATGCAAATGCTTAGGAGAGGTGATTCTTCTTCCTATGCTGGGGATGATCAGCCGGAAGAGCCTACCATTGCTCAAGTGATGCAAATGCAGTGTGAGAAAAATGAGATGCTAATGCAACAGATAATGCAGATACAACGGGAGCATAGTGATTTGATGAGGGTGGCTTTGGGAGCTACCAACCGAGAGCCTGTTGTACCTACGCTCGGGGTGCTACCACCGAGACCTGGTAATGTAAAAGACTTTATGAGGCTACACCTAGACAAATTCTCGGGTACTGAAGGTTCGCTGGAAGCCGAGCAATGGCTTATCAGGACTGAGCAGATGTTGATCGCAGCAAGGATAGCAGATAATGATCGCGTGGATGTCATGAGCATCCATCTTGTTGACCTCGCCCATATCTAGTGGCGAGCTGAGATGGAACGGCTAGAGCGCCCCATAGCCTGGGCCATCTTCAGAGAGAGCTTTCTCACGAAGTTCTTTCCCGATGTCACCAGAAATGAAATGGAGTGGCAATATGTCACGCTTACTCAGGTTCGTCAGATAGTGTTTATCATGCAATTTTCATTGTTATTTCATAATATATCAATGTTTAGCAAAACCACTATCTTGAACCAGGGGAATCGGACCGTAGACGAGTATGCTGCGGAATTCACCCTACTGAGCTGCTTTTCCACTTCCATGATGGCGAATGATGAAGATAAGGGCCGCCGTTTCTTGTTGGGCCTGGACATTGAGATCCAGGATCATCTGGCTGCCTTGCGACTCTGATCCTATGCTGACATCCTGGAGGCTGCCAGAAGCCAGGAGCAGACTAGTAGGCAGAAGGACGCCATTCAGCGGTCTGCTTTGCATCCTGTTTTTGCTAGGCCGTCTAGAGGGCCTATCAGGAGGCCAGTTCCGACCCTTCCTGCCAGGGCACTGCCATATCCACCTACCGCTCAAAGGACGAACCTGGTCTGTGTGCACTGTCACAAGGTTGGGCACTAGTGCGAGAACTGTAGGATAGCCAACTGCCAGTGCCTCCTATGTGGTAGTAGCGACCACATGATTCGCGATTGCCCGAGTTCCAGGGCCCTTGCACTGGTTGGAGGTTCCGCTCCGCAGGGAGCGCTTGGTCATGGTCAGGGTGGACCACCACTCCCACCTCAGAGGCAGGTTTTCAGTTAGAGGAGAGCCGCTCCTCAGGGAGGTCCTTCTGGAGGTCGTGGTCAAGCCTACAACCTGAATGCCGAGGACACTGAGACTGCTTTGGAAGTTGTTGCAGGTATGTCTTTAGTTGTGTTTTATTTTGATTTTTCTTACTATCTTGTTATTTTAATCTGTTGTTTTATCATGCTATTCTTTCCTCTATGTTTGTTCTTGCATTTTTGCCTTCTGCATATTGTGTTCTCATCTTTGAATTCTTACTAGGCATTATTCTTGTTCACTCCTTTCCCGCCCTTATCCTCTTTGATTCCGGGGCAACTCATTCTTTTGTTTCTTCCCGCTTTGTCGGCTTGCACAATTTGGTCTGTAGTGAGATATCAGGAGCTTGGAACATCACTACAGGTGGTGGTACCATTGTGTGCTCACAGGTCTGTGAGCAGAGCCCTTTGGTTATTAGAGGAGTTGATTTTGTGGCTGACCTTATTGTCATCAACAATTCGGGTTTTGATGTGATCTTGGGCATGGACTGGCTCGGTATTACTCATGCTATGATTGAATGCCGTAAGAAGAAGGTGGTGTTCCAAATACTGGACCGTCAGGAATTTGAATTCCACGTTGGTGAAATGCCGCTTGGCCATGTTGAGAAGTCAGCAAGTCTTGAAACTAGAGTAATGCAGGAAGTGGATGCTGATGGTGTTGTTGCACCTTTGATTGGGCGAGAGTTTCTTGATGTATTTCCGGATGATTTGCCAGGGCTGCTGCCAGACCGAGAAGTTGTGTTCGGGATTGATGTTCAGCCGGGTACAGCTCCTATTTCTAAGAGCCCGTCCCGAATGGTGCCAATTGAGTTGGCGGAGTTGAAGGAGCAGATTCAAGAGATGCTAAATAAGGGTTTTATCAGACTGAGTGTCTCGTCTTGGCGAGCTCCTGTACTGTTCGTCAACAAGAAGAATGGTATTCGCAGGTTGTGCATCGACTACCGTGAGATGAATAATGTCACAGTGAAGAACCGGTATCCATTGCCAAGAATTGATGACTTGTTCGACCAATTGGGAGGTGCTTCTGTGTTCTCGAAGCTGGATCTGTGTTCCGGGTACCATCAGGTCAAGGTGAAAGCTGAAGATGTACCGAAGACTACTTTCCGCACTCGATATGGTCATTATGAGTTCTTGGTGATGCCTTTCGGGTTACAAATGCTCCAGCCATGTTCATGAGCTTGATGAATCGAGTCTTCTCTCCCTTCCTGGACAAGTTTGTTGTGGTGTTCATCAATGATATCCTCGTCTATTCTCGGAGTCGTGATGAGCATGCTGAGCACTTGTGGGTTGTCTTACAGATGTTGAGAGAACATCAGTTGTATGGGAAACTTAGCAAGTGCGAATTTTAGTTGGACAAGGTTGCCTTCCTGGGGCATATTATCTCTAGTGATGGAGTTTCTGTCGATCCGTCTAAGATCTCTGTTGTTAAGGATTGGCCGATGCCGAAATCTGTATCTGAAGTTCGTAGTTACCTTGGGCTAACAAGTTACTACAGAAAGTTTGTTCGGGATTTCTCAAAGATTATCGGGCCGTTGACCAAGTTAACTGGGAAAAAGCAGAGATTCATGTGGGATGAGCCTTGTAATGAAGCCTTCGTTGAGCTGAAAGATCGGTTGACATCAACACCTGTGTTGACAATACCGGATGGATCAGAAGGTTTTGTGATTCATTGTGATGCCTCAGGCAGAGGTTTGGGTGCTTTTCTGATGCAACGAGGCAAGGTTGTCGCCTATGCTTCTAGGCAGTTGAGGTCGCTTGAGAAAAATTATCCTACACACGACTTGGAGCTTGCTGCTGTGATTTTTTATCTGAAGCTTTGGAGGCACTACCTACTTGGAGACCGAGTGGAGATTTTCACAGACAACAAGAGTCTTAAGTATGTGTTTACTCAAAAGGAGCTGAATATGAGGCAGAGGCAATGGCTGGAACTGATGGCAGACTTTCAAAATTAATTTGCAGTAACATCTTGGTAAGATCAACTTAGTACATGATGCTCTGAGCAGAAGACCGGCTGACATGGTTCTTACTGAGAAAAAGGAGATTTTTGAAGGGATGAGAAAATTAGAGTTGGAAGTGATTTTGCCTGGTACCAAGCAGAGCTGTATAATGCTTCAGCTGCAGTCGTCGTTGGTGGAGCAGATTAAGGGAGCACAGTCAGGTGATGAGCAGTTGCAAGAGTTTAGAGCTGAAGTTGAAGCAGGTTCGAGGACTGACATGGTTATTCATGAGGATGGGTCTCTTCGCTTTGTGACCCATCTATGTGTTCTGAAGGGGGAAGTCAGGTAGAAGTTGCTCGAAGAAGCTCACCGTTCGCCGTATTCTATCTATCCAGGTGGTACAAAGATGTATCAGGATCTGAAATTGCACTTTTGGTGGCATGGTATGAAGAGGGTCGTGGCAAGATATGTTTCTCAGTGTTTGGTCTGCCAGCAGGTGAAGATAGAACATCGGAGGACTGCTGGGCTTCTTCAACCTCTTCCTATTCCGGAGTGGAAATGGGAGAACACTACCATGGACTTTGTGACCACTTTGTCAAGAAGTCCCAAGGGTCACAATGCCATCTGGATAATTGTGGACCGCTTGACGAAGAGTGCCCACTTTATCATCTTCAGGGTGGGCCAGTCTACAGAGAGCCTTGTAGAGAAGTACATGCAGGAAATTGTCAGATTGCATAGGGTCCCTGTCAACATTGTATCAGACAGAGACACTAGATTCCGACCACAGTTCTGGGAGAGTCTTCAAGGCAGTCTTGAGAGCAAGCTGAACTACAGTACTGCATTCCATCCGCAGACAGATGGGCAATCGGAGAGGACCATTCAGACATTGGAAGATACGTTGTGGTCCTGTGTTCTGCAGTTTGGAGGATCTTGGGAGGATCATTTACACTTGGTGGAGTTCTCGTACAACAATAGCTACCAAGCAAGACTTAAGGCTACTCCGTTTGAAGCCTTGTATGGTCGGAAGTGTAGATCGCCAGTGTGCTGGGACAACATTGGTGAGAGGAAGCTGTTGGGACCTGAGCTGATCATGAAGATTGTTAATGCAGTGGCCCAGATCAGGAAGCACCTACAAGCAGCTCAGGACAAACAGAGGAAATAAACAGATATTCACAGGAGACCATTAGAGTTTGAAGTGGGTGATCATGTGTTCCTCAAAGTATTACCGTGGAAGGGAGTTATCCAGTTTAGAGGCAGAGGCAAGCTAAGCCCTACATTCATTGGGCCGTTTGATGTTGTGGAGCGAGTAGGCAAGGTGGCCTATAGACTCGTGTTGCCGTCGGCTCTTTCTAGAGTTCATGATGTCTTTCATGTCTCCCAACTCAGGAAGTATGTCAGGGATGATAGCCATGTCATCGACTACTCGGAGTTGTCTATTCGAACAGATTTGTCCTGTGAGATCCGTCCGGTTTCGATCTAGGACCGATGGGAAAAGGTTTTGAAGAACAAGGTCATCAGGTTGGTTCAGATTGCTTGGAATCCTCACTCGCCGGGTGAGTCGACTTGGAAACTTGAGGATGAGATCCAGAAGAAGTTTCCCCACCTTTTTGTGTGATTCTTTTCTTCTTCTTCGGGGTTATCCTATCGCCGCTTGAATAAATTTCGAGGACGAAATTTTAATTGTAAGTTGGGTAGGATTGTAACTCCCGTTTTCATTTTTTTCCCTTTTATTATTGATCCCTATTGTAATCTCTTTTGTAAATATAGAACATTTCATTTTGTCTCATTATTGTATCGAATAATATTAATTCTAATGTTATTCATAATTTATCCCTGATCTCAGTTTGATTATTTGAATATACTCCTTGTATTCCTAATCCAGATTTAATTTCATAAAGATTGTCTTTTATCTTATTTAGTTGTGGATTGTTCTCCTATTTGATCCATATTGTACCCAAAGCCCAATATCCACCTCCTATTGGATCTTGTACACAAACCCACTAACCCAAAACTACTCAATATCCCCACTAACAGTCAAATCCCTAGAATCTCTCCTAATCATCACAACAACCTATAACCCCCCAAAATTGAAAATTGAATCCCAAATTTTTAGCCCCATAATCTCTCCCCATATCTCTCTCTTTTCTTAAATAGCCATACCCTTCATCTTCTCCCAAGAAAAACCCTAGCCCGTTACTGTGCAACCTACCCCACACTATTCATCCCCCTCTCCACTGTTGAACCCCTCGACCCCGTACAACCCCATTTTTTTCCCGCCATTACCTTCGTCTTCCTTCTTCGCCTTCTGCTCGCCGTCGCCCTCTCCTCGTCGCGGCCTCACCACGACGCCATCACCGTCATCTCCTCATCACCATTGCCATCCCCATCTCCGTCATCGTCCCCGTCCTCGCCCGTCGTCCCAACTTTGCTCGAGATTATTGCCATTACACCTTTATCGCTCGTCGCCATTGCCGAGCTTCGAATCTCTGAACCCTTGTCTTCCTCCTCCGCTAGAAGCACCTCGAGCCTACCACTCGCCTCCCTGCTCTCGTCCTCCTCCTCTTCGTCGACCCACCGTCGACCACCCAAGTCGCTCTGCCAATGCCAGCACCATTGGCATCTCCACCGTCTTTGCCTCCCCCTTCTCCACCGCAACCACCGAAGGTCCCTCGCTCTCGTCGTCATTGTCGAGCGCTCAATTTTCCCTGCCGTTCTTGCCTCCTCTATTTGCAGAGCGAAACAGAGTCGCTCGAGCGCCGCCGTTCTCCGCCGCTGTCGTCGCTCCTCGACCGCAGCGCCGCCACTCGTCATCGTCGCTCTCGTCACTGCTGTCGCCAGTCGCCACAGCGTAGCGTCGCAGTAGCCATCACAGCTTTCTCCCACTCCTTCCTTCTTTCTCTCTGTCGAAGTGGGGAAGAAGAAGAAGCATTGGTGGAGTTCCGTGTTTGGTGTTCTGGGTGTAGCAAATCCCGTTTTGGTGTTTGCTATTGTGTGAGAGGAATCTTCTATTGGAGTTGTTGTCTAGTGTTTTGCCATTTGGTGTTTTGCGTCAGATCCGCTGTGCGTGTTTGTGTACTGTGTTGCTGTTTGCACGTGACTCGCACGTGTGATCGTGGTTGTCGCCTGGGATCCTAATCCCATTATTCTCATTATATCGGAGCTAACATCATCTAAAGGCAAGTCATTTCTTCTCGAATAGTTATTGTATTATATTCGAGATTTTATTGAATCCCGCAAGTAGATCCAATTTGATTATCGTGTATTTCTTATTGTTACCTATCGTTGGGACACTACGGATTTACACGAGCGAATCCAAGTAGTAGTCTTGACTTTGTGCCATCCTTGTCTTCAATGTATAGAGATCTTACATACATACATATAGTTAGTTATTGAATATAGGAATATAGATTGTTATTGTATTTCATGTTATGACATCTCACAATAATTGTAGAATGCATATTAGTATCGATGGCTTATATGATTAATGTTAGTGTGTTAGTTGTTTGTGATTAGTAAGATCATGGATATTATACATCTTAATACCATATTTACATAGGTATAGCTTGCTATGATTTACGATTGTTAACCCCTAACTCATCGTTCTTAATATTTTCGTCATTTTATTCAAAAAGAATATGTTGACATCCTGAAAATTAACGCCGACCTGATCATTACCTTGATGTTTCGATCTAGATAATGTCACCAAAATCAATTTATTTCTGAATATGAAATGTAGCCCCGGATGTCTAGTTTACTACTCTTTTGACGGAATTGAATTCCGAGTTACGGTTTGTGAGATATCGCAGTTTTACTCCTACTGTGTCGTACTATTTCAGATTCTAAAAACTGCTGCCACACTCTAATTCACAATTAATTTAACCATGCTACCTGTGAGATAATGACTTGAAATTTTTCATGCTGATACTAGATACACTAGAGAACATTTTCTAATTTTCCTGGAATTAGTTAATAAAGTTTCAGTCCTGTTTCATATGTATAAACACAATTTCATACGTTCTGGCTGAACACAAATCATGTATAGTTTGCTGTTTTGACACATGTTGCCACAACTTTTATGTACCTTATTTATATGCATTGGAAACAGGCAGGAGTCTAGTTTCTATACCTTTTGACGGATCTAGATTTGCTATCTCGTAGCAACGGAAATTCTGATTTTGGTACATCAACCTACTGCTGTCCAGAATTGGGTTCCTATGTTTAATAACATACAATTGAATCTATAATGTTCTATTTGGTGCATTTAGTTGTATAGAGTACATTGTATGATCTTAGGATTGTGTTGTCATATTTTCTAGTGTTCCTTATTGATTGCATTATTGTAAGTTAATTGAATAAAGAATGTCAATCATGCCGGGGTTAAGGGTTGACAAGGGTAGTTGATGATATAGTGACTGTACTCGGGAGTGTGGGTTAAGAGTTTCCCATGTTTTAATGTTAAATGAAACTAAGTGCCACGTAGAACTAAGTGCCGCGTCAAGGATTGACGGGGGCCACCTCTAGAACCCATTACATAGAACTTAGTGTCACGTAGAACTAAGTGTCACGTCAGGATTGATGGGGGCCACCTCTCTAACCTACGGGGGCCACCTCTAGAATCCATTACATAATTGTGTTATTATTGAAATATTGTATTGTGCCGAGTACATGACCTATAAAATTTACCACCTTTGTCTAAACAAAATTGGTTGTATGCATGGAACCTGTAGTATGGGATGCATGCAGTAGTATGTGCATTAGTTAGGATTAAAAATGAATAATAGATTTAAGATTTTCATCGCATGGTCATTGCATGTTTTTATTTTCATTGAACAGTGTTATCGTTATTGTTTACCATTGTTGTTATTGTTTATTTTTATCGTTATAAATCATCATTATTGCACATTGTACTATTATCGCTTTGTCACTGTTCAACACTATTGATTTCATCGTTATACCGTTATTTTCATTGTTCTTTGTTTCTCTACTTGTTGTCCACGACTTGCTCTAAGGATATTTTTCCTCTCTTTTAGATGAACAACTTACAGGTAATCAAAGAGATTTACCTGACGGACTAGGGGAGCAACAATGGTGAAAGAAATGTTTTGCTACACCACTTAAATAAATGTTGCTTTATTTGAGAATCTTAATAAATTGAACAATATTGTTTTCTTTGTATTGTGGGCTTTGACCCAAATATTGTTTGTTATTCCAGATGTTGGATTATTTTTATGTTGGTTATTTTTATGCTTAAATTCCTATCACGCCCCGCTTTCCAAAAATACGGAATACGAGTGCGTGACGAAGCCCAGCGAATGATTTTAACATCATTCATAAGCTGTAGGATCGACTCAGCATCGCAACAAGAACATAACAAGAGATATATATAACAAAGCATGCATGAATAATTTAATAGCAACAGAAACAATTGAAAACACAATAATAATATCTAAATGGTTTCAAGTCCGGATCAAGATAAAACTCGGGAACATAAGCCCGTTACAGTTTCATATAGCAGAAGAAATAAATAACTTAAGGAAAATAAATATTTAAACAAGTCATTGCTCCAAGCGAAGCCTAAAACGTCTGCTTACCAATTTCAGCAGGCAACACGTCTCTGAAGTCTGCTTAAAAAATACAAAAGGAAAAAATAGGGAAAACAAGAGAAAATGCCCTTAGTGCAAGTTAGGGTCACAAATAGTAAAAACGAGTACAAGTAATAGGAAACAAGAATTGAAATCAAGAATGTAACAGGGATACAACAAGTAGTGAAAATCTAAGAACTAGCTAGCAAGAAGGACAACTCAAGTAAACAGGCTGGATAACAAATACTAATAGTGGAGCAAGTGACAAGTGAACATGTAAGGATATCTAACCTCAAGTGACAGGCATCAAGTACAAGTGTCAGGTAACAAGTCTCAAGTCTAGTGTCAAGTTGTCAGGTCTCAAGTATCAAGTTGTAAGTGTCAAGTATTATTATTCAAGTATCAAGTCTCATGTAACATGTCATCAAGTATCAAGTAAACATGTATGAAGTTCAAGTTCCATGTTTCAAGTCTCATCTATCATGTAATCAAGTAACGTATAAGCATGTATCATGTTCAAGTCTTATAAGTATTACTATCTAAGTAACACTTCATGCATCCATCTTTTTACCACATGGTTGCTACAGACAATGTAATTTCGTTTAGGCCTAGTAATGGAGTCTATAGGGCAGCGTACTCAGGTATCAAGTATCAAGCAAGTGATCAACCATGGGCTCTAGAGGTGGCCCCCGTAGGCTCTAGAGGTGGCTCCTGTCATCCATGACGTGACACTTAGTTCTACGTGACACTTAGTTCCATGTGATCGCAAATATATATATCATGTAATCTTTAATGGGCTCTAGTGGTGGCCCTCGCAGGCTCTAGAGGTGGCTCCCATCACCCATGACGTGGCACTTAGTTCTACGTGGCACTTAGTTCTATGTAATCACAAATATATATATCATGTAATCTTTAATGGGCTCTAGAGGTGGCCCCCGCAGGCTCTAGAGGTGGCCCCCATCACCCATGACGTGGCACTTAGTTCTGTGTGACACTTAGTTCCATTTAACATAAATTCGTGGGAAACACGGGCCCCCTTCCGAGTACACTTACCTATATTGTCCACTACTATGATCTTTCCCTTAAACCCCAGCTTATTACATTTATTAATTTTTATCAAGCAAGCATGCAAGTGTGCGAAACAAGTCAAGAAAATCATAATCATGGACATGGAATAAGTTGAGATAATTATATAGCATATTCGAGGGTCAACACGAATAAGAATATCACGAACAACGAAAATCTCAAATCTGGACAGCACGACGTTGCTGTACCAAAACTGTGATTCCCGTTGGTACGAGATAGCAAATATGGATTCATCAGGAGGCCTAGAAACTTGACTTCTACCCGGTTCCAACGCATATAATTAAGGTACAAGAAAGTGGTGGAAACATGTGTCAAAACAGCAAACTATACTGCTTCTACGTTCAGCCAGGATTTGTGGTTCTAAGTTTAAACATGTGAAACAGGGTTGAAATATTGTTAATTAATTCTAAGAAAATTTGGGAAGGTTCTCTAGAGTGTCCAGCAACAGCATGTAAAATTTCAAGTCAAACGCTTACTGTTAACATAGTTTAATTAATTTGCAAACTAAGGATGTGCAACAGTTTTGCAAATCTGCGTCTACCGACACAGCTGCAGTAAAACTGTGATATCTCCTAGACGGTAATTCGGAATTCGAATATTCTGGAGGCTATCGACATCTAGACATCTAGGTATACATTTACTGTTCAGGGCTCGGGTTCAGATTCTAACTTTAAAGGGGTCGAAACAGCATAGTAAGATCCAGGACAGCAACAAGTGAGAATGTCTTACATGTATAGGTTGCATGATAATTGGTTGTTAGGGGTCTAGATTAATGTGTGAAACATATACGGGGCAATGGTTATCAAAATAGCAAGTAACCTATATTTCTCAACTCAAATGGGTGCAAATTCATCACATACAAGATATAACACACATCTACAAATCTAGGGTTCCTTAATTTCTTGTGTTCATGTGTCTAGGGGATAAAATGAGTCCAAGTAGTTGGAATATAACAATGAAATTGTTGTGACCTTAAGATTATAGAATTGATGAGGATTAATATTTGATCAACAACGACAAGTCAAGGAGGAGTCACAACTACTAATATTTTCAAATTGAACGCTTGTACTAGAACAAAAATTTGTACAAGATGAATACTTGTCTTGATTTGACGACGATTAGACCGCTAATTGAGGAAAACGGGAGCGAAAAACCCCGAGCGAAATCTCCCAAAAGTATGTGCAAAGCACGTGCAAAGATCAACAGTAAGGAGTGAATCCCCCACACCGAATCTCGCCCGAACAGCGAACAGCAAGAATTCGGATCTGGCGCGGTAGAACAGCGAAACACCGGATTCAACAAATCAAAACGCGCCTCGCACTGGATCTGGCCGAATAGGGAACAACGACTTCGGATTTGCTGTTGCCGAACACGAAATAGCGTTTTCGACCAATCGGATTGCGTCTTCTTCCTCATGATGGCAGTGAGTGGGAGAGAGAGCGGGACTACGGCGCAGGCTAGCGCAACGAGGCACGTGGTCGGGGTTCGACTGGGGAGAAGTCGAAGACGACGACGACGGCGATGGGGTGGCGCGCGTCAAGTTGGTGGTGGCTCTGTTCGTGGGTTCAAAATAAGGGAGAAGCGAAGGGCTGGGTTCGGGGGTGTTGGCGATGGTTGGGGATGTTGGTGGATGGGTGCTGCGGTGGTGGTGTCGACGAGGAGAGGGAGGCGAAGCGGCGAGGTGTTGGGGTTGGGTAATGGCGAAAGGAATTGGGTTCGGGAGTGGGAGTAATGGCAGAGAAGACGGTGGATGGTCCCGGTGTCAAGGATGATGGCGAGGATGTGCGGGGGAAGGGGACGACGCCAGCTGAAGGAAAAGGCGATGGGTCGAAATTGGGTCGATGAGGAGATGGAAGAAGGAGACGGGGGAAGATTGAAGGTGGCTGTTTAGGGGTTGCACAGTAGATTAGGTTAGGGTTAGGGTTAGAGTAGGTTAGGGTTTATATATGGGAGTTTTGGGTTATTGGGTATTAGGGTATCCGGTTTGAAGGGATCCAATTAGAGATTTAGTCAAAAATGTATTAAAATGGGAAAAGTGATAAATGATATGAAACGACTCATCTCTTCATGAAGAACGACACAAAAGAGCAGAATGGGCATACAGTTGAATTAGATAAAGGCACCAAAACAATTGAGTTGAAACAATATAACGATTTTATCCGAACGGAAACAAAATACAGGATCTCAAATTTATAAAAGAGTACAATGGAGCAAAAATACAGTATAAAAATACAAATACGAAAAATAGGAGTTACAATTCCAGTATTGTTATTTATGTGATTAATTCTTTTATTGCATGCGTGGTTGTGTTGCTTCCTGTTTTATATTGTTGAGTTGAATCGATGACAGCCGATGAATGACGCAAGTCATTCGCTGGGCCATGTCACGTGCTTGCATTCCGTCTTTTTGGGAAGCGGGACGTGACATAAATTGTGTAAATTGTCGGAGCTTGGGGCAGGGGTGTTACACAAATGATCACCCATATATATGCCCGATAATAGCCCAGCCGCAGTTGGCGTTCGACTGCCCGCATTTGGTCATTCCCCAAACAGGGCAGTCGACTGTCAATTAGTTGACTGCTTTGTCTTTCATCGACACTTTGATCGAACACAAGTATGTAAGACATACACTCAACAATCTCCACATTGGATTGCATACATGTGCTATCTCATCTCTAGAATCTTCACTTTCTATCTGTAAATGAACTCGATTCAGTACTTTCCTCAACTAGTTGAATCAATCTTCACCTTTTTTCACCACTCAGTATGCCCCTCAAGGTCACACCCCAATAGGAAGCATGATGTGTCGGATTTATATACAAATATTTGTACTCATTTACCTATTAAAATGGCTTGTTTTCGTTGATATTGTCTATAATTCATCTTATTTCTATAGGATTTCATTTAATTAATTATTTTTGAAGAAATAATATTTTTGATGCAAAAAGTAAAGATTTGTGGAAAAAAAATCAACAAACAAAGTAAAATAATTGATTTATCGATTTTATTGTTTTGTTGAGTTAAAATAGCGACAAATAAATTTTAAAAGGATCTTTATACGCTAATATGATATAAAGTTAGTTTAATTAATTTTAAACTACTTTAATTTATTTTATTTAAAAAATCCTAATTTCAGATATTATTTTGTGTATGCAGAAATGGGAAGCACGTGGTGGGCAGAAAAGGAAGAAAAGAAAGAAAGAGAAAGAAATATATTCAGATCAATTAAAGGAAGGAAATAAAGAAAAAGAGAGGGGTTTTTTTGCAAAAGTGTAAACCCTAATGTTCTCTCCGTTCTCTATAAATACAAGGCAAAGGAGAGATGATAAAGGAAGAGGTGACGGCTGTACAATAACTCAAGAGAAGAAAAAGAAAAAGTAAGAGAGAGAGAAGGCGGGTGCGAGTTCCAAGGCGAAACAGCAGCGTGTGGGCAGTAGGGCTGCTGTCTTCTTTGGCGCAGTATTCGAAGTGCACCCAGCAATTGCTTTTGACCTGACGACTCCTTCGTTTTTTTTCTCTTTTGCGTACCGAACTAAGAACAAAAGGAAGAGAGAGAAGCACAGGCTACCGCACGAGACCCCTGAGTGCGCTGACGTGGCACTTCGACAGCGACCTGGCGACTTCGACGGGACCCAGACGTGCTGATGTGACCTCCTCTGACTGGCGACGCAGTATTGGCTTTTGGGGTTCGGTATTTTTGAGACAGGATGCATATATATATTTTTTTATTATAATTTTTTGTGTACTTTTTCTCTAAATACTTTTAGATGCAATCCAACAATTCTATTAATCCCAAATGAACATGAACTAAATCTATTGTTCTAGAGGCTAAGATGTAGCCGAGTTTTGTAGAACACAAATTTTTACTTCTTATTATTACTCTATTTTTCCTGATTGTGTTTTAATTTTTATTATTTATGCGTACAACATGGTGGATAGACATTTGTATGATTTTTCAAATCACAAAGAGACCGAACAGGTAATTTGTGATTAATAAAAATTAAGACCGTATATTGGAGGACGTGACCGTTAAGAAATCCAATTTCTCAATTAATAATTTGGTGGATAGACGAATGATTAGTTGAGAATAATTTTTAGACTACGTTGATAGAGTGGTTAATATCTTTAGGATTTTGGTCGACAATTTGGGAAAGATAATATTTTTTTATTTATAAGGAATTATAATTTGTGTGTGTGATAAACGAGGTGAACCAAAAGCCCTAGAAAAAATTTTACCATTAAACAAAGTACAAGAGCTTCATAGTTTAACAGCCCTCTCCCTCTTCACCAATTTAGTTAGATTTAGTTAGATTAAGGTAATTTAGTTGCTTTATTATTTATAAAATTCGACCTTCCAAATAGTGATTCATCTAGTGATAACGGTACTCAGTAAAATATCTAGTCCCTGTGGGTTCGACACTCTACTCACCTATCTATATTACTTGTGCGATTTTGTACACTTGCAAATTCAACATCAAGTTTTTGGCGCCGTTGCCGGGGACTAGTTATTCTTTTATTGATATTGAAATTTTGCTAGATTATTGCTAATTTGGATTTTTTTGTAATTATTTTTATTTTATTATTATTTTACATCTTTATTTTCTTTTGACTAACTTTTTCTTTTATTTATTTTTCTTATTTTATTTTATTTTTTTAGTTTTTCTATTTTTTTTCTCTTTTTTTGATACTTACATTTCAGGACATACACGTACATTATCATGGCGAACGATGAGAACAGGCCTTTGAGAGACTATGCTATGCCCTCGATTTATGAATCAAGCATAAAGAAGCCGGTTATTGAAGCTGACGATTTTGAGATTGAACCGGAGATGATTCTAATGATTCAACAGATTGTTCAATTTTGGGGACTACCACACGAAGATCCTTATGCTCACATTGCAGATTTTTTAGAAATTTGCGACACTTTCAAGCACAACGGTGTATCAGACGATGCAATTAGACTGAGACTCTTTTCTTTTTCCCTACAAGATAAGGCGAAGGCTTGGCTACATTATCTACCACCCGGTAGTATTACTACTTGGGAGGGACTTGCACAAAAATTTCTAACCAAGTATTTTCCTCCACCAAAGACAGCAAAACTAAGGATCGATATTGTGACATTTATGCAATTTGAGACTGAGTCTTTGTATGATGCATGGGAAAGGTTTAAAGAGTTATTGAGAAAGTGTCCTCATCATGAACTACCAAAATGGCTGCAAATGCAAACATTTTATAATGGTTTGGGAGTTACACAAAGATCTATGGTTGACGCAGCAGCTGGTGGTGCACTTATGAGCAAAACTTACACAGCAGCCTATAAGATTTTAGAGGAGATGGCATCAAATCATTACCAGTGGTCTTCAGAGAGAGCAATGCCAAGAAAAGTGGTTGAAGTTTTTGAACTTGATCCTTTTCTACTTTAAATGCAAAAAATGATATTTTATATAAACAAGTAGAAAATATAAATTTTAATATTATGCAATCTAATATTATTTGTGATCTTTGTGCAGGAAATCATGCAAGTTCAGATTGTCAAGTGGGGAACCCTTTTGCTCCATCAAATGCCGAACATGAAAATTTTGTGTCAAACTTTCAAATGCAAAACAATCATTATGCAAACACATACAATTCAGGATGGAGAAACACCCCCAATTTTTCATGGAACAACAATCAAGAAGCAGTTATACCACCTCAAATTTTTCCACAGCAAGAAAAGAAGCCGACGCTTGAAGATATGTTTGAGCACTACATGCAAAAGACAGATTTGGCAATCCAAAATGTTACAAATTCAACTTCGGCTTCCATTCACAATCTTGAGGTACAAATTAGTCAAATTTCAAATATTCTTAATGAAAAAACTGCAGGAACATTACCACACAATACAGTTGTCCATCCCAAGGAGCATGTCGAGGCTATAACACTAGGAAGCGGGAGGACAATTGAACAACCACAAGAAGAAAATGGCGAACAGAATGTGGTTGAAAAGCAAAGTGAGATTGAACAAATTGAGGAGGAACAAATTCAACATGAGCAAGTATTGTATGATATTTTTAATTCCATAAAGATTCCTCCTGAAGAACAGTCATCTTTCCAAGTAAGTAAAATTGATTTAATTGTGGACGAGAAACATAAGGCTGAAAATGAAAAATCACCAATTGAAGTATGTCCAACAAATGCAGAAATTTTTGAAACTAAGAAAGAAAATATTTATGAACATGTCATGTATTTGGATGCTGAACCTTCTATTTATTCATTTTTGCAGCATAAATTCCAAGAGGTGGGAGAATAAAAGACGTCATCATCACGAAAGAAACGCCTCAAATTGGAGCTTGAACCTGATCCACATCAGAAAAGAAAAATTAGAAAGGATGTTTTAATGTTGTTGGATCTTGGCGTTACTTAACCATCTCACCCCCATGTCTGGCTGAAGACTTAAAACTTAGCGCTTCTTGGGAGGTAACCCATGTTTTATTTTATTTCATTTAGTTTTGATTTATCTTTTAGTTTATTTTATTTTAATTTTTGATTTTATTTTGTAGGATTGCATAAATTTTGGAAGTCATCGGGCGGAGCTGTTTTGAACACCTGCATTGATGGCTGTTTTTGAGAGGTTTGGAGTCAGAATCTGGAAAAGTGATTCAAAGAGAAGTTGTAGACAATTGTCTTAGCTTTCCAGCAAAAAAAAAATCAGCCCATTTCGACATCCACAGCTCCAGATATCGCCAAAATACTGAATGCTGCGCGTGCAGAAATTTAAAGACGAATCAGGGGAGAAATTCTAAACTTTTTACATTCTTTTTGTTTTTCTTTTCCTTTCCCATTGAGGACAATGTGATATTTAAGTTTGGGGGGAAGGTTTACAAAAAAAAATTTATTTTTGAAAAGAAAAACAAAACAAAAGGATTATAATTAGGCTTACCTTTACACTGTTGAGTTCCTTATTGTGATAAGCATTGAAACAATTTTTTTGGTATAAACAATTTTTTTTTTATAAAGCAATATTAAGCATACTTATTTACTTTAGAATTAGTGAGTTTCAAAATTTCTTACAAAATTGTGTGGGTCATGCTATTATATATAAAAGACAAATGTGATGCTTTTTCTTGTGATTATCCCCTTTCATCTAGTCCTAAACAGAGTTTAAGTAAATAGAGTAATAATGAAAAAAAACAAAAAACAAAAAAAAATTATTATGAATAAAGTCAATCTACTCCAATGTTTTGAGTTGCTTAGTAACTAGGGGTATTCATCACAAATGTTTACTTTTACGTAAAACAGCAACTTGAAATATGAGTATGCAAAGCACTTTATGTTTGTGACTTGTTGAGTAACCGAGTGAATTCATCACAAATGATTTGCATTCACGTAAAAAGGCAAGTGACAACTTAAAGAAGGGACTTGAAAAAAAAAAAAAAAAAAAAAAAAAAAAAAAAAAAAAAAACCTCTAGTTTGCTACTCGGTTTATAGTAGAGAGAAGGGATAATCACAGATTGAGTTGTGGCATAATATAATTACATTAATTGCATGACAAATGCGATTGGGTTGGGAGTTATGAATAAATAATTGCACTGGAGAAATTGGGTATGCTTAGTTTTACTTTATTTGCAATTGTTTATATTTTTAATTGAAATTTTGATACTTGCATGATAAGATCTCTTGGTGTGATGGGTTGAGTCTACTATTATTATTCCCTTGTTAATGATTCTACTTTTTGCTCGAGGACAAGCAAAATCTTAAGTTTGGGGGTATTTGATGTGTCGGATTTATATACAAATATTTGTACTCATTTACCTATTAAAATGGCTTGTTTTCGTTGATATTGTCTATAATTCATCTTATTTCTATAGGATTTTATTTAATTAATTTATTTTGAAGAAATAATATTTTTGATGCAAAAAGTAATTAAAGATTTGTGGAAAAAAAATCAACAAACAAAGTAAAATAATTGATTTATCGATTTTATTGTTTTGTTGAGTTAAAATAGCGACAAATAAATTTTAAAAGAATTTTTATACGGTAATATGATATAAAGTTAGTTTAATTAATTTTAAACTACTTTAATTTATTTCATTTAAAAAATCCTAATTTCAGATATTATTTTGTGTATGCAGAAATGGGAAGCACGTGGTGGGTAGAAAAGGAAGAAAAGAAAGAAAGAGAAAGAAATAAATTCAGATCAATTAAAGGAAGGAAATAAAGAAAAAGAGAGGGGTTTTTTTGCAAAAGTGTAAACCCTAATGTTCTCTTCGTTCTCTATAAATACAAGGCAAAAGAGAGATGATAAAGGAAGAGATGACGGCTGTACAATAACTCAAGAGAAGAAAAAGAAAAAGTAAGAGAGAGAGAAGGCGGGTGCGAGTTCCAAGGCGAAACAGCAGCGTGTGGGCAGTAGGGCTGCTGTCTTCTTTGGCGCAGTATTCGAAGTGCACCCAGCGATTGCTTTTGACCTGACGACTCCTTCGTTTTTTTTCTCTTTTGCGTACCGAACTAAGAACAAAAGGAAGAGAGAGAAGCACAGGTTGCAGCACGAGACCCCTGAGTGCGCTGACGTGGCACTTCGACAGCGACCTGGCGACTTCGACGGGACCCAGACGTGCTGATGTGACCTCCTCTGACTGGCGACGCAGTATTGGCTTTTGGGGTTCGGTATTTTTGAGACAGGATGCATATATATTTTTTTTATTATAATTTTTTGTGTACTTTTTCTCTAAATACTTTTAGATGCAATCCAACAATTCTATTAATCCCAAATGAACATGAACTAAATCTATTGTTCTAGAGGCTAAGATGTAGCCGAGTTTTGTAGAACACAAATTTTTACTTCTTATTATTACTCTATTTTTCCTGATTGTGTTTTAATTTTTATTATTTATGCGTACAACATGGTGGATAGACATTTGTATGATTTTTCAAATCACAAAGAGACCGAATAGGTAATTTGTGATTAATAAAAATTAAGACCGTATATTGGAGGACGTGACCGTTAAGAAATCCAATTTCTCAATTAATAATTTGGTGGATAGACGAATGATTAGTTGAGAATAATTTTTAGACTACGTTGATAGAGTAGTTAATATCTTTAGGATTTTGGTCGACAATTTGGGAAAGATAATATTTTTTTTATTTATAAGGAATTATAATTTGTGTGTGTGATAAACGAGGTGAACCAAGAGCCCTAGAACAAATTTTACCATTAAACAAAGTACAAGAGCTTCATAGTTTAACAGCCCTCTCCCTCTTCACCAATTTAGTTAGATTTAGTTAGATTAAGGTAATTTAGTTGCTTTATTATTTATAAAATTCGACCTTCCAAATAGTGATTCATCTAGTGATATCGGTACTTAGTAAAATATCTAGTCCCTGTGGGTTCGACACTCTACTCACCTATCTATATTACTTGTGCGATTTTGTACACTTGCAAATTCAACATCAAAGCACTATCAGCAAGAACTGATACCCAGAACTGACCCGAACCCGACACTGGACCGGAACCAACCCGGTCTATCGCGGGTCCGGTTCAGGTGCTAAAAAAAGACCCATTATGTTTCCAGGTTCGGGTCCGCTTAAATTGGACCCGACCCCGAGCCAGGCCCGGACCCGATAAGAAAACCCCCTATTAAATAAATAAAATAAACTAAAATTCCCTCTTCTTCTTCTTCTTCGTCTTCTTCTTCTTCTTCTTCTTCTTCTTCGTGCTCCTCCTCTAAATATCCAAACCTTGAAATAACCCCCCCCCCCAACACACACACACACACACACACATTTTCCACCACCACCAACTCATCTTCAACCACCCTCTCCTCCCCCACCAATCCTCTGCTCGCTCTACCACCACCACATCCTCATGCTCCACCACCACACCTCATCCTTATGCTCCACCACCGCTAATCCCCACTGCTTACCCCTTACCCCTGTCCCCACCTGTTGCTGCCTTCACTGCCCCAGTCCTCGCCCGCAGTGCCCGTCACTGCCCCGGTCACCGCCCTCGACGTCGTTGCTCCCCGCTCGCTAGACCCGAATGGTAAGTATTCTTAACTAGGACCTGGACCCAGACCCGGTTCTCAAAAGTCCGGGTTCGAGTCTAATTTTTGGACCTGTGAGGTACCAGGTCCAAGTCCGGGTAGTGAAGGACCTGATAACAGCGCTACCAATAGGCGTTAACATGGAGGAGTCACCCTCCCCACGAACTCCACTACCCCGGTATACTCTCTACCTGTCGACAATATATGAATGTCATGGTCTCGCTCTGATGATTCTAGTTGCATACTAGATGACGCTTTAGGAATAAAAGGCATAGAAACATTTGCGCAAGATTTCTGATTCCACAAAGCTTGTAGATGTTGTGTTGGCCTGATCCAACACCCCTCTTTCCGAACATCACCTTACGATGACCTTCATAAATAGACAGAATTTCACCTCAAGCTGTGTACCTGCAGCCGCGTGCTTCCAGAGTTTCCAAGGATATCAGATTCTATTTTAGTAAAGGTATATGCATGACTTTTCTTAGAGTGTACTTGTTTCCATCTGGCATCTCCAATTTAATTGTTCCCTCACCCACTATTTCACAAACCACACCAGTACCCATTCTCACACAACGACCCGTTGTTGACTTGTAAGCAAAACTTCTCTCTCCTGGATCAAATGTGAGTAGAACTACCCAAATCAAGAAACCAGCTAGAATCCACATATAAAGAACTTGAAAAAAGAAGACAATCAAAATTTTCACCTGATTCAGTACCACTGACAACATTAGCTCTCAGCAACTTGCGGCAATCCTTCTTGTAATGTCCAACCTTCTTGCAATATCGGCAACAGATCACACCTTTATGCGCACTTTGATTTTCAATTGAAGGATCTTCCACTGCAAAGCAACTTGTGGATGTAGATGATGATTTATGAGTCTCCTTTCTAAGTTGATCTTCCTTCAAGCCCTTGATCACTTCAGCCACCGAAATATTCTCCTTGGTAGACTTTTCATGTAGCATGGTTGTTATCAAATGCTTGTATGAATCTGACATTGAACATATCAAGTTGAAAGCTTCATCATCTTCGCTTAGATCATCTACATTTATCGCCCTCAGTTTAGATAAAGCCTGATTGAACTTTGTAAGATGATATTGAAGAACAGTACCTTTCTTCATTGAAAAACTAAATAATTTCCTCTTCCAATAGATTTGATCAAATAACGACGATCTCGAGTAGTTAGTTATGAGTCTTTCCCAAAAGACTTGCCACATTTTTCTCCTCAAGAAAGTTGCACTTGACATCGTCCGCCAACGACAATCGGATTAAACTTAGGGCTCTAAGACTAATCTCATCCTACTCCTCTTTCATGTCGGATGGATTTCCTTTCTCTCCTTCTAAGGCTAGATGTAGATGTTTTAAAACCAGTATATCATACATGTTCACCTTCTAGAGATTAAAGTTGTTCTTACCATCACTACTTGATCTTCACATAGCTATGACTTGTCATCTTCACCAAGGGACTTGTCAACCGAAGCTCTAATACCAGTTGATAGGAAATTGTGGTGCAATGGAGTTGTTGAGCAAGGTAGTGAGGAGAATAAACAGATCTTATGTATAACCAAGCATAAACAGATCACACCAATCACACAAAGATTTGTTCCGATTTGGATGAACTCTAATATGTGGTGAAATATAGGGAGATATTATTCAACTAGAGAAGGTTATAAGAGTTACAAACCCACTCATCAAGAACTATCTCTCGAGCCTTGCTTACAATGGAGAATTCTCCATGAAGTACTTACCTCTCTCAATAGAGGTTATTACAATATATAGAGATTTAGAGATACCCTATGTTTAGTCTTAACTGTTCGATATATCCTAAAGAAGAAGTAACTTGATAGGAGTCATACGATCTTACTTGGAGTAGAAGATGAGCTCAAATGATCACCCATATACATGCCCGATAATAGCCCAGCTGCCGTTGGCGGACGACTGCCCAAAGGTTCAGTCGACCACATTTGGTCGTTCTCCAAATAGAGGGTTTGGAGAATCGACTGTCCTTTGGGACAGTCTGTCAATTAGTTGACTGTTGCTGTTATTGTGCTGCTATTGTTGCTTCATCTTCCATCGATGCATTGTCCTTCCTTCGTTTCACCGTCTTCCATTTTTCTCGAACACAAGTATGTAAGACATACACCCAACAATACGAACCAAGAGGTATCTTAATTTTCAGGATTCTCTATTATATTTGTTTAGTAATGAAGGCTAAAAAATGCTTTGCGGTAGTTCCAACAAACAAAACATATATCAGGATATTTTACAGTAAAGCGGTAAATTTTAGGGATATCCACTGCAAATTTCTCTTATTTATATAAAACCTTGGATTATCTTTGCTCTTTCTTTCAACAATTTGTCACACAAACTGTACAATTTGCTCTCCTCTTGAAACTGAGAGCAAAAGGCATAAGTTTTTTTTATTAGAAGTGTGGGTGATGCGCTCCAGGTGTTTCACTAATAAGAAATTAATAAAAAATACAAAAAATTACAATGAAGCAACAAAAACAGAACAAAGCAATTCAAGGCAAAAATTCAGAACGTTAACTTACAGGAAAATCTGTCAGATAATCTGTCGAATACATTTGAAGATACGGTACTTAAACAAAAAGTTAAGTTCAGCCTTCAGAGATAATTTCCTTGTTAAGATTGTTCGATATTTGTTTATAGAGTTTCGCTCCAGTAAAGCATGACTCCTGTTTATAAGTTGTCATTTTGTGAGAAGGGGATGGGTAATCTTCAAATCCATTTTGGGAAAGGTTAGGCATCCAGTCTCTTCAGTTAAACATTGCAGAGTTGGTGAGATTTAAAGCAGAGTTGATAGAATTTGGTTAAAGATATCGAAAGAGAGTATTGTTATCAGCGGAGTTGGAATATCTTTCTCTCACGAAAGAGTTCATTTCACCAAATCTTCTTAATTTAGAACCATCTCTTTATAAGTAATAACTCGATGATATGTTCATATATATCATATTATTAGACGAAAAACAAATTCCAATCATTATCAATTTGTCAGGGTACAACTCTCAGGCCATAGTTCACCGGAGTAATGGGTTCTAGTGTTCAGATGCTGCCTTTCATGTAGTTTGCTGATTCGTGTTGATTGCTGATTCAAGTGCTGGTTAGAGGATTGCACGCGCTATGCGCACGTTATTTTTTTGTAAAAACTCTTTGGCGGGAAGAAGGCGGGAATCTGTAAATGTGCGCTTTGCACGTATATGTTTGAAAGTATTGTCGTCTAGCGTAACGGCCTATATAACAACCTGATTGTAATCGATTAGATTTTTTCAATGAGAAATTTCCCAATTCTTTTCCTCAGATCTTCATCTTCTTCCTCTCAACTCTCTCTTCTCAACTCCTAATCTCATCCATGGCTAAATCCCGAAGCAATCGGAACCCCCAAGCTGACAATGTGGTATCAGAGCCAGATCTTCATTACGACGAAGAGCGTGATGATGGAAGCTCATCGCTCGAAGGCGTCGTAGCTGACATGAGAAGTCAGATGGTGGAAGGCCAACTCCAAACCAATTTCCTCACCGAAAGAGTCGAAGCTATTGCGGAGAGTGTGGGAACTAGAATGTCTACGATAGAGACGAGGCTCAATTCTTTGATGACGATGATGTAGCAACTTCACTCACGGATTCCGCAACTACCGCTCCTTCCCAATCCACTGCCACCGCCAAACCGTAGAGAGGTGTCTGTTTCTAATGCAAACTCCGCACCAATTTCTAACTCAATAGAAGGAGGAACTGTGTTTAGATCTCCATTCAAAGTGGAATTTCCAATGTTTCATGAAGGAGATCCGACGGAATGGATTTGTGGTGTTGAACAGTTCTTGGATTTCTACGAAATTCCTGAGAATCAAAGGTTGAAGTATGCGACGCTCAACCTGAGGGGTAGAGCAGCGCAGTGGTTTCGGAGACATCTGAAACCAAGGATTCAAGAGGTGACTTGATCGATGTTTTTAGAAGAGCTGATAACCAGATTTGGACCTACGGAGTTTCAGGACTTCGAGGGAATCCTATCTAAATTGCAACAAAAAGGAGATCTCGAGGTTTATGTTCAGGAGTTTGATCGAATTTCTAACTTTGTCGATGGTTGGACAGAGTCGCATTATTTGAGCACATTCATCAGTGGCCTTAGAGATGAAATACGCTGGGATGTAAAGTCGAAGCGTCCAAGGAATGTTAATGAGGCTATTGGCCTTGCAAGGGGTTATGAAGAAAAGATCTCCTGCTTAAGGAGGAGTTACAAGAACAATTTCACCTCAAGAACACCTTATATGCCACCCAAACCACCCCCATCAGCAGATGTTTCAACCATTTTTTCCCCATCACATACAACAACTTCCAGCATTCCAACTCAATCTAGTCACAATAGTTCTCCGTCTTCAGCTGCTACTGGATTTGTGCCTAAGAGGTTGAATCTCCAAGAAATGCGAGAGAGGAGAGCTAGAGGCCTATGCTTCAACTGCGACGAAAGGTATACTCCTGGACATCTTTGTAAAACTCAGAAGTTCTATTTCCTTGAGGGATTAGAAGAGGACGGCAATGAGGAGACAGGGGGGGAAATAGCCGCAGTTGATGAGAATGTAACGATACCTGAACAATCACCACCGTACCACACACTTTATCTTGAAATTTCACTTCATGCTCTTGTTGGGAATCAAGTTTATCCCCAGACAATGCGAGTGAAGGGAAGAATTAGAGGCAAAGAAGTGAATATCCTCATTGATTCTGGATCTACTCATAACTATCTTGACCCCCAGACGGCGCTTAAGACTAATCTCTCCATTATAGATGAACCCCGATACAAGGTGACTGTGACGAATGGGCAATTCATGTACAGTGAAGGGAAAGTTCCTAGTGTGAATTTTGTAGTCCAAGGAGTAGAGCTCCAAGCTGAGTTACTGCTATTGTCTCTAGGACCCGTACAGATGGTCCTAGGTGCGCATTGGTTACGGTCGTTAGGGCCAGTAACGATGGATTTTGCACATATGACAATGGAATTTGAAGTCGAAGGCAGTAAGAAGAAGTTGAAGGGACTTCACAGCTCTCAATTGCAAATGGTTAATGGCCAGGAAATCTCCAAAATGAACTCCTGTATCTGCCAAGCTTTTATGATCCAAGTCCAAGCAACTATATTAGATGAAGAAGCAAGCAGTGAGTTGCAAACTAATCCAAAAGATCTGCAGTTAGTGCTCAATCAATTTCCCGAAGTGTTTAATGATAAACTTGCTCTACCTCCTCAAAGATCCATAGATCATCAAATCCCCATCATCGAAGGAGCGAAACCTGTGTGTTTAAGGCCCTATAGACACCCACACTACCACAAAGGTGAGATTGAGAAACAAATAAAAGAAATGCTCAACTCAGGTTTTATTCGACCAAGCCAGAGTCCATATGCATCCCCAGTGATTTTGGTGAAGAAATCAGATGGGAGCTGGAGATTATGTGTCGACTATAGGGCGCTCAACAACCAAACAATCAAGGCTAAGTTCCCAATTCCTCTCATTGACCACCTCCTAGATGAACTAAATGGAGCTACCTTCTTTTCTAAAATAGATTTGAAGTCAGGTTATCATCAAATAGGGGTGAGCGACGCAGACATTTCCAAGACAGCTTTCCGAACCCACCATGGCCATTATGAGTTTGTAGTCATGCCTTTTGGACTTACAAACGCACCTGCAACATTCCAGAGTTTAATGAATGATATTTTTAAGGAGTATCTGCGCAAGTTCATACTGGTATTTTTCGATGACATTCTCATATACAGCAACTCTTGGGCGACTCATCTACAACATGTTTCGATGGCATTAGAGGTGTTAAGTAAACACAAACTAGTGGCGAAGGGGAGTAAATGCACATTTGGGAAGCGTACAGTTGGGTTCTTGGGGCACATCATCAGCCAGGAAGGCATTGCTGTAGATCCAAGGAAGATTCAAGCAGTAATTGGGTGGCCAGAACCCCAGACTGTGAAAGAGCTTCGAGGATTTTTGGGCTTAACAGGCTATTACCGTAGGTTTGTGAAAAACTACGGAGGAGTTGCACTTCCCCTCACTCAGTTTTTGAAGAAGAACTCATTCCAATGGAGCACCGCAACATTACAAGCCTTCCAGGTCCTCAAAGAAGCGATGACATCTACCCCTATTTTGAGATCTCCAGACTTCTCCAAGGTTTTTGTAGTTGAAACTGACACATCTCAGTCTGGCATAGGAGCTGTACTAATGCAAGAATCACACCCTATTGCTTATATGAGTAAGGGATTGAAGGGTAGATTGATGGTTCTCTCCACCTATGAAAAGGAAGTTTTTGTGATTTTGCAGGCTGTAAAACAATGGAGGCAGTATCTATTGGGAGGTGAGTTTATTATTAGAACAGATCAACGTAGTATTAAGTTCATCCAGGAACAAAGAATCAATACTGATATGCAGGAAAAGTGGCTGTGGAAGTTATTAGGCTATAACTTTACTATGGAATACAAAAAGGGAAGTGATAACCCTGCAGCTGATGGGTTGTCTGGAAGAAGAGGAGATGGGGAAACATGTTATGAAGTAACATTTGTAGTTCCGGAATGGATGGAGGGCATAAAAAGAATGGTTTTGGAAGATCCCTACTTTGAAAACTTCGCTGAGAAACTGCTAGTTAAACCTGGAGCTCAAGAAAATTTCAAATTCCTTGGTGGTGTGTGGTATTACAAAGGTAAGATACTGGTGAGTCCCAACGCAGAGGTGAGACACTTGATTTTTTTTTATCTCCACTCTTCGAGTGTAGGGGGGCACTCTGGCTTCACTAAAACTTTGAAGCGCATAAAAAGGGATTTCAAGTGGGAAGGAATGAGCAAAGAAATCAAGCGTTGGGTAAGAGAGTGCTTGGTTTGTCAGAAGAGTAAAAGTGAAAATCTCCACCCTGCAGGTCTCTTAAACCCTCTTCCAATTCCTGATCGTGTTTGGGAAGACATATCAATGGATTTTATTGAAGGGTTGCCCAAGAGCCAGGGAAAAAGTGTGGTGTTGGTCGTTGTTGATCGATTAACCAAGTATTCCCACTTTATTGGAATCTCACATCCATACACTGCACAATCTGTAGCTAAGGTGTTTGTGGATAATGTTTATAAGCTTCATGGTATGCCAAGGAGTATAGTTAGTGATCGAGATCCCGTTTTCATTTCCAAATTTTGGACAGAGTTCTTCAAGCTTCAAGGTTGTAAGATCAACCATACAACAGCATATCATCCTCAAGGAGATGGGAAAACTGAGATTGTAAACAAAGCATTAGAACTTTATTTGCGATGCTTTTGTTGTCAGAAACCCACTGATTGGATGAATTGGATAGCGTGGGCTGAATTTTGGTTTAATACCAACTGGCATTCAACAACGAAAGTTACCCCCTTTGAAGGAGTGTACGGGAGATCTCCTCCTTCAATAGTCCAGTATGTTAGAGGGACGGCTAGTTTGCCAGCATTAGAAGAGGACTTGATAAGTAGGGATACCATTCTGAAGTTGTTAAAAGATAACATGTTGCAAGCTCAGAAGAGGATGAAGTTCTTCGCAGATAGGAAGCGTACGGAGAGAGTGTTCGAAGTTGGAGACCTAGTGCTATTGAAAATTAAGCCGTACAAGCAAACTTCACTTCGGAACCATACACCCCAGAAGCTAACCTCCAGGTTCTTTGGTCCTTACAGGATTATTGAGAAAGTAGGATCAGTTGCGTACCGCCTACAGTTGCCAGAGGGGGCCGTTATCCATCCAGTGTTCTATGTTTCGAAGCTTAAAAAATGTCATGGCGATCACTTACCCAACATATCTTCGGAGTTTCCTTCTTGGTGGGTAGAAGAAGAGGATCTAGTGAGTCTAGAAGAGGTATTGGATAGAAGGGTGCTCAAGAGAAATAATAAGATGGGAATAGATCTTTTGATCAAATGGAAGAATTCGGGGGTCGAAAATGCGTCGTGGGTTGATATTGATGTGCTTCGACGTTGTTTTCCAGACTTCGAACTTGGGGCATGTTCGTTTTTAAGCTGGGAGGAGTTGTCAGGGTACAACTCTCAGGCCATAGTTCACCGGAGTAATGGGTTCTAGTGTTCAAATGCTGCCTTCCATGTAGTTTGCTGATTCGTGTTGATTGCTGATTCAAGTGCTGGTTAGAGGATTGCACGCGCTATGCGCACGTTATTTTTTTGTAAAAACTCTTTGGCGGGAAGAAGGCGGGAATTTGTAAATGTGCGCTTTGCACGTATATGTTTGAAAGTATTGTCGTCTAGCGTAACGGCCTATATAACAACCTGATTGTAATCGATTAGATTTTTTCAATGAGAAATTTCCCAATTCTTTTCCTCAGATCTTCATCTTCTTCCTCTCAACTCTCTCTTCTCAACTCCTAATCTCATCCATGGCTAAATCCCGAAGCAATCGGAACCCCCAAGCTGACACAATTATTGATTGCAAAAGAATAATAAGTTCAAAGTACAAATAAAAAAACAAACCTAATTATAGGAAAAGAATTTCGGTAGTTCCACATAGAAAAGATTAAGAGATGAAAGCTATCATATAAGAATCGTCACACTTCATGCAATTTAAGAGAACTTTCAAGTATTTGTTTCATTAAGACGAAAGAAATAATGTGTGTACTATTGGGGTTTGTGGACCCAATACACGATAATGGGTTGAAGAAGATTGATGAGAAGAAGTGTCGAAGTGGGAGCAAGCAGCCGGCAACTGCAGGCAAAAAGTGCGGTCGACCACTCATTCGATCGCACAATTGACTGACATGTACATGCTTTCATGTCGAGAGCTGTATAGTTGACCGCACATCCTCTCTATTGAAACCTTGTACACTTGAAAAAAATGAACAATCGACCACACAGTCGACCGACCTTCTCTCTGTTGGAACCTTGTACACTCAAATGACAGTTGCGGCCGGCCGTCCAAGTTTGCGGTCGACCGCGCGGCGCTATTTGATCTGAAACTGAGATCTAATCTGATGTAAACCTATATACAGTGTATTGAGTACAATTGTAGGATTATGAGAAAAGAAGAAGAGAGATCTATCAGTTGTTAGTGAGAGAGAGGGAGACAACGAAAAATCCTACACATTGGGGGTGAGTTCTTAAGAGGATTATAAACTTGTTCTTCATATTTTTATTGAAAATGCAGGAGTGCCTCTGCGCACAGAAGTAGCCATTGTATTGGGTGAATCTCGAAAAAATCTCGTATTGTTCTAGTGTGTTGGCCTTTTAATTGTTCATTGCTCTCTTGCTTGTGATTCTATTGTTTTGCATCTCGTTGGTAAGTTATTCCGCAGTTAGAACTCAACAAAGTAGTATTAGAGCACCAGGTTGGTTGAGTTGATTAAGATGAGGGACAAGAGTGGAGTCAAAGAGTTCAATGGAACAGATTTCATAATGTGGAAGATCCAAATAATAACGTGTCTCCGACAAAAGAATCTAGATGATCCATTATTTGGTGCAAAGCTAGAAGGGGCAGAGACCAATCCGGTTGCATTGGCGGCTTGGAATTATCATAAAACACTTGGACAGATTCAATTGTCGCTAAGTAGGAAGTCGCTAATTGATATTGAGAAGGCAAAGACCGCAGAGATTGCAATGGAGACCTGGATAGACATGTTGGAGAAACTAAATGTAGCGAACCAGATACCTCACCAAAAGAATTTGGTCAACATGAAGCTGTCAGAAAGTTGTTCGGGTACAGAGCATATCAACAATTTATGTATGGTTTACAATCAGATGGAATCATCAGGTTTGAAGTTCGAGAAAATGGCATAATCATTGTTGTTTACTATCTAGTCTTTCCGATAGTTACGACACAATAGAACAAACTGTTACAAGCAATATGACCAATGCGACAACTCTAAAGGATGTTATATGCAGCATCATGAATGAGGATGCTATGAAAAGAGATGGAGAGTCTTCGACATCGTATCCAAACAACGCCGCGCTGTCAGTTGATAACCGTGGTAGAAACAACAATAGAGAAAAGTTGCAAAGTAGCAATCACGGGTCCAAGTCAAGAGTAGGACATTGCAAAGGTGAGTGTTGGTATTGTAAAAAGCCGAGACACAGGAGAAACCAATGAGAAGAGGATAAAAAATGTAAGTAGGTCACAGGTAGCCAGTGTGGTAAGTATCGAACCCCGTTTAGATGAATTGTGTTTATCTGCTGGATTTGATATTATGCAAGATGATTGGTGTATAGAATCAGGTGCTTCTTATCATTGTACACCAATGAGGGATGCTCTTGAGGATTACAGGACAAGTGATTTTGGTGTAGTCACAGTTGGCAATGGGCAAGTATGTCCAGTTGTAGGTAGAGGCACATTAAGATTGAAGGCTCACAATGGCGGACAATTGGTTTTGAATGACATAGACATTCCGGGCTTGAGTAAGAATTTAATCTCGACTAGTAAACTAGACAATGAAGAATTCCCGACAGCCTTTGGACGTGGAGAATGAAAGGTTACTACAGGTGTCAGGTTAGTGGCAAAAGGAAAGCGTGGTGATACGTTGTACTTACTAGAGGAGGTGATTCAGGTGATGTCATTGCTACAACATCGGCAGGTAGTTCTTCTTCAATTCTATAACATGTCAAGTTGGGGCACCTTCATGAAAATGATGTCAAGGAGCTTTGTTCTATGGGAACTGTGTGATAGGCAACAAAAGACTGTTAGCTTTCAGTTAAATGGGCATGAGAAAAAGCTTAGAAAGCTAGAGTTGGTACATACAGATGTATGGGATCTGGTCCAAGAACTTTCTTTTGGTGGTAGGAGATACTTCGTCATATTCATGCAATTCATGACGCTACAAAGAAAGTTTGGGTTCATGCAATTCACGAGAAATCAGAGTTGTTTGAGGCATTCAAAGCTTGGAAAGTCAGACTTGAGAATGAGACGGGTTGCAAGGTGAAAGCATTAAAGTCAGATAATGGTGGTGAGTACATAGGTAAAGAGTTTGTTGACTATCTGGCAAAGGAAGATATCCAAGAAATTAGGACAATTCCTAGGACTCCACAGGAGAATAGGGTAGCAGAAAGAATGAACCACACGATACTCAAAAAGGGCAAGATGCATGAGAATACATGCGGGTCTTCCGGTCCTACTTTGGGCAGCAATAGTGGGTACAACAGTGTACTTGATTAATCGTTACCCGTCTAGTGCCCTTGATGGGGCCATTCCATAAGAACTTTGGTAAGGTAAATCTTGCAATTATTTGCATTTGAAAGTTTTTTGTTGTATTGCATATTCACTAATCGAAAGTATGAAAGAAAGAAACTGGATTCAAAATCCAGAAAGTATGTATTCATTGTCTACGACGGCGATGAGTTTGGTTACAGACTTGAGATTTTGTAGACAACAAGGTCATTCCCAGTAGAAATGTAGTGTTCAATAAAGAGGTCTTGTACAAGGACAGACACATAGGTCAAAGCAGTACAACTGGTACAGAGTCAGATTCAGGTTTAGACTCAGGTTCAAATTTAGTGAAGGCGGCCCTAGTGGTAGGGCCCTTTAGTGCAGCAGCAGGTACAAGTACCACATGCAGTACAGTAGGCTCATGATGAGCATGTTGGGAATGAGCAGGATATCTGTTAGTTGGGATTCACAGCTACAAAAAGTTGTAGCACATTCAACCACGGAATCAGAGTATATGGCACTTACAAAAGCAACGAAAGACATGGTGTGAATTTTGGAGCTTATGAAACTGTTGGGCAGAAAGCAACCCATAGGAGAACTATGGTGTGACAATCAAAGTGTGGTTTTCTTGGTGAAGAACTTGACATATCACTCTAGAACTCGGCAAATTCAGATGAGATATTATTTTATTAGAATGGCGGTTGAAAAGAAATGGTTGAAGCTATTGAAGATTCTTGGCACTAAGAATCCGACAAACATGCTCACAAAGATAGTGGACAGCAAGAAGCATCAGTTCTGGAATAATGCTATCAGATTGTCTTCGGGTTAATAGATGAGGAGACTCGCAGAGGCACAGGCCTAGACTATGCCAATGGAAGAATGAAGAACAGGTTGGAGAGTTCATATATATGTCTCCAAGTGAGAGATTATTGGGGTTTGTGGATCCAATACACGGTAATCAGTTGAAAAAGATTGATGAGAAGAAGTGTCGAAGTGGGAGCAAGCAGCCAGCAGCTGCAGGCAGAAAGTGCTGTCGACCGCACAGTCGGCAGACCTGTACATGCTCTCAAGTTGAGAGTTGTACAGTTGACCGCACAGTCGATTGTCCTTCTCACTGTTGGAACCCTGTACACTTGAAGGAAATGAACAGTCGACTGTACAGTCGATCGTCCCGCTCTCTATTGGAACCTTATACACTCGAAGGACAATTGCAGTCGACCATCCAAGTTTGTGGTTGACCGCGCGTCGCTGTTTGATCTGTGGCTAAGATATAATCTAATGAAAACCTATATATATTGTAATGAGTACTATTTTAGGGTTATGAGAAAAGAAAAAGAGAGATCTATCAGTCGTTAGTGAGAGAGAGGGAGATAGAGAAAATCCTACACCTTGGAGGTGAGTTCTTGAGAGGATTGTAAACTTATTCTTCATATTTTTAGTACAATCGCATGAGTGCTTCTGCACGGGAAAGTAGGCATTGTATTGGTTGAACCTCGAAAAAATCTCGTGTGTTGGCTTTTGATTGTTCTTTGTTATCTTGCTTGTAATTCTATTGTTTGGCATCTCGTTGGTGAGTTATTCCGCAATTAAACCTCAACATGTACAATATCTCTTTCTAAAGAGTACTCCCCGCTAGACTCCATGACTGTTAGTTAAATTCAGCAAAGATGCTAATCACTCACCCAATAACAATATGAGAAAGTTCTCCAATCTTAAATACATTACTGCATTGCTATTTTTAGTAATGTATCATCTTTACTACTCTTTGATTGAGAATTATTTAACAAACTTATTATAAATATATCTTCATCCTCTTGCTTCTCTCAAATCTCTGTCTTTCATTAACAATGGTTCGCTTTCTCAACGTCTTCTTCCTCCTGTATTGCCTCTTCATAGCAACAATACTACTCTTATCAGAAGCTTTTAGCAATGAGAAGGAAACCAACTTACACTTGTACTTGCACGAGAACCTTAGCGGTCCAGATGCCACTTCCATTATCGTCGTGAGCCCAAATAGCACGTCTTGTTTTGGGGCGACCAGAGTTTTCAGAAACGAGCTAAGGGAAGGATCAGAGCCAACGTCAAAGCTGATCGGACAGACACAGGGAATGGGTAATGTTATAAAAAACAGTCGACAATTTTTTTATTATAAATTATTTAAGTAGTCCAAGTCGATTTTTGCTGAAAGATATATGCATGTGCAATATAAACTGATAGGCATCTATGTAATTATAGTATAAGTATCACAAATAGAACATGAGATTTTCCCTGACTATCTGATTCTGCTAGAATGAACAAGTTAATCATTTCATAGGTAGATGAAGTCCTTATACATTGCAAGATTGATTAAACTGAAGAATATAAGTTAGTTGCGTAACTAATTGTATTTCAAATTTCATTTTGTTGGAAGAGCTGCAAATTGACTTTGATTTTCTTACAGGTACTACAGCATCACAAGATGGGTCGAGCCTGGTTGAAGCGAGCTTTGTGTTCACTGACGGGAAGTATAGAGGGAGCACCCTCGCGATATTTGGGAGGCCAGTCCGCCGCTCATTGAGTAGTTGGGAGGTGAATATAATTGGAGGTACCGGACAGTTTCATCTGGCATGGGGTTATGGTGTTGGCAAGAATTTAGTTAATGTGCCTAGCAAGACCATTATTGGACAGTTCGACCTTTACTTCACACATTCCGACAGGAAAATCTGAAAAAAAAAGTGTAATAAACTGCAGACATACATATGACTGTAGAATGTATCATTATATTACACTAGTAATTTACACGTGCGCGATGCACGTTTTAATAATTTAAAAAAATAAAAATAAAAATAAAAATAAAAATAAAAATAAAAATAAAAATAAAAATTTTGACGTACGGAGGATTTGAACCGGAAACTTTCTTTATATTAGTTATGTACGTGCGTTGCACATGTTGTTAGAATGACAAAAGGACAAATGACACTAAGGCCATTGGGATGATTACTGATCGCGCAATCTGCTTATTGGGATTTCTGGATTCGTTCTGACAAGGTATAAAGAGGGGATAGACTTTCGACAGGTCAATGAATCAAAGTAATTAAACCACTCTTAGTTCAGTTTGTCAAAGTAGGAATGATGGATCTTGGCCTACTCTGTTATTCATTTTAGACCATACAAGTCATAATCACCCAGCAAGTTACTTGAGAAGATTAACCCATTACAACTGTTTCTGGGAGCATACTTCCGATTAATGTAAACATAGTGAAACACATCCCAGCTCAATCAGTATGTTGTGCATGCATGTTTCTAGTTGGTCTTAAACTACTCCTCAAAATTATTATCATACATTTTGTACCTTGCATGAATGATATTAGCATCATCGTTGGATTTGTCCCTCGTGCATTGGTCTTTCCTAGCTACTTATACTCTCTTCAGCTTAATTTGCACATTGATCTTTTGTTGTAACAGATTGACCTTTTGTTGTAACAGATACCAACTACTTGCCCGTTTTTTTTTAATTTTTTTTTATATATAAAATATCTGAATGATTCTTTGATACTAAGGTTTATAGATGTCTGCAACAATTATTTGTGTGGACATGCATGGCATTCACACGCTAAAAAGTTTGGAAAACCTTACTACCCCCTTGAACTTATTTCTCTGTCATCATTTCTAAAGAACCATGGTTTATTGGTCAGCTAGCAGACGGACCTTATATATACATCGTCAAATAGATTTAAACTGATTTTGGTTTATTGATAACTAGTAATTTACACGTGCGATGCACGTTTTAATAATTTTAAAAAATAAAAACAAAAATTCTGACTTAGGGAGGATTTGAACCGGAAACCTCCTTTATATTAGTTATGTACGTGCGTTGCACATGTTGGTAGATTGACAAAACATTTACAAATGACACTAAGGCCTTCTCCCATTATAATATTAGATTAGAGATACTGGGAAGTGATATGCCTAAAATGTATTTTCGGGGCAATGTCAACGCATCACTTCAATCTTGTTTTAGTAACAAAGATTAGAATTTTGAGAAGACAGCTCACTCACTAGTCGCTAAGTATTTGTCAGGAACTATCTTGAGGAAAGATAATACATGCTCGAAACTTTTGCTGAAAAAAAATCTTGTCCAAACTATATTTCCAGTAATAGTTTGTTGCGATTTGGACAGGTTGATAGTGCTTAACATCCCTATGAAAATGATGTGCATGCTAAACCTTCACTTTTTTATCCTGGTTATACCATGACTTTCTGTTAGCCCGGCCCTTGCTTTATTTGGTGCACTGTAAACCCATTACGGTCGAAAACAGTTTGACAAAAACCCTTTCTTCACAAAAAGCACTTGAAAGAATTTCTGTGGTCAAAAGTACCTTTGTTTATATATAGTGTTTCTGTTAAGATGTATAATATTTTGTCAGGGTTTAATATTTTTGTCAAGTATACTAATTTTTAGATACGACATTCTGTTTCCCTAAGTGTACTGTTTTCTATAGAATGAATGTGAGAGACTCAGTACTATTTATTGGAAGAACTGACTTTATTATGTGTAACAATAGGGTTTCCCATAATAGTTTGAATTCTGAAGGAATGAAAATGTACAAAAATAGGGGCTTATGGAAAATCCTACTTACCACACAACATAAGACACCAACAGTCCGACTATAAATTATCCAGCTTCTCATAATCCATTCTCCATCTGAATATCTAAAAAAATTCATACAAATATAAGTATCTAAAAATGATCTCTTCTTTCAGTCATATTAACACCTACATCTTCCTCTGTTTTTGTCTCTTCTTGACTAATATGCATTCATCACTTGGAACATTCCCACCTCGAAGTAAAGAAACGCACCTACACTTCTATGCCCATGAGACATTCACCGGCCCTGATGCAACTACTGTCGTCATCGTACGCTTAAACCACACCCAACCCTTTGGGACTATTCGGGTTTACGACAAGGAGCTAAGAAAAGGCCCTGGACGAGATTCAAAGCTAATTGGCCGGTCCCAAGGGACGGTTACTACGGCATCCAAAGTTGAAGAGGCAAACCTACTTGCTACAAATTTAGTATTCACGGACGGCAAGTACAACGGGAGCACGATTGCAGTGTTTGGGAGAGCTGTCTTTACGTCAGATGTGTGGAATTTGAACATTATTGGAGGGACAGGGGAGTTCCTTCTTGCCCGGGGATACGCCACTACTAAAAAAGTGGTGGAGATAAAGGGTGTATATCTTGTTCTCGAGTTCAATCTTTGGTTCAAACAGTATTGAGTTAGATGCTGCCATGCTATTTGTATCAAGGGATTTGAAGACTATAAATAAACTCTGGTGAATGTTGGATCAGAAGTGTGTAATGATTCTTAAGAATCTGATTATAAGATATTTCAGTAGTGGAGGTGTAAAAGTAAAGCTAAATATAAAGTGCATAACTGTTTGGCTCTTCGGAGATATGTGACTTGTTAGAAATGGTGGGAAGAGCAAGGAAAAAGAAGGATCAAACAATTTCATAACCAAACTCTTAATCTCTATCGATATTAAATCTGCTTTCTAAGATGGGTAATACTAATCACTATGTATGTAATATTTAATTTGAAACTACAGTAACAAAGAAATGGAAAAGAAGAAAGCCTGAAGAAACAAAACTTTTCAGTGCTATGAAATTGTAGAAGACTCCCATGGACAAGATAATTTATTTCAATTACTCCAAATGATTAATATCCATGTCTGTTTCAATGATTCTGATATGGGTAAAAATAGAACTAAATCGGGATGTTCAAATCGGACATGAATCTTAAAGCTCCCAGGGGTAAAACGGTAATTTCACTAGAAACGGATTCATAAACAGAAAATGGGTATCTCTCAAGCCTAATAACCCAAAACGGATCTGTCTTACTTACTGCGTTGTTATAACAGCCTAATATAAATGAGTCCATATTATTTAAATATGATTAAAACTCGTAATAATCCATAAGAAACGGCTGAAAAACCATCTCTCTTATCTTTTCGTGAACATGAGATAATTAATTCAATCCAAAAATACCGGAAAGTACAGATAAATGATTATCTTGAAACTGACTGTCAAAAAGCGACTATAAATACCCCCTTACCTCCATCAGAAACAAGTAATCAGTATTGTTCCACCAAAAGCTTTCTCTTTATCTTTCTAAGTTCTGCCATGAGCGTCGGAGGGTTTGTCGCTGGGGTCAACCCCGGTGTTTTAGACTTTTGCAGGTCAATCAGAGCGATCGTCACCATCTTGATCAGATCAACGATGCAAACTAGTCAGATTTAAAAATCAACTTCAATTGAAAACAGTCAACATCGGTGAAAGTCAAAAAGGTCAGCTTTTTATTGTTTCTAAAACAACTCATATCATCTGTTTGCTCCCACACAGAAATAAGCAGCAAAAGATTGACATCGTCTGTGGGAACATAAAAAGCAATCCAACCCAACTTTACCGGTAAAAATAGTATTTAGCCATACCTCGGAAAGGGAAAAGGAACGGGAAAGCCTCAAGCCGACGAGTCAACCCTCTTCCTCCACATCCTCCTTATAAGGATGTCCCTCCTACCTCTCCACAAGAGCAACCCTTTCAACTAGATCAACATCTTCTGCCAGAACAGCCTACCCAGCCTCCTCCAAGAGAGGCTCGACCGGGGGCTCCTAAAGAAGTCAGCACCGTGCACACCAAATTGGAGAGAACAGAGGGTCGATCTACATCTCCACATCCTCCATGGTGCTCCCTGATGCACCTCAACAGCAGCAAGACCTCCGCCATCTCATAACCTTAAAATAGCAAGAGTCCAAACATCGGGGCCACTTAAGCAGATCATGGGCAAGGGACAGTCTCCCCCATCCATTAACACCAAGAAGACACAAGGGGCCCCTTTCCCTGAAGTCAGGGACGCAGAAGAACCCCATCTCCGAGAGGGTGAAGAAGTTATCATTCTCCAAGGGGACACAGAAGAACTCCTCGGAAGAAGTACCCGTCACCCGGGCAGAGTTTCGAGAATTCAAAGATGAAATCTTTAAAGCCCTCAACACCGCTCCAAGCAAGTCTCGACAAACTAGCCACCATCGCGCCACTCTTCCTCAACGTGAAGAGTCCTACAAGTCCACTAGATCCGAAAAGCAAGACAATGTCGTCCTTCAACGCCTTTAAAAGATGGAAGATTGCCTTGCGCTGCTGAGGCAGGAAGAAGGAGGACATGAGGGAACATACCATCCCTCCAGACCCCCTTCTCTAGGAAAATCATCGAGGCTCCCGTTCTGACCAACTTCAAGATCCCAGCATTTGACTCTTCCAACGAGGAGACCGATCTAGTATAGCACATCGAGAGTTTTAAAACCCTCATTATGATCCACCAAGCATCCGATTCTCTTATCGGCAAGACTTTTCTAGCAACCCTGAAAGGATCTGCATGGGAGTGCTTCTCTCGTCACTCTCCAGGGTTCATCTTCTCCTTCGATCAACTTAAGGAGATCTTCCTCATGTACTTCATCATCAGCCGCAAGACAAAGAAAAAAGTGTCTCCCTACTTGCCTCGAGGCAAAGAGAAGGGGAGTCCCTCAAGAGCTATGTTCGACACTTCACAGCCGAGTCCCGTTCAATCCCCCCACTCGATTCGGGCGTAGCCACTGCTGCCTTTACATACAATGTGAATCATGATCACCTTAAAGCTTCCCTCATCAAGAGACCTCATCTGGACTTTCTATGACCTCCTTCCACGGGTTGAAAAGTACATCCGAGTGGATGACGTCATCCGGCCCCAAGGAGATAAGGTGCCCTCATTTGGGAACAAACGAAAGAGTACCGATGAAAACGGACCCAGAAAGACCCAAAAAGATGCTACAGGTTAGCGTTGTCAGCCCCCCGCACCACGCTTTGAAAAGTACACCCTGCTCAATGCCAGCATCTCAGCTTTTCCCATGGAAGTCGACAAGGACGGACTTCTCCAGCCTCCTCCTAAGATGAACGTCCCAAGCAAGAGATGGGATAAAAATAAGTTGTGTGCCTTCCACAAAGATCATGGGCACCTCACAGATGACTATTGATTCCTCAAAGATGACATCGGAGGATTTCTTCGACGTGGATACCGCGCCAATTTTGCTCGAGGGAATGATACCGAATCCCCGCCTAGGGGAGCTAACAAGCAGTCAGAGAAACCTTCCGAGTCCCAAGGCTCGGGATGCATGGAGATATTCCACTCAATCCATGGGGGACCTAGGGGGGAGGGAGTCTTCTAACTCCTCCCAAAAAGCATTTCATTGAGAAGTGAACTCAGTGCATAATATCCCCCCTCCTAAGAACTCGGGAACTCTGATCACATTTTTAGATTGAGACCTTGAAGGCGTTTGAACACCTCACTGCGACGCACTCGTAATCAGCATATGTATGGCTAACCATGAAGTACGCCGTATCCTAGTTTAACAGAAGCTCGGTACACATTCTCTTCCTGAATATATTTGAAGGCCTCAAGCTCAAACGAGATCATTTCAAACCCGTCAGGTATACCCTCCATGAATTCTTGGGAGCCCCAATTCAGATCGAAGGAATAGTCACCCTTGACATAACCATGGGGAAAGCTCCAGCCACTCGCACAGAAGCACTAGATTTCATGATAGTCGACATGAAGTCCGCCTACAGTGCCATCTTTGGTCGCCGGGGATTAGAAGTCATTCATGTAGTTACCTCCACCTACCATATGAAGATAAAATTTCCTACGGCAGTAGGAGTGGGGGAAGCCAAAGGAAGCCAAGAAGCCGCTCGGGCCTGTTATACAGCCATAATGGGGGGGGGGGGGGAGGGGGGGTTCGGTCCTTCCCCTAGATGTTTTGGAACTTCTTCAAGATAAGGGACAAGCCAAATCTGAACCTACAGACGAACTAGCAGAAATCCCATTTTCCCAAGAGGATCAAGCTAAGTATTTTCGGGTGAGCAAGGCACTCCCCCGTCAAGTTAAAGAGCACATCACCTATATCAGAGAGAACCAGGATCTTTTCACTTGGACAGCTACGGACATGTCGGGCATATCTGAAGATCAAATCATGCACCGTTTAAGTATGGATCCGGAAGTCAAGCATGTCCAACGGAAGTACCGCAAGTTCTCCCCCAAGAGGCAACAAGCAATCAAGGAAGAAGTAGAAAAACTCCTAGCCACCCAATTCATTTAGGAAGTTAGCTACCCCGAGTGGCTAGCGAATGTGGTCATGGTCAAGAAAACAAATGGCAAGTGGAGAATCTGCATAAACTTCACCGACCCTAACAAATCATGTCCGAAGGAACCTTTCTCTCTATCAAGCATAGATGCCTGATCGATGCCACTTCAGGCCATGAGCTTTTAAGCTTTATGGACGCATTTTCGGGATACAACCAGATCTAAATGTTTCCACTCGACATCCCGAAGACATCCTCCATCACTGATCAGGGACTATATTATTACCGAGTTATGCCCTTCTGGCTTCTGGCTAAAGAATGTCGGAGCTATGTATCAATGCTTGGTGAATCAAGTCTTCAGGAAGCAAATTAGTCGAAACTTGGAGGTATATGTTGATGATATGCTCGTCAAGAGCCTCAAGAAAGAAGACCATGTGTGATTGGCCATCAAGAAGCCTTCAACGTGCTTCGGATAAACAACATGAGGCTGAATCCCTCGAAGTGTGCTTTCAGAGTCTCCTAGGGAAAGTTTTTAGGGTTTAAAGGTAACCCTGAGAATATCAAAGCCATACTTGACATGTCTGCCCCAGCTACAGTCAAAGAAGTCCAGAAACTCATCGGCCGTCTCACCGCCATAGGGCACTTCCTCTCCAAGTATGGGGAGAAGTGCCTTCCTCTATTCAAAGCTCTTCGTGGAGCAAAGATTTTTGAGTTGGAGAAGAGCAACGAGCAGCCTTCGAGAGCCTTAAAGCACATCTTTTTAACCCTCCGCTCCTTAGCAAGCCTATGGCGGGAGAGGTTCTCTACCTCTACTTGGCCACTTCAGAGAAGAACCTTAGTGATGTCTTGGTAAGAGAAGAAGACCGAGTGCAAAATCTAATTTACTATATGAGCAAGGTTCTCCACGACACCACGCTCAGGTACTCGATGAAAAAGATGGATTATGCTCTGCTAATGGCCGCCTGAAAGCTTCGACCCTACTTCCAAGCACACTCTATCTGGGTCCTCGCTGCCAACCACTCAAGTAAGTCCTCCATAAGCCAGAGAGCTCTGGAAGACTTATGAAGTGGTCCATCGAATTAAACCAATATGACATCACTTATCGGCCAAGAACCACCATCAAGGTCCAAGCCATATCTAAACATATTGTAGAAGCACCATCCCTGATCCTCTCGAGGAAAGAGACAACCCCCTACTGTGGAGTGCATATGTAGACAGGTCCCTTGCCTCAAAGGGAGTGGAGCCAGTGTCATCTTAGTAGGCCCCGATGAATTCACCATGCAATACTCACTGCGCCTCAACTTTCCAGCTTCCAATAATGAGGTCGAGTATGAAGCCCTCATCGTCAGGCTCTTCTTAGCAAAGAAAGCAGTGTCATAAAGAGTCGGAGTGTTCAGTGACTCCCAACTGGTAGTGAACCAAATTTGGGGCGAATAAGAGCCTAGGGACAACCGAATGATCAAGTATTTGGCCCATGTGAAGAAACTTATGACTACTTTCAAAGAGGCAGCAGTTACCTGCATCCCATATAAGGAAATCGAGCAAGCCGATGCCCTCTCCAACCTTGCGTCCTCTTCCTTTGACGGGCTGGACCATACGGAGCTAATTGAAGTCCTACTTCTGCCAAGCATCGAAGAAGAAGTGTTGGAGCTCATGTCCATTGCCCCTTAGACACCCGGAGATTGTTGGATGAAACCCTTAGTCGACTTCCTCGATAAGGGAGTCCTCCTTATCAACAAAAAAAAAAGCAAGAAAGACTCGGATAAGGGCGAAGATATATACTTTCGTCGAAGGAGTACACTACAAACACTTCTACACTGAAGTTGATGTCCAACCTTACCTACGAGCCTCTCCCCCGAAGAGGCCCAGTATGCCCTTAAAGAAATACATGAAGGAATACGGGGTAGTCATCTTGGCGCAAGGTCTCTTGCACGAAAGATTCTCAACCATGGTTACTAGTGGCCAACTCTTCTCAATGGTGCTTAAGCATATGTCTGCAGATGCATCCCTTGCCAGAAATACTCCTCCTTCAAGTGGGTACCGCAAGCCAACCTGAGCTCTATGTCCATCTCCATCCCTTTTGCACTGTAGGGAATGGACTTGCTCGGACCATTCCCTCCGACCACTGGACAATGGACCTTCTTAGTGGTTGCCGGCGACTACTTCACAAAGTGGGTCGAGGCAGAACCACTCGCAACCATCATGGAGCATAAGGTCCAACAGTTTTTCCGGATTAACATAGTCTACTGGTTCGGGATCCCCCGAATACTAGTCACTGATAATGGAACTCAATTTGCTGGCAAGGGGTTTGCATGTTTTGCACCGATTTGGGAGATGAAAAACGATTTTCATCCATTTCACACCCCCAGACCAATGACTAAGCTGAGAATGTCAACCGGCAAATCTTGGATGGCCGCAAGAAGATACTTTGTAATGCCCCGAAGGGACAATGGGTCGAAGAACTTCTAAGCGTGCTCTGGTCCTATTGAACCACAAAGAGAACCCCTACGGGAGAATTCCCATTCAATCTCACCTTCGACATGGAAGCTTTCATCGCTTTGGAAGTAGGACTACCCTACCCACGCCTTCTCTCCTTCAAAGAATAGCAAAATTCAACGGACCTCCGTGTAACGCCCCGAATCCCAAATACACTGAATTCGAGATGTTCTACAGGATATTTTCACTTTCTTCAGTACAATTTTACAAGGAAAATTAAACTTTTCACTTTACATCAGAGTTTACATCATACATTACACTTTTGATTTGCACAGCGGAAGTAAAAATTTACAACATTTACATAAGTGTACAACAACATGGTAAAATCTTTATGCATCCATTCCTCTTTAACATGTAATTTATCCTGCATACAAAACTGTGGGTACGTCAGTTTATTCAACCGACGATAATTATACATGGCCATCCTCACTATGCCAGAAACAGTATAACGATTCTCATTTCTTAACAAATCACAAACTTGTTCACATTCAAAATAACAGAAAAGAGGGAAATCTTAATGATGTCGTGTTGTGATTGTGCACTTAATCCTTAATGCAATTATTTAATTTACATGACACTAATGCACACTTGTTCGGATTCTATGCATCCCATACTACATAGGTCCGAGGGCAAGCCTCTTAACCGTTCTTCATTTTTATAGGGTTCAATCCCTCGCCATGATTTAATCTACTACTGTAACTACGGTAAGTATCCTAGATGTTTTCTGACCTACGAACTCATGTCTAGGCACTCTGGAGGGAATCCCATCGCTGACATGACTCATCATGCAGACATCCTGTGGTAATTCAGCTCTCACCATAGACATGACACCACCCGTAGTCTTCAAACATCCCACGAGCGTCGCCACTGGGACGGTACTCTAGAGTAGTATCCTCACCCAGACTCATCATGGGAATTCCTGGGATACGCTCTCGCCGCTACCCAATAGCCCTCATACTCAATGTTTTTCTCTTACTTTCATCACATCTCCACTATGTACTAGTCCTTATTTTAATAGAATCATGAATAAAAATCAAAGTTCTGGAGTTAGCCTCTCCACTCAACCGGACTTATTCATTCATTTCAATACATGACCAACCTTGGTCTTTAAATTCTCATTTTTCATTTCATTTCCATTGCCGGGGGAGACTTAGCTACTCCTTTGTTCAATTTCTAATTCACAACTTTCAATTTGAGCAATTCCAACTCATAATTCATTTTCATTGCCTCAGCATATCATGTTCTTAATTTTCATATTCATGTAATTCTTCATTCAAAGTATGACTCATTTCATGTAAATTTCTCAATTCAAACTATGATTCATATAAATTCATACAGCAATAGAAAGAGTTCATCAACATCAATCATAAAGTTCATAACTCTTAGCAGTAATCAAAATGAAATCTCTGACATATCAAAATCTACTCTGTACAGTCGACTTGGAAAGTACCATTCGACTTATACAGTCAATACAAGTTCTTCATAAACACTCGGGAGAGTCGATTGCTGCACATGGCCAGTCGGCTGTCCCGCAACTTTTCTTTGTTCAAAAATCATTCATATGACAGTCGACTGTTATTCCATCAGTCGTCTGTCCTGGGGGTTTTTAACAGCACCTTTCTACGTTCAGCTCAGTCGACTTGCTACTCGCATTAAGTCGACTGGACAGATTCATATTTTCAATTACAGGATTATCTTTCTTACAGTTCTTACATGCACTTGCATCATGATGTCAATTTCCAGTATCCATACGTTCATGTCTCATAAATACAAAGCTTCTTACTGTTCAGTAACATCGCAGCATGAAATTTCAAGTTACTAATATTGTCTCTTCTACAAGGAAGTGTTTTAAACATGCATTTATACTTATCCATAACTTTCTTGCAGAGATGAAACCTTATTCTCAATTACACTAGTACAATCCCAATGAAAACATATCTCATTTCATGGAATTACAGGCATATTCATCGTTTAATCGATGCATCGGGCGACTGTTCATAACATCAGTCGACTGCACCAGTCGTTCACAGTTTTATTAATTATCCCTAGTTCTTTTCCACATGCTCATGTCTACTTAGTCATGTACATCATGAAGGATATGAGTTTAGCCTTACTACTTTATTTTAATTATTCACATATATGTCATTAAGCTTTCTAACAAATCATGTAACAGAAGTCTCGAACCAGTCGACTTATCTACAAGACAGTCGACTGTACCGACCCAATTCATCCTTGTTTTCAGTGCCATTACTACACTATTAGTCCTCCACAATTATCAACATAAACATACTCAAGCAATTCTAATACATTCGACTTTACTTCTCATGAGTATAGTAACAAACATCACAATTATGGCATGTTTTCTACCCTAGAAGTCCTGAGAAACACCCACCTTATTGACGAAGTAATCGAATCCAGCAAAAGCTCCTTAATGCGACGCAACACTCCTTGCTCCTTGCTCCTTGCTCCACACCGAAGCCTTCAGAAATGCTACTCGGCCTCCACAGAAAAGCACACACAACTCTCTCACAAAATACCTCTCTTACAATAACGATTCTAGTGTAAAAGAAATAGAGAATGAGAGGGGGTATTTATATACAAATTTGAGTAGGATTGAGGGCTAGGATTTAGTAGATAGTTATAGGATCAAGGGCTAGGATGGACTAGGGAGTTGTGAAAACTACCCACACCTCACATAACTACCCATGACTCAATCCACTTCTCTACTCACATCCGGCCAAGAATAGTGCTCAATGCACGTGTATGTGAAATGCACGTGCATGCACAAATCACCCCTACAAGAACTTGTATATAAAATAATAAGTCTTAAAAAAGTGCTACAAATTACAAGTTGTAGAAAATAATAAAAGGGTTTAATTTCATGGGCTAAAATTAATTGGGCCAAGATAACTATTTTAAAAGAAAAATAAGTAAACTAACATTTGGGCTTAGAAAAATAATATTCTTACACATAATGCTAAAAATAATAGTCAACATACTACACATGCACACCATATATAAAAATAAATAATCTTTCATATATTTGAAAAATCAGGGTATTACATCACTCCCTCCTTAGAATAGTTCCGTCCCCGGAACTACAGCCAAGAGCGAGAAAACAGGAAACACAACAACAAGAGCAAAAAGATGCAAAGATACAATCAAGCAAAAAGCTCAGGATAATCCTTCCACATCCTCTCCTCAGACTCCCAAGTAGCCTCTTCTACCAAATAGTTTCTCCAGACTACCTTGACCATCGGTATCGTCGTATTTCTCAAGACTTTTTCTCGACGATCAACAATCTCTACAGGAGACTCGATGTAATTCAGATCCAACTGCAAACCTTCCGGCACTTCAGGCAAATGATGACTCGGATCTGGGATATAACCTCTCAGCATAGACACATGAAAGATATTGTGCACCTGAGACAACTCTTCCGGTAATTCAAGCCGGTAAGCAGTTTTTCCGATCCTTTTCAATATCTTATACAGGCCTATAAACCTCGGGGCTAACTTCCCGCCTTTGCCAAAACGAACCACACCTTTACTGGGTGATACCTTCAGAAAGACGAAGTCACCAACCTCAAACTCAAGGTCCCTTCTCCGGTTATCTGCATAGCTTTTCTGCCTGCTCTGAGCTTCCACCAACCTTTTCCTGATCAGATCAATCTTCTCATAAGTTTGCTGCACAAGCTCAGGACCAAACAACTGACGCTCCCCAACTTCATACCAACAAACAGGAGTCCTGCACTTCCTGCCATACAAAGCTTCGTACGGCGCCATCCCAATGCTAGCCTGAAAACTGTTGTTGTAGGCAAACTCTACCAAGGATAAATGCCTTTCCCAGCTGCCTCCAAAGTCTAGTATACAATACCGAAGCATATCCTCAAGAATACGGTTGACTCTCTCGGTCTGCCCATCGGTTTGCGGATGAAAAGCAGTGCTGAAATCTGTCTTGGTACCCAAAGCAGTCTGAAGACTCCTCCAGAAATGCGAAGTAAACCGCGCATCTCGATCAGACACAATAGTTGAGGGAACACCATGAAGTCGGACAATCTCACCAACATACAACTCAGCCAACTTGTCCATTGAAGCAGTGAGTTTCATCGCCAAAAAGTGAGCGGACTTGGTCAGTCGATCGACTATAACCCAAATTGCATCATTGCCTTTAGAACTCTTAGGCAATCCCGTAATGAAATCCATACTGATGTTATCCCACTTCCATTCCGGAATAGGTAACGGCTGTAATAGACCTCCGGGTCTCTGACTTTCGGCTTTGACTTGCTGACAAACCTCACACTTTGCAACAAAATCAGCCACATCCCGCTTCAAACCTGACCACCAGAAATGCTGTTTGATGTCCTTGTACATCTTAGTACTCCCAGGATGTACCGACAAAAGAGTAGCATGCGCCTCCTGAAGAATACTCTCCTTCAGGTCCGCCTGATTTGGAACACACAGTCTATCTTCGAACCACAGCACTCCATCCCTGGTTTGAAATTCGGGCAACCTGCCAGCACCAACCTGCTCCTTCATCTCCAAAATATCAGCATCAACCTCCTGACTTGCAATGATCCTTGCATTCAGTGTAGGCTGAAGCCTCAACTGAGCCCATGTAACCCTCGTTTTCGTAAATGTTTAATTTCTGAATTATTTACTGTATTTTGAACTATTTATGAATTTAGTTGTGTTAAATTGTTTAACTTTTCTATTTAAAATATTTCTGATCGGAAATTATGTTTATTTCGAATAAAGGCATATATTACATTACTTTCTATTTTGCAATTGATCGACTATTTTCATTTTAGCCAAACTAAAATTATTCGGAACTTCCTTAATTATTTGTTAAAGACAATTTCCTTATATAACCTTGCTATTATTATTTTATTATTTTCATTGTTAAATCTATTATTTTTAGTATTGTCATTATTACCATTTTTATTAATATTGTTTGTTCTATTATTATTGTTAAAATTAGTGAGGTTGTTATTACTTATATTTTCTTGATCTTTATTATTAATATTATTATTTTTAAAGCCCAAATTGATCTTAATATATTTTGCATTATTTATTTAATTTAAAGCCCAAACTCAATTGTTTATTTTAAGCCCAATGGTTTTAAACCCAATATCCATTAATCCATTTTCCCTTAATTATTTGTTGACCAGATCTATTCTTAATTAAACCCCCAAAATCTCTCCTGTAACCCCCTAATCTCTATCCCTAATTATCAGCCTATTAATTCCCCTCATTGTGTAATCCCGTAACTCCCTCATATCAATAACTCCCGCTATTAATTTAGTATACTATAATACCCCCCCCCCCTCTCTCTCTCTCCTTCCCTGTTAAAACCAAAACAAAACCAATCATCATCTTCCTTCTCCTTCGACCTCTCCCCCTCCACTGTATCGCACCCCAACTCAACCCATCACAAACCGCCCAACTCCCGAACTCTCGACTCCACCATTACTCCACCTCCACTCAATCCATGCCCAAATCCGATCGCCTTCGCCTCCTCCATCTCACCACCGCACCCAGTCGACGACCCCTCCCCGCACGCCATTGCGACTCCCCTACCTTCTTGACCGACCGCAGCCACCTGCGGCAGCACCTCCGCCATCGACGACCACCATCATCATCCAAAACACCCCGAACCCATTCCATCGCTCCCTCACTCTGTTTCGACCCCCGAGAACAGAGCCTCGCCAACATCGCTCCCTCCTATCGCCGCCACAGTTTGCTTCTCGACCAGTCGTGCGCCGTCGAGCTCCCGCCATTGTCGCCATTGTTGCCGACCAACCTCCACCTTCGACTTCGATCCCTGAGTTCTCCATCGCCGTCGAACTCCCCCGTCGCCCCAGTCGACAACCCCACTCGTCGCGCCGCCGCCAGTCGCCGTCGTAATCCGCCAGTCGTTGCATTACCGGACGCCGCTCGCCGGAGCCGTCGCCTTTCTCTCTCTCGCTCACTGGTTCTGTGAAGGAAGGAAGAAGAAGGCGGGAGTTAATCTCAGCCTTCGGATCTCATCAGATCAGACCCCGATCTGATCTATAGGTGTTTGCTATTTTGGGCCCCAGAGCGGATCCAGTGGATCAGATCCTGTGTGTTGGTTGCACGTATCCCGTACGTGCGTCCGTGTGTCCGTGCTCGTGCCTCGTCTCTCGGGATCCGCATCCCGTATTGGTTCGTGTTCGGACTCACCATCGTAAAGGCAAGTATCTCTTGTACACTTTTATTGTTCTAGTACAAGCCCTCGTAAAAATACCGCAAGTATATTATTTTTGACTCCAATTCGCATTCATAAGTCGAATTGATACCCGTTTCTATATCTAATCCGCCAATCCTGTATTCACATGAGATCGTGAATACTTTGTTATCCTATGCATGACACGAACACAAATTAATACACATATGTATTCTTAGGATTATACATGTTTATGTGCAGGAATGTTTCACCCGTGACAGTAGTTAAATATGAATATGGACATCTTGTTCTTGTTGGTTAAGTTAAAATAAAAGTAACAAGCCGGGGTATAAGGGAAAGATTTAAGTAGTGGGCAATATAGAAGAGCGTACTCGGACGGGAGCTCGGGGTTTCCCGATGCAAGTTGCAAGTTACAAATTGCAAGATTGCGAATGACAAGTTTACATGTTCACGTTACAAGTTTACACTCTACATGTTCCACGTTACAAGTTTGCACGTATCTCGATACAATATTGAATGTACATGTTTTCCCGAGTACGTGACCTATAAAACCCATCACTAAATCTAAACGAAATTGTATTGACTGTAGCAACCATGTAGTAAAAGGATGGATGCATGAAGTGCTACCTAGATAGAATTAAACATTAGACATAAGATTAACACGTGCACTTGCATGAACCACTTACATGTTACATGTTCATGTTGATTTGATATTTGTTTACTTGATTATTTGTTATATATGTCACTCGTTTCATATTGCCTTGTTTATATCATGTTTACTTATTGCATTTCCCCCTATTTCATGATTCTCGGTTCCTTTGCTTCTTCCTGTTTTTCTTTTGTTTTATTTTTGTTCCTGTTTCCCTTAGCTTGTACCCCCTTGCGGCCCGTAACTTGTATTAACGGGTCTCCTTGTTTCCCTTTTTTTTTCTTTTGTTATAATATACTTGCAGGCCCAAATGGAGAGTTACCAGAAGGTGTCGCCGACCAAGTGTTCTAGTTATTTATTTTTATGATATCTTAAATTTGTGATTTATTTCATGAAACTCTTTATTTGTAATCCGGGCTTGTTTGACCCGTAATAATTTGTAATTCCCAGTTGTTGGTTACTTTTATGGACTATATCATGAATTTTCATTATCAAATTGTGATTTACATGCCTGCGTGGATTATTTTATTATATTGTTGTTGAGTTTACTTGTACAGCTTATGGATGGTGTGTTCGCACCATTCGCTGGGCCTTAGTCTCGCGCCCGTATTCTCGTGTTTTGGGAAGCGGGGCGTGACAGCCAAAGATGCTCCCAATCCTTGCAAGACAACCTCAATACCTGCTCGATCCAACTTCTCAATCAGATGCCTCTGAGTTGTAATCAAACTGGCCAAACTGCTCTTGCGACTAAGTGCATCAGCAACAACATTAGCCTTTCCAGGATGATACTTGATCTCAGGTCGCATATCCTCGAGCACTTCCAACCATCTCCGTTGCCTCAGATTCAGATCCCTCTGCTGATATATATACTTCAAGCTCTTGTGGTCTGTGTACATATTCAACTTCTCACCGTACACATAGTGCCTCCATTGCTTCAAAGCAAAGATAATCGCAGCCAACTCTAGATCATGAGTCAGGTAATTTTTCTCATGTGGTCGTAGTTGCCTAGACCCATAAGCAATTACTCTTCCTTCTTGCATTAAGACACAACCAAGCCCACGATGTGAAGCATCGCTATAAACATCATACTCAACACCTGCTCTAGGCAAAGCCAAAATAGGTGCAGTAGTCAGCTTCTCTTTCAACTCCTGAAAGCTCGCCTCACACTGCTCAGTCCACTTGAAGCTCACATTCTTCTTGGTCAGTCCAGTAAGCGGTACGGCTATCTGAGCATAACCTTGAATGAATCTCTTGTAGTATCCAGTCATCCCAAGAAAACTTCTGACTTCCTTCACTGTAGTAGGCCTAGCCCAATCTCTCACTGCCTCTATCTTCTGAGGGTCAGTTGCCACTCCCTCCTTAGAAAGGATGTGACCTAGGAATGCCACTTCAGATTTCCAGAAATCACACTTGGATAACTTGGCATACAACTTCTGCTCTTCCAGCTTCTTCAACACTGCTGCCAGATGCTCAGTGTGCTCCTCCTCTGACTTGGAGTACACGAGAATATCGTCGATAAACACCACGACGAAAGAATCAATGAACGACCTCAGAACTCTGTTCATCAAATCCATGAAGATTGCGGGTGCATTTGTCACTCCGAATGGCATAACTAAGAATTCGTAATGCCCATGTCGAGTTCTAAATGCAGTTTTATGCACATCTTCAGCTTTCACTCACACTTGGTGATATCCTGATCGAAGATCTATTTTGGAGAATACAGCTGCTCCTTGTAGACGATCGAACAAGTCATCAATTCGAGGAATAGGATACTTATTTTGAACAGTGACCTTATTCAGCTCTCGGTAATCGATACACATTCTCATCGATCCATCCTTCTTCTTTACCAAAAGCACTGGTGCTCCCCAAGGTGACGCACTAGGTTGAATAAAGCCTTTCTCCAATAGTTCCTCAATCTGTCGTTTCACCTCATCCTGTTCCACTGGAGCCATCCTATACGGTGTCTTAGAAATGGGTGCACTTTCCGGTTGAACAGTGATGCTGAACTCTACATCACGATGCGGAGGTAGCCCAGGAAAATCTTCCAAGAACACAGTCGGATAGTCCCGAACCACAGGGATCCCTTGCAATTCCACAGGAGTCTCTTCCTTGCGGATAGTTGTCACCAGTTTAGAACATTTCTGCTTCCCTTGGAAAGTGACTTCAGGTCCACCTGGAGCCTTTACTGTCACCGTCTTGGTCTTGCATTCGATGCTTGCACTGTACACCGACATCCAATCAATGCCAATTATAACATCGACTCCCAAGATAGTCAGCTCGATCAGATCAATGCCAAAGATTCGATCTCCAATTACAATCTCGCAATCAGCGTAATACCGATCAGTGGTCAAAGTTTCCCCTGATGGAGTAGCTACTGCTAAGATCTTGCCTGGAAAAATCTTCGGTTCAACTCCCAACAGTTTAGCAAACTTAGGAGACACAAAAGTATGAGAGGATCCAATATCGAACAATACAACAGCTTTCATTCCATTAAGATAGAGTTCTCCTGTTACATAATACACACCATTACATAACAGTTTCATAATATGAGCGGGAAGAAAAAATGACAAAAAACCACTAAACATCAGCCCTCATACCAGAGATGACCTGATCTGCTTCCTCAGCATCAGCTTCCGTCAAGGCAAATACTCGCCCTGGTCGGAACAGCCTCTTCCCAGTCTGCTGTATTGGCACATTGTGATTGTCAGCCCGTGGTTTGAGACATTGAGATTTGTAATGTCCCATCTCACCACAGTTGTAGCAAGTGACTGTAGAAGGTCTCACCACATTGCTCCCGGGTCCTCCAGCCACACTAATAGCGTTCGCCCCTGTCGGTTTGAACCTCTGTGCAGATGGTTGGCCCTTGAAACTCCCAAAATTGGCGGGCCTCTTTCCGGACTGCCAGTTGTTCCTCTGGTGCTGAGCAACATGGAACTGCTCCATATCCGCCTCCGTCGCTGCCGCCCTCTTGACCAGCTTGTCAAATCATCTGATACCAAGAGGTATCATCCGGGATCTCAAGCTCGGTCTCAGCCCATGCTCGAACTTGCGAGCCTTCTTCGCCTCATCCATCACCAGTTCTAGAGCATACCTGGAGAGCTGAGTAAACTTAGTCTCATACTCCCTCACTGACATGCTGCCTTGCTGAAGTGACAGAAACTCCATTGCCTTCTTCTCTTGAACATCGGAGGGAAAATAATGACTGCGGAATTCTTCCAGAAATTCCTCCCAGCCAAGCACTATACCTCCCATGGTCCTCTTCATCGACTGCCACCGAACAGTCGCGTCCTTCTCCAGTTGCAAAGTCGCCAACTTGACCTTGCTGCCTTCCGGGGTCTCCAACACCTCAAAGATTGTCTCCACTTGCCGAATCCAGTTGTCAGCCGCATCTGGGTCTGACTTTCCCTCGAATACAGGTGGTTTCATTCTCTTGAATGATTCCACTAGCTTAATCGCCTCGGGCACTGGATTCACCGGGCCCCTTCCTTGGTTCATAGCCACTGCATTAAGCGTCTGGTAGACCCTTGCAAGTTCGGTCTCCAGATCCAAACCTTCCCCACTCCTAGCTCCCCTTCTCGACATATTCTGATGCAAAAGATCCATTAAATTCGAAGTATAAGACAAGAATTTAAACCAACTTGCATTTCATTGAATTCCAAAGTTTATACATTCAAATTGAAAAACATTTTTGACATCAGAATGGAAGAAAATAGAAGCTACAACAATCTAACTCCTACGGGTCCTCTTCGCTGCTCGAAGTTCTTCTCGTAGTTCATCAACTTCATCCTTCAGCACATTTGTCAGGTTCTTTCTCTTCTCAAGTTCCCATACCCGGTGACTGAGAACAGAAAAATCGTCCTTTCGCTTCGCCAGTTGAGCCTCCAATACTCCAACTCTCTCTCGCAGGGTTTCCACCTGCCTCTGAAGAGAAGCCACAGTGCTACTCAGAACTGGTCCCTCTTCTTCATCAGAAGAAGAATCGTCAGATGAGTCTGGAGGTGGGGTAATCTCTCGAGATTCAGGCCACTCCTCCTCATCAGAATCTGCTTGCCCAGGGTGATACTCGTCCTCAGAATCAGCCTGTCCAGGATGGTACTCTTCCTCAATGATATGCCAGTCGTCGTCTCCAGCAGGGTCGAAGTGATCAGCCATCTTAGAATAGAGAGGGAGAAGCATTAGTCATAGAGCAACACAAATGTAAGTCACTTACATTTAAATCTCTAAACTCAAACACACACTCTAATGTCCACTTCTAGAGTGTCGTTCCTTATAAATTTGTACAAGTGTAGAAAGCGTAGAAAGCGTGGCTCTGATACCACTCTGTAACGCCCCGAATCCTAAATACACTGAATTCGAGATGTTCTACAGGATCTTTTCACTTTCTTCGGTACAATTTTACAAGGAAAATTAAACTTTTCACTTTACATCAGAGTTTACATCATACATTACACTTTTAATTTGCATAGCGAAAGTAAAAATTTACAACATTTACATAAGTGTACAACAACATGGTAAAATCTTTATGCATCCATTCCTCTTTAACATGTAATTTATCCTGCATACAAAACTGTGGGTACTTCAGTTTATTCAACCGACGATAATTATACATGGCCATCCTCTCTATGCCAGAAACAGTATAACGATTCTCATTTCTTAACAAATCACAAACTTGTTCACATTCAAAATAACAGAAAAGAGGGAAATCTTAATGATGTCGTGTTGTGATTGTGCACTTAATCCTTAATGCAATTATTTAATTTACATGACACTAATGCACACTTGTTCGGATTCTATGCATCCCATACTACATAGGTCCGAGGGCAAGCCTCTTAACCGTTCTTCATTTTTATAGGGTTCAATCCCTCGCCATGATTTAATCTACTACTGTAACTACGGTAAGTATCCTAGATGTTTTCTGACCTACGAACTCATGTCTAGGCACTCTGGAGGGAATCCCATCGCTGACATGACTCATCATGCAGACATCCTGTGGTAATTCAGCTCTCACCATAGACATGACACCACCCGTAGTCTTCAAACATCCCACGAGCGTCGCCACTGGGACGGTACTCTGGAGTAGTATCCTCACCCAGACTCATCATGGGAATTCCTGGGATACGCTCTCGCCGCTACCCAATAGCCCTCATACTCAATGTTTTTCTCTTACTTTCATCACATCTCCACTATGTACTAGTCCTTATTTTAATAGAATCATGAATAAAAATCAAAGTTCTGGAGTTAGCCTTTCCACTCAACCGGACTTATTCATTCATTTCAATACATGACCAACCTTGGTCTTTAAATTCTCATTTTTCATTTCATTTCCATTGCCGGGGGAGACTTAGCTACTCCTTTGTTCAATTTCTAATTCACAACTTCCAATTTGAGCAATTCCAACTCATAATTCATTTTCATTGCCTCAGCATATCATGTTCTTAATTTTCATATTCATGTAATTCTTCATTCAAAGTATGACTCATTTCAAGTAAATTTCTCAATTCAAACTATGATTCATATAAATTCATACAGCAATAGAAAGAGTTCATCAACATCAATCATAAAGTTCACAACTCTTAGCAGTAATCAAAATGAAATCTCTGACATATCAAAATCTACTCCGTACAGTCGACTTGGAAAGTACCATTCGACTTATACAGTCAATACAAGTTCTTCATAAACACTCGGGAGAGTCGACTGCTGCACATGGCTAGTCGGCTGTCCCGCAACTTTTCTTTGTTCAAAAATCATTCATATGACAGTCGACTGTTATTCCATCAGTCGTCTGTCCTGGGGGTTTTTAACAGTACCTTTCTACGTTCAGCTCAGTCGACTTGCTACTCGCATTAAGTCGACTGGACAGATTCATATTTCCAATTACAGGATTATCTTTCTTACAGTTCTTACATGCACTTGCATCATGATGTCAATTTCCAGTATCCATACGTTCATGTCTCATAAATACAAAGCTTCTACAGTTCAGTAACATCGCAGTATGAAATTTCAAGTTACTAATATTGTCTCTTCTACAAGGAAGTGTTTTAAACATGCATTTATACTTATCCATAACTTTCTTGCAGAGATGAAACCTTATTCTCAATTACACTAGAACAATCCCAATGAAAACATATCTCATTTCATGGAATTACAGGCATATTCATCGTTTAATCGATGCATCGGTCGACTGTTCATAACATCAGTCGACTGCACCAGTCGTTCACAGTTTTATTAATTATCCCTAGTTCTTTTCCACATGCTCATGTCTACTTAGTCATGTACATCATGAAGGATATGAGTTTAGCCTTACTACTTTATTTTAATTATTCACATATATGTCATTAAGCTTTCTAACAAATCATGTAACAGAAGTCTCAAACCAGTCGACTTATCTACACGACAGTCGACTGTACCGACCCAATTCATCCTTGTTTTCAGTGCCATTACTACACTATTAGTCCTCCACAATTATCAACATAAACATACTCACGCAATTCTAATACATTCGACTTTACTTCTCATGAGCATAGTAACAAACATCACAATTATGGCATGTTTTCTACACTAGAAGTCCTGAGAAACACCCACCTTATTGACGAAGTAATCGAATCCAGCAAAAGCTCCTTAATGCGACGCAGCACTCCTTGCTCCTTGCTCCTTGCTCCACACCGAAGCCTTCAGAAATGCTACTCGGCCTCCACAGAAAAGCACACACAACTCTCTCACAAAATACCTCTCTTACAATAATGATTCTAGTGTAAAAGAAATAGAGAATGAGAGGGGGTATTTATATACAAATTTGAGTAGGATGGAGGGCTAGGATTTCGTAGTTAGTTATAGGATCAAGGGCTAGGATGGACTAGGGAGTTGTGAAAACTACCCACACCTCACATAACTACCCATGACTCAACCCACTTCTCTATTCACATCCGGCCAAGAATAGTGCTCCATGCACGTGTATGTGCAATGCACATGCATGCACAAATCACCCCTACAAGAACATGTACATAAAATAATAAGTCTTAAAAAAGTGCTACACATTACAAGTTGTAGAAAATAATAAAAGGGTTTAATTTCATGGACTAAAATTAATTGGGCCAAGATAACTATTTTAAAAGAAAAATAAGTAAACTAACATTTGGGCTTAGAAAAATAATATTCTTACACATCATGCTAAAAATAATAGTCAACATACTACACATGCACACCATATATAAAAATAAATAATCTTTCATATATTTGAAAAATCAGGGTATTACACTCCGAGCCAATCTAGGTATCATCGACGAAGTCCGAAAGAAGTTTGTCCTGAGAAGAAACATCTACCAGCGTAGGGTAGAAAAATTTTATAACAAGAAGGTCAGCCTAGCCAACCTCAAAGAGGAGGACTTTGTCCTTCGAAAGCTCGAGATATCAAACCCAGGCAAGAAGGAAAAGCTCGCCCCCAACTGGGAAGGACCGTACAAGGTCTCACAAGTGGTTTTCCCTGGAGCTTACCGACTTGAAGACCTAGGGCCGGGGGAAGAATATATCAAGGACTTGGAATGTCGAGCACCTGATGACGTACCATGAGGGTGCTTAACACTCTCCCTTAGTAGCTAGATCAAAAATGTAATAAAGGCCAACAATTATAACGTTCACTTCATGTAATAAAGGCTTCGAATTAAGCATCCACCTAGTTTAAATTTCTAATAAAATTTAGTCTTTCTTTACAAAACTCTTGTGTAACTTTACCGAATTCATTCTATCGAATACAAGCAAAGAAACCCACTCATGGTTCGCTCTCGAGCAACACCATCCACTCGCTAAGAACACCAATGGACAAGTGTTGAGTCCATTCATGCTTCATAGGGCCTCTCTAGCTACTCGTCCCTAAGCAAGTATGCAGAGCGCGGCTAACCATTCGAATGCTCCCAAAACTCATCGTCACCTTATTCGGAGTCCACTCGTGGTTCACAGGGTCACTCTAGCCGCTTGCCCCCGAGCAAGTGTATGAAGCTCGGCCTGCCACTCGAGTGCTCCCAAACAATCCGGACAAGTGTGGAGTCCATTCATGGTTCATAGAGCCTCTCTACCTTCTTGCCCCCGAGCAAGTATGCAAAGCACAGATCGCCATTCGAATGCTCCCAAAACTCGTCGTCACCTTGTTCGGAGTCCACTTGTGGTTCACAGGGTCACTCTAGCCTTTTGCCCCTGAGCAAGTATGCGAAACTTGACTCGCCACTCGAGTGTTCCCAAAATAATCCGGACAAGTGTGGAGTCCATTCATGGTTCATAGGGCCTCTCTAGCTTCTTTCCCTGAGCAAGTATGCAGAGCCCGGCTCGCCATTCAAATGCGCTCAAAACTCATCGTCACCTTGTTCGGAGAACACTTGTGGTTCACATGGTCACTTTAGCCTCTCGCCCCCGTGCAAGTTTGCGGAGCTCGGCTCACCACTCGAGTGCTACCAAAAACAACCCCAAACACGAAAGAGGTAATTCGAAAAGACAATTCATAAACACTTAGAAGATTTTCACTCCACAGTAATATATGATTACAAAAGTCATTGGAGAAAAGTCTCTATAAGAATTATAAGTCACTACAACAATCACAAGTATCTACAAGATTATAAGTCCCCCTCAAAGACATCTTTCCCTCTTTAGGGCAAATGGATGTTCCTATTAAGAGACACACGCGGCCCGGCCTATGCCCCCCCTCAGGGCAGAAGAGAACCGCTTTGATCCTTAATTGATCAGCAGGAAAGACCAAGCCCGCGACAGTGTGCGAGCCACGCGGCTGTCAACACGCCTCACCCCTGTAATAGAGGCAACACTCAATGAACCGGCCACTCCGCTTTGGGCATATTCTGGGTTCCTCAAGGCCTCGTATGGGCGCAAGGCCAACTCCTGTCATGGGAGCAAGAAGTGCTTCTCATCTTAACCCCCTCAAGGAGCCATTTCAACTGATGAATCTCCACTTCTTGTTCAGAAAGCTTCTCCTTGAGTTGGGCGTCCTTCACCCTAATCTTCCAACAAAATGTACCCGCACATGCTGAATTGCCAGGGTGGGTCTCCACCGAATGCTCGAGAACTGCTTTGCTCAAATGTGCTACTTCTAAGCTCTTCTCAAGTACTACAATCTCAACCCGTGCCTCTCAGTGGTAGCTGCATGTAAAGAACGGCGAATAGATTTCACTTTAGAGCTCCTCCCAACCGTCACCCTAGCAAGACGAATCCCGCTATCACAAAGATAATCTTCCACTTCGGTCAAAGGTTTCTCTTGTAGACCTTCATATCGATGCCTATCTTTGATATCTCTCCGAGTCAACACCATCCTCAAGTGGCCGAGTTCTGTCTCTGCCTTGAAAAGCTTCTCTTATAAACAAGCAAGCCCCAACTCCGTCGCTCAGAGCTTTGCACAGAGACTGGCAATCTCATTGTCACGAGGATCGCATCCATCATACACCACAACCTGCTGGTAGAAAAGAGCATGGAATCACTATAACTGTACAACCAAGGCTACAAGACCCACGCATAGACTCAAGTGCTCAATCTCAACACAAGTCATAAAGCATTGAAGAAATTTTCATTAAAGAAAATACATTAAGCGGTGGCCAGTCCGCTATTAGGCATCAATATAAAAACTAAGATTCAGACAAAAGCTAGAAAGAAAAATAAGAGATTCAGTGGTCCACCTCGGTCGATGACACCACAGGAGGGGGAGACTCGTCACCGACTTCCACCACGACTCCTGAAGTCACGACGACTACAGTAGAGGCATCTGCTGTGGCGTCCTCTTCCTTTACCATGACGGGGTAACACTGTACAATGAATACCCCGAGCGATCGAAACCGGGGAGGGCACTCGCTTGCCAACATGCTAGGGGGGCACTAGCACATGCCTTCTCCATGTTGATGGCAAGATATGTCTCTGCCTCCTTCACTGCGGCTTCTCTCTTTTTCACCGCACTCTCCCTCTCCCAAGCCGCTTGCTCCCTTTCATGGGCCGCTTGCACCTTCTCCTCAGGCCAATGTGGCCTCCAACTCGGCAATCTGCACTGCCTGCGCCTCCCCCCGAAGCTCCGATGCTTCCAACTCCGTAGCGGCCCTCGACCACTCTCCCTTTGCTCAATCAGCTGCTGCTTTCAACTCCTTCTCCTCCACCACATGCCTCAGTAGGTGGCCAAAGTGACAGGCAATCTACAAGGAAAAAATGAGTCAAAGTTACGAGAAAAACTACTGCACTACGAAAGCAAAAAGTAGGAAATGAACTACAAATGAAACAAGACAAACTGTTATAGTGGCTCGGGAAATCTCCAAGGCAGAATACACAACAGACCTCGAGGCCATCGCAGCTCTATCCTTGGGGGTCGTGAGATGGTGGGTTTCCTACATACAACTCACCGAATCCCCAAGGAAGTCATCGTGCCTCCTGACCTGCCAATCTGGAACGAAGATCTTCTTCAGCTCATCAGTGAGGATCGCATCGGCCGCAGCAGTAAGTGGAGGGGCCTCAAGAGCTAGAGTCAAGGCCAAAGAGAATCCACCAGTAGTAGGATTAGTCAAAGAAGCGGGGGGAGACCCTACACCCTCCACCGCAGCAGCGCCCGCCGAACTCTTTGCAACCTTTGAAGGTGTGGGTCTCGCAACCGTCCTCTTTGGATCAAAATCCATGCTAGTTGCACATGCAATAGAAAATACATAGTGATTAGGAAATAAAAATGGAAGCAACTACAATGGCAAAAGCAAAATACAATGCAAAAGAAGACGTGTACTAGGGACGATCGGGCTAAGACCCCCCTGAAGTGAGCCTCCTCAGTCATGTCTCTCCCACTCATAGTCGGCCGCTTCAAAAAAAGTCTCACCATACGCTCCTCCTCGGGGCTCAACGCCACCTCCTCTCTCCAAGTTGTGGGGATCCCCCACGCCTCACGACTATGAATTATGAAATACTTATCCATCCAGAACTTGATCGAATCGAGGTTGTCAATCAACTTCACACCCAGACGAGGGGTGAGATAAAGCCCGAACTCCTCCATGTTCTTCTGGAGAAGCTTGTAGAGTATCCTCAACACACTCAGTCGCGACTCGAACCTCGACACCTAGCAATGCAACATAAAGCCATTCACGTACCTCCACATATTTAGCATATACTGAAAAAGACTCAAAGTATACCACCTCAAAACATCTCTAACGAACGGATGTAGAGGGAGGCAAAGCCCCACATGAAAAGCGTCGAATGGGAAGAAGCATAAATCGGGAGAGATTGGCAAACAAACTCTAACTCTGGGGCTTGGTTACATCAAATCAAACTCTCCGGGATCTTGTAACACTCCCATATGCGACCAAGGTCCTCTTCAGATAGAATCGAAGGCGTGTTGTCGGCCTCCGAAGTCTCATGATATTCATTCTCTTCATAATGCCTCCCCATACCATGCTCAACTCAATCAATCATGCCAGAGGAGTACTTTCTAACATTCCTAAGACCCGTCAATGGACCAGGCATTCTTCCCACCTTTCCCATCCTCCTCTCTCGCTCAACTATCAACTCGACGATAACCAAAGATGGCTCGACAACGCCCTTCCCCTTACTCGCTTTAGAAGGCAAAACCGATGGCCACTCCTCGACAGGACTGGTAAGGGATGTCTCATCACCCGAAGAAGCACTAGACATCTTATAAAATAAATATATAATTTACCTTCAAAGTGACAGCTATGGTCGGAAAGTTAGCCGAAGAAAGAAAACGATCGTCGGAGTTCCTTAAGCAGAGAAATTATCACCGAAAATTTTTGGAAGAGAATGAGAGAATGAGGAAGGGAAGAGAGGAGTGAAGGGGATTTATAGGGATGAGCATCATCTCTTGGGTTCCTCAGTTGTTGGGCCCCCAACCGTTGGGGAAGCCCAACAGTAGGGGAAGCACAACGATCGGGGAAGCTCAATGTTCGATAAGTCCAGTGCCAAAATGTTGTTGACCAGTCAATGGTCGATGATGCCACGTGTAAGCATCAGCAAGCGCCACGATAGTTCAGTGTCGTGTATCGAACAAACATGCCCCGACCCAAAATGACACAAATTATCGTTGACCAGTCAATGGTCAAAGGTGCCACGCGTAAGCACCAGCAAGCGCCACGATAACTCAGTGTCTCGTACCGAGCAAATGCACTCCCGAACCCAAAATGGCACAAATGACGTTGACCAGTCAAAGGTGCCATGTGTAACCACTAACAAACGCCACGATAGCTTGGAGTCGTGTACCGAACAAACAGCCCCTGACCCAAAATTGCACAAAATTTCATTGACCAGTCAATGGTCAATGGAGCCACGTGTAAGCACAAGCAAGTGCCACGTAGCTCGGTGTCGTGTACCGAACAAACGTGCCTCCGACCCAAAATGGCAAAAATGCCATTGACCAGAAAATGGTCAACGTCCAACAAGCCACGTATCAGCACCAGAGAGCACCACGTTAGCTCGATGGCACGCTCTGAACAAATGCGTCCTCTACCCAAAATGGCACAAAATGTCGTTGATCAGTCAACGATCAATGGTCAATGCCCCACGTGTCAGCACCAGAGAGTGCCACACTAGCTCGGTGGCACGCTCCGAACAAATGCATGCCTGACCTAAAATGGCGCAAAATGTCGTTGACCAGTCAACGGTCAATGCGCCATGTTTCAGAACCAGAGAGCACCACGCTAGTACGGTGGCACTCTTTAAACAAATGCTTCATCGATCCAAAATGGTGCAAAAAATGTTGTTGACCAGTCAACGATCAATGCGCCACGTGTCAGCACCAGAGTGTGCCACGCTAGCTTTGTGGCACGATCTGAACAAGCGCGTTCCCGACCCAAAATAGCGCAAAATACCATTGACCAATCAACGGTTAATGCGCCACATGTCCACACCAGATTGCCGCATGCTAGCTCAGTGGCACGCTTTGAACAAACATGTTACCGACCCAAAATTGTGCAAAATGTCGTTGACCAGTCAACAGTCAATGCGCCTCATGTCCACTCCTGACTGGACATTGGGGTCAGGCGCAGAACAAACGCGTCCCCAATCGAAAATGGCACAAAATACCGTTGACCAGTCAACGGCCAACACACCACGTGTTGACTCCTTATTGGGCCACGTTAATTCGGGGTAGGGTTAGCGATCGGGTCCATCAGGCTGAGCCGGGCTCAGCCCATTCGGGTTTGCCCTGGTTTCAAGCGAGCTTTATTCGGGTTGGGAAATTAACAGGTCCGGGCCGGTCCTTATTGGGAAGTGGAAAAATTGACCCGGTCGACCTACGAACCCATAGGGGTTGAACCCGGGTCGGGTTGGGCCGAGTGGCGGGTTGGCCCTTTATTAAAGTTTTTTTTTAACTCCAACAAAAAATTGTACAACAAGTATAAGAGTGAAACAAAATTGTATATATTATTCATTTCAACTTCTATAAAATTTTTACAACTTTTTTACATACAAATACATGTAAGCCCCCCCCCCCCCCCCCAAAAAAAAAAAACCATACAAATTCCTTGAATTATATGTTTAAGGGGATAATCTAGAGTTCGAGATAGCCTAGAGTTAGAATGAAGAGAGGGCATTAGACTACTGTCGTGCGCCTCTTCTTAACCAAAACCTAGAATCTCATTACCCTAAAATTTCTACTCTTGTTTTTTATCTTCAGGGGAGTTGCTTCCACTTATTGATGTAGATGGCGCTTTTCCTTGTGTCCTGTCTTCAGCCTTCATCTAATCTTCGGTACAAACGAGCATCTCTAATGAATCCGGCTTCAATCAATTCTTGTAATCTGTTAGAACCCTGCAACTTGTAGAAAAATCACTTTCTAAAACAACTATAGAGACAGGAGGAGTTAGTAGATCTTTAGCCATATGTGAAAGAATAGGAAAAAGATTTTCATGTTCTTTCCACTATTGTAGCACATCATTCTTAGTACTAGAAATCTCACTATCTTGTTGATTATACCAATTAATTCATTAGGTGTATTAGTCCTATGTTCTTTTTGAATTGAATATGAGCAAGTAAATTAGCAATTGCATATTCTAATGCACTCTTACCCTTACCTATAGAATTAAAAGAAGAAGAAGTAACTATACTAGTTGTACTACTAGATGTAAAAGTTCTATCATAATAATCATACAAATTATTCACTATCGATTCAAAGCTAGCTAAAAATTCATTACAATCATATTCAGATTCATCTCCGAGTAAAGTAAAAAATATTTCAATCAAACTTCTCGTACCCGCTAATTTTATATGAGGATACAACATAGGTGGGGGATTAAAATACTTTAAAATTTTTAGTATATGCAGGAACAACATATCGCTAATGCATTGGTCTGAAATCATGTCTTGAAAAGTTTACATCATAGTAATAGTTGAAACAAAAATACTACTAGAAATAGAATACTAAGATTTAGAAAACTTCATAGTTGATGTTTTAAAAGGTTCCAAAAATCTTAACAAAGATTCAGCAAAATACTATGATTGTGGAGTCATTTGAAAATTTTCCATATTTTTTTGTAGAACAAAAATCATTTATAATTTCTTTGTATTGAGTAACAACATTTAGTAAATCGAAAGTAGAGTTCCATCGGTGTTTAACATCTGTAGGAAATTTTCTAAAATGTATTCCGCTAAGTTTACACCATTCTTTAAATTCCTGAAGCATACACTCAAAGCAATAAATTCTTGAAGCATACACCATTCTTTAAATTCTTGAAGCATACACCATAATTTCTAATTGAAGTTATGTATGGATCGGCTACTTTCAATGGATCCTGTACACATAAATTTAAAATATGACATGCGTATTGAACACACACAAAAATTATTACATGGAGGAGATAATTGTGTTTGTAATGTATTAATCGAAGCATTTTTGCTAGATACATTATCAAAACTAATACTAAAAATTTTATCACGAATTTGAAATAAATCAAAAACTTCTAAAATACGTGTTGCGACAACCATACCACTATGGAGATATGGCAAAGCGGCAAGTGATATGTGTAACCCCACAAAATTGATTTATGACAATTTTGCCCCTCGTGTGTTACGCACGTGTATTTTGTGCCGTTACGGGTAATATCTGTAAGGTATTTTAATATAAATATCCTACGTATTTTTTTATTTCGATTAATTATATATTTTCCGTCATCTCAAAACTCATTTTTATCATATTTTGAGAAAACTCAAATATTAATCTTAAACTTTGTGTTTTTACGCGCATTGCACGTGCTTTCAATTCACGTGTCGATTAAGTAGATTCTACCGTTACGTGAAATATTCGTAACATTATCAATACAAATATTTTTCGTATGTTATATTTCAACTAGATTTGCTCGTGGGAATGTGCCTACGGCACGTCTTTAGAACGATACAGCATATGAAAAGCTTTGTAAACAGTAAATCAACAATTATGTAGCTCACATTTGAATAGTATGACAATAATTAGTTGTAAACAAAAGTCCATGTTTCCGTATATATATATATATATATATATATATATATATATATATATAGAGAGAGAGAGAGAGAGAGAGAAAGAGAGAGAGAGAGAGAGAGAGAGAGAAATAATTAAATAAATAAAGGAGTTGTTTGGGGGGGGGGGGGGGAATGTGTTTTGTGAGGTTAAATCTGAGTCTTTGATTTTGGGGGGATTGAAGGAGAGCCACTTGATAGCTTTCTTTGTGTTTTATTATATAGATTGTCTATAAATATTTCTCCTTTGCTCAAATATATTTGGTATTTGACTATTTATTGATACGTGCGATGCACGTGTTTTTAGTGTACGTGTTGGTTGTATTCTATTTCAAAATAAAAGTTTATGAAGTGTGTATGTTTATTTTATTTGTGCATAAAAACTTTTATTATTAATTTAAACTAGTTTTATTAAATTTATATTAATTATAGTAACAAATGCTATTTTAATTAATTAAAATCCCTAAATGTTTTTGTATGCATTTCACGTGCATACAACACACTCTTCAAATCCGGGCATTTTCCCACTCCTTTGGCTGGCTATTTCAGTAGGAGGGAAAAAAGGATTTGAATGAGCTTTCGAGTTTAGTGGGTTGTTAATAGGTTAGTAGGGTGGTTAATTAATTAATCATGGGTAATTAAGGCTCCTCATTTTCTTCTCCTTTATAAAACCCCCCTCCCGGCCTTCATGAGAAAAAAAAAAGAGAAAAATATATTTATACATTTTCCATAGTATCTTGCTGTTGATTGCTTTCAGTGGATTTTTTCTTGGATTTTTGGAGCATTCCACTAGGAGCTATTAGGAGTTCTTTTGAGGTGGGTAGCTCTTTAATTTCTAATTTAGTTATTTTGATGCATGAAATTGTTAGGTTATTGCTTTATGTAATCTAGAATAGGATTGGTGAATTAATTTAGGTATGGATACATGCTAGATTAAATAGACTAGATGAATAGATGAAGATACAACATGAAAATTGATTTGTCATGCTATTAAAATAAATTTGCATAGGATTTCTTGTGTGTTAATATCATGTGTGTTTTCTCATGTACGTTAATTTGTGAATACTCGTTCATGTTAGATTTTGCTACACCATAATTAAATTGTATATGTAAAATTGAGTATGCATAGCAATTAGCAAAATTAATTGAGAAATTTATGATAGAATTGCATATAGATTAGCTAGTAGATTGGGGGTATGGGTATTTTTCCCAACTCTATAATAATTGATTGGGCATTCATGCTAATTTTATAAATTGTAGTCTAATTTTAATCAATGAGGAACAAGAATGTAATGGTTAAAGATTGCACTATCTAAATTGATTTGACTAATTTTTAAGTTAAAATATATTAAATTAGAGAGATTTTTCGTTCTGGAAATTTTAGAGATGCTGTGTATAGTAATAATCCTGAAAATATTTAAAGGAAAGGAGAATTCGAAGTTATACGATTAAATCAAAATATGTGAGAAACATGGAGTTAGTATAAAAGTAATTAAAAATAGATATAGTTAGTTGTGGTGTTTGGCTTCTTGGTCAGAGCGTGAGTAAGGGGGCTTTTGGCCCTCTCGGTGAGCTCAGGTTCGAGTCTGGGGGGAGATTTTTTTTTTTTAAATTCTTTTCTTTCTTCAAACGTTTTTGAATGGGAATATGAGAGTTTAAAGTATGGATTAGTGGAGAATTTCATAAATGAGTAAATGTGAAATTGAGATTTATTTTGGTATTAAATAAAAGGTAATTTATAATTGATTAGAGACATTTAGCTATCTTTATGAGACATAAAATGTGAATTAAAGAGAAAATTTAGGATTGAGTTGAGTATAAAAACTGAGTTTTGGGACTAAATAAATACTAATTTACATTTTAATCAAGAAGAAAATTTTGATTATTTTGACTAGAGGTATTCTAAAAATTACATCATTTGGATTAAATTCGATCTAGAGTTAAATTGAGTTTGTTAAAGAATAATTTGAAAGTTGAATATCTTATTGTTTGGAAAAAGAATCTATTGAATGAAATAAATAAAGTTTTGTCAATTTACAACTTTGTTGAAAACCCTATTAGAAGAGAGTGGATAAACTATCTGTTTTATATAGAGAACGTTTAAGTGAAACGTTTGACAAGACTATGAAACTAGTTATACAAATAGCTGAGTTGTATGGACAAGGGAATATTTGAGTAAATGAATGAAAGAAATTTTGAAATGTGAATAAATAGGGTATGGATAACCCATGAATGCTGTGAACATGAATTGTGTCGATACTAGAGGCTAAGTGAGACCCAGAGTACCGACATAGTGATGAAAGTGATAATTGAACTTTGAGAAGTGGCCAGTATGGGCTATCGTTATCGTTATATTATTTAAGTCCGGTATGAAAGTAAGCTAGCTCTAGGTGGTATTATTATTCATGTTTAGACTTAAGGGTAGGCACTAGAAGAAGATGTGATAAAACCTGGGACAACGTAAGTGGGGCGCTTCTATCTAGTCGGGCGGTGGATTCTGGGACTATAGACCCAGTCGGCCGGTGGATCCGGAACTGTGGTTGCTTGCGGAGTGAGACGAGCCTCAATTAAATTCGGGACAACGATTAATCGGGCGGTGGATTCCGGGATCATGAATAGTCAGGCGAATAGGAGGCAGATCTTCATTATATTTGTATATACCGAGGCTAGAGCGGCACTTGCGGGATGTTCGCACAACGAGGATTTTGTATATTCGGGAGGTGGATTCTGGGAATGGAATCTGTACTCGTGGAATGTCTAAACCTTGCTTTGGTTACCGTAGCAGAATTTTCATGGCGAGGGATTGAACGCTATTATGAGGAGTATATTAAGGGCTTGCCCTCAGACCTATGTAGTATGGGATGCATAGAATCCGAACAAGTGTACATTAGTGTCACCGTAAGTATTAAAGTTTCTGTATTAGGCATTAGGTCATATCATACACTGAGATGTTTAGGATAGTCACTTCTCACATTTTCTATTTTTGCATTCAAGTTCGTGTTTGCTAAATTAAAGAATCGTTGTATTATAGAATTGCATCAGTTGTATGTAACTGGCGTGCCCACAGTTTCCTAATTGTAGGGTTGGACGTGGCATGGATTTGAAGTCATTATGATGAATTATTACAAGATTGAAGAAATTTCTTTATTGTAAATTGTATTCTACTCATTTAATTCCGCTGTGCTGTCGTAAAGAATATTGTTGTAATAAAAAGTTTTAAATTTCTTGTGAATTTGTACGAAGTTGAAGTAAAAAATCCTGTTTTTGCTACGAATTACCAGTGTTTGGAATTCGGGGCATTAAAATATGATTATCTTTTTAATCATTCAATCACTATCAATCCAATGACAAGTTATGCCCATCATCGGAATATTGTTGCAACATTTTCAACAATCAGTAGTTAACGATACTCTACAAGTCAAAGAATATAAGAGTGCAATTGAAGTGTTTACCATTTCATTGTAAAGTTTAAAACAATAGGACTTGAATGTGTTTCGAGGAATTTTTCTAAAATGTGGATTTAGTGTATTTTGATTAAATGTCTCTACGTTCCTACTCTCGGAATAGAAAAATAGTATCTCATCCTTAATAACTAGTTTGGTCATTTCCCGACAAACAATTTTGGCATCATAGGGGTGGCTATCTATTTGTCTGACCCTAGGGTTGATTTTTTGTTGTGATTGTTGGTCTTGTACTAGTGTGGGGTGTACATTAGAATTTATCATTTAATTGTACCCGTTTTCCATTTGTAACTCTTGCTACAAGTTTTACAAATATTATGTCCTATTCTAGGATTATCTTCGTCGATGACAAAATCATAAAATTTGTGCCAATCACTAGTTTCACATCTAGTTTTTCTACTAAAAGTGGTTTGTGTGGACTCGGTTTCATGTGTTTATGTGTCAATAGTATGCATTTCTTGTTCTATGTCGTGTGGAGGAACATCGTGAGAACCTATGTTAAGCATGGGGTTATATTCGGGTTCTAATTGTGGGTATGTTAAAGGCCGACGAGAAGAACTAGTGGAATCTTGACCACTTTGACTACGGCCACTACCTCGTGATCTAGACATGATAAATTGTTTGTAGTAGTAGTGTATGTAAAAAATCAATTTCTGGTGTTTTAGTAGTGTATGTGAAAAAAATAAAAACAATATTGGAGGTATATGTATATAAAAAATCTAAAAAACATTATGAGGGTTGAGAGAGAGAAAGAGAAAGAGTAGTGATGCGGTTTGTTTTTGGGGGGTGTGGGTGCACCAAGCGTGAGTTGTATTTGTTTGTTTTGTGGAAGGGCGTGGTACTGGACGGTACGCCTGACCCTCGGCAAGAGGGGCACGAGCGAGTACTGAGGCGGAGGTCGGATGGTTGGCTCGGTAGTGGAGGCTCAGCTCGGATCTGAAAGCTCGGATTCAGGAGTCTCGTGTACTTGCACTCGGCCTAGGAATACCGGGGTGGGTCCCGGTGGCAGGCCCTCCGACGGTCTAGTTAGTTACTGAAGTAGAGCAACAATAGCTAGGGTTTTAAGAGGGAAAAGATTGATTACCTTTGAAGTGGGGAAAGGGCCTGGTATTTATAGGCATACCAAATGGATATGGATCCGTTTGGGCAGGGTCTGGGCCCGTATACCCGTGGGCTTTGTGGAGTAAAACCCCATGGGCTTGAGTGTGATCTGATGATCATGGATGAGAACTTTTCGAGGGGATTGGATGGCCTAGGATGTGCCAGGTCATTTTTCCCCTATGTCACAAGCCCCCCACTCCTGTAGGGATGTGCGGCTAACCATGGAGGAGTAGTTTTGGTCATGGAGGAAGAGCGGGGGAAGTTTCCTGGAGGCCTTCGGCATCGTCGCCGAGGCTAGGCGAGGCTCGGAGGCCGGAGGCTGTTCGTGGGCCTTCTGATGAGGTGCCAGGGCGAGGCTCGGAGACCGGAATATCGAGGCCGGGACGAGCTGGTGCGCTTTCCTGAGAAAGCAACTCGGGTGCTCGAACTGACCTCGGAGTGCCGAGGGCTTAGGGGTCGGCACGGGCAAGGAAAGCCGTAGCGCTTTCCTGAGAAAGCAACCCGGGTGCTCGAACTGACCTCGGAGTGCCGAGGGCTTAGGGGTCGGCACGGGCAAGGAAAGCCGTAGCGCTTTCCTGAGAAAGCAACCCGGGTGCTCGAACTGACCTCGGAATGCCGAGGGTTTAGGGGTCGGCAAGGGCAATGGCGAGACGTAGCGCTTTCCTGAGAAAGCAACCCTGGTGCTCGGCCTGACCTCGGAATGTTGAGGGTTTAGGGGTCGGCAAGGGCGATGGCGAGCCATAGCACTTTCCTGAGAAAGCAACCCTGGTGCTTGGCCTGACCTCGAAATGTCGAGGGTTTAGGGATCGGCAAGGGCGATGGCGAGTCGTAGTGCTTTCCTAAGAAAGCAACCCGGGTGCTCGGCCTGACCTCGGAATGTCGAGGGTTTAGGGGTCGGCAAGGGCGATGGCGAGCCGTAGCGCTTTCCTGAGAAAGTTACCCTGGTGCTCGGCCTGACCTCGAAATGTCGAGGGTTTAGGGGTCGGCAAGGGCGATGGTGAGTCGTAGCGCTTTGAAAGCAACCCTAGTGCTCGGCCTGACCTCAGAATGTTGAGGATTTAGGGGTCGGCAAGGGTGATGGCGAGCTGTAGCACTCAGAGTTAGCGCTGAGATTCAGTCTCCCAGTGGAATTAATAAGGCTCTGGGATTCACGTGCGACGCTTCAATACCCTAGGGGCATTGATGATGCTTCATAATTCGTGCGGCGTTTCAGATCCCAGGGGGAATACGGCGTGACGCTTTGCCTTCCGTCGGTTGGCCTCCCTGAGGTCATAATTGCGGCTTTGGAGGGTTATAAGTACCCCCCCCCCCCTTGTTGCTCTCCTAGCAGAAGAATGTACTGGTAACTCATCGGCTATCAGAGGTGTCTGCCACAGGCGGACGCCTAACATTGAAACTTTTTAAGGCCGAGAGCCCTGGATAGGTGGTTCCACTGCCGTCTCTGTCTTCCTTTGGGTACGCGGCTCTGAGGCTCGTCTGTCCAAAGGAGATAGATATGGGAGGCATATCGACCGATGTTCGGGGGCCCGGGGAGACGAGTCTGCCATTGTCTGGTATTCTTGGGTATATCAATCTGAGCCCAGGTTTGGTTGAGATTCGTATGCCCAAAAATATCAGGTTCGGTTGACTAAAGCAGGGGACCTCGGATGGGTGGTTCTCCTGCAATCTCGATCTTCCTTTGGGTATACGGCTTTGAGGGCTGTCTGTCCGAAGGAGGCAGGGATGGGAGGGGTACCGACCAAGGTTCAGGGCCTGGGAGGCGAGAGTCCGCCGTTTCCCTAATATTTTTTGGTATATCAATCTGAGCCCGTGGTTAGGCTCAGATGGGTATACCAGAAAATATCAGGTTCGGCTGACGCAGGTTCGGGATCGAGAGCCCGGGCACGGTGGTTCTCTTCCCGCCCTCGAACAGTTCGGGGTTTTGGCTTTTAGGGTCACAAGTCCCGAACTGTTCGTGGGTGAGAGGGGTGCCGACCGAACCCCAGAGCTCGGGGCGCTCGCCGAAGGCGAGCGCCTTAAATCTTTAAAGTAAACTTTTTGTGGAGTAGCGGGCTGTCATCGCCGAGCGGAGTTTGGCACAAGGCCAAAAAAAGCTAGAGTCCGGCTCGGGGCCGATGCCCAGCGTTCGACCTGTTGGCCTGTGTTCAGCGACGACAGTGTGGAAACTAAAGAGTTGCAGACCGCTTGGTGACATCATAGTGGAAAAAGAGATGGAGATACTACGTTACAAGACGATGCTGGGGATGTCCGGGACAAGGAAAGGCTCTTCTTCGGGGGGTCATCGAGCAGAGGGTGTTCCCGCGGTGCTGATGTTACTGGAGCGTACTCGGCCAGCCAATGCCCAGAGCTTCGTGGTCAGGGTCTCGACTCTGGCCGACCCTAAGGGCCAATGTAACGAGGAGGGAGGCCCCGGTCGATCAGTCGGAGTCAGGCTATCCCGTGCCCGACCGAGGGGCACTGAGGAGTCTTTGATTTTTCCCTTTTTAGCTGAGTGAAGTGGTTTGTGACATTCTTGTTCTTCCGATGGTGTTTAATTAATAAAAGAGTGTGAATAAGGATTTTTGTTTCTCTTTTTGCTCTTGCAACCTGTTTTTGGGAAAACTACAGAGGACAGGGGGTTCGGCACCTAGTGTTCCGGCTCGGGCACCATAGTTTTGAGAAAGCTCCCCATGTGCTCGACATTGGGTCGGAGCTACCGAGGAGTTGAGGGTCAGTGCCCGGTGTTGTTACTTGGGCGCCATAGCTTGAGAAAGCTACCCATGTGCTCGACATTGGGTCGGAGCTACCGAGAAGTTGAGGGTCGGAGCCCAGCATTGTTACTTGGGTGCCATAGCTTGAGAAAGCTACCCATGTGCTCGACATTGGGTCGGAGCTACCGGGGAGTTGAGGGTCGGAGTCCAGCATTGTTACTTGGGCACCATAGGTTGAGAAAGCTACCCATGTGCTCGTCATTGGGTCGAAGCTACCGAGGAGTTGAGGGTCGGTGCCCGGTGTTGTTACTTGGGCGTCATAGCTTGAGAAAGCTACCCATATGCTCGACATTGGGTCGGAGCTACCGATGCTGAAGGAGTTTAACGAAAAGAGCTTTTTTACTTGTGCCTTTCAATACATGAAGAGAGGCGCTAACGGCCTTTTACACAGGGCAAGTTACAAAAGTGTCATTTACATAAATTAAACAAAACCCCTACTTCTGCCTATCCAGAAACTTGATCAGATGTTCGGCGTTCCAGGGTCTTTTGACTGCTCGACCCTCCATGTCCACCAGTCGGTATGTGCCCGGGCATATAACCTCAGTTACCTTGTAGGGGCCTTCCCAGTTGGGGGTCAGCTTTCTCTTTCTCGTGGGATCGGAGACGGATAGTTTGCGGAGCACGAGGTCTCTAGCCTTGATGTCAGTGGGGCGAATTTTCTTGTTGTAAAACCTCTCGATCCACTATTGGTAGATGCTTCTTCATATGGCAGACTTCTCCCTGACCTCGGCAACGAGGTCCAGGTTGGCCCTCAGGCCAGACGAGTTGTCGGCTTCGTCGAAGGCCATGATACGCGGAGAAGGGAGGCCGATCTCGATGGGGATAACTGCCTCCGTCCTGTAGGTTAAATTGAACGGGGTTTTGCCCGTAGGGATCCTCTTTGTAATCTGGTGCGCCCACAGCATGCTAGGCAGTTCTTCTACCTATCGTCCCTTGGAGGAACTGTCGAGGTGCTTCTTCAAGCCGTCGAGTATCTGTCAGTTCGCGTTCTTCGCTTGGCCGTTTGACTGGGGATGGCATATGGCAGAGAAGTGCTGCTGGACGCCGATGTCTTCGCAAAACCTGTGAAAGTTCTGGCCCACAAATTGGGTCCCGTTGTCCGTGATAAGGACCTGAGGAATCCCCAACCGGCAAATGATATTTTTCCAGAAGAATTGTTGGGTTTGTTGCATGGTGATTGTGGACAGTGGCTCGGCCTCGATCCATTTTGTGAAATAATCGATGGCGACTATTAGGAATTTTCTTTGTCCGGTCTCCACGGGAAAGGGAACGACCAAGTCCATCCCCCACATGGCGAACGGGGTCGGACTGGCCAGCGAGCGGAGGTTGGCTTGAGGAAGTCTCTTGATAGGGGAGAATCTTTGGCACGGGCCGTACCTCTTGACCAGGTCCTGGGAGTCTTGCAACATTGTTGGCCAATAATACCCATGGTTCAGGGCCTTCCTGGCAAGCGATCTGCTTCCCATGTGACATCCGCCGATCCCCTCATGAAGTTCTTTAAGCGCGTAGCTAGTTTCCTCATGGGTGAGGCAACGAAGGTAGGGCTTCCCGTCCGCTAGGGTGTATGAGCGTTTGAGGACGTCGTTGATGACGACGAACCTTTCAGCTCGAACCCTGATCCTTCTCGCCTCGGCCCGGTCTTCGGGGAGCTCGGCCTTTAGTAGGAACCTTCGAATTGGGGAGGTCCAGTCGTCCGGACTGGCTTTGTTGTTTACACTCATTGCCTCAGGGAGATCGATGCTTGGCTTCAGGAGGACTTCGATGAGTACTGTTCGGTCGAGACCCTCGAAGGATGAGGAGGTGAGCTTTGACAAGGCGTCCGCCTGGGCATTCTGCTCTCTTGGAACTCTGAGGACCGTAGAACAGTTGAAGGATGATAGGAGCCGCCGAACCACGGCCAAGTACCGGATCATTCGGTCATCACGGGCCTCGTAATCTCCGGTGATCTGGTCGACCACGAGCTGAGAATCGCTGAAGGCCCGGATCTGCTTCATGCTGGCCTGGTGTGCCAAGGTTAGTCCAGAAATCATAGCCTCATATTCTGCTTCGTTGTTGGAGGCCAGGAAGTTGAGGCGAAGATAATACTGAAGGAGGAAGTGGTCGGAACCACGCAGGATGATCCCGGCACCGCTCCCGGACTCGCAGGAGGATCCGTCAACATAGACTTCACAGGTCGGATCCGAATCTTCAATGTTGGGCTGTTCGGAAATGGTGCATTCGGTGATGAACTCGGCGAGGTCTTGCCCCTTGATCACCGTCCTTGGCTGGTAGCCGATGTCGTACTGGCTCAGCTCGATTGACCATTTGACTAAGCGGTCGGAGTTCTCCGGCTTGTGAAGTACGACCTTGAGGGGTTGGTCAGTCAGCACTTGGATGGAGTGCACCTGGAAGTAAGGGCGGAGCTTCCGAGCGGCCATGACCAAAGCATAGGCCACTTTCTCTATTCTCGCGTACCTCGTCTCGGCCGGGAGCAGGACCTTGCTCACATAATATAGAGGCTTCTGAACACCATCATCTTCTCGGACGAGGACTGCGCTGAGGGTGCTTTCTGAGGCAGATAAGTACAGCCAGAGTGGCTCACCCGGTTCGGACTTGCTAAGGAGAGGTGGGTTGGCGAGGTACTGCTTTAATTGTTCGAACGCCTCCTGTTGAGGGGTGCCCCATTCGAAGCCCCGCTTTCCCCGCAGAGCTTTGAAGAAGGATAGGGATTTTCCCCCAGATTTGGAGAGGAAATGGCCGTTGGCAGTCAACCTTCCCGTCAGCCTCTGGACTTCCTTAACGTTCCGAGGAGGAGCCATGTCTATTATGGCCTGGATCTTCTCAGGGTTCGCCTCGATGCCGCATTGGCTGACGACAAACCCGAGGAATTTTCCGGACGAGATGCCGAAGGCGCATTTGGTAGGGTTAAGCCTCATGTTATATGTCCGGAGTATGCCAAAGGCTTCTTCGAGGTCGGCGATGTGGTCCCTTCCCTGCCTGCTTTTGACGAGCATGTCGTCGACATAAACCTCCATGTTACAACCATTCAGGTCCTTGAAGATTCGATTTACGAGCCGCGGTATGTGGCTCCGGCGTTCTTCAGTCCGAAGGGCATGACGCGGTAACAGAAGAGACCCTGGTCCGTGACGAAGGAGGTCTTGGCAATGTCTGGCGGGAACATCCAGATCTGATTGTAGCCTGAAAAGGTGTCCATGAAGGACAGGAGCTCGTGACCAGAGGTCCCGTCAATCAAGGCGTCGATGCTGGGGAGAGGAAAAGGATCTTTGGGGCATGCTTTGTTCAGATCCGTGAAGTCTATGCAGATCCTCCAGCTCCCGTTTGCCTTCTTTACCATGACAATGTTTGCCAGCCACTCGGGGTAGCTGACCTCTTGGATGAATCGGGTAGACAAGAGCTTGTCTACCTCGATCTTTACCACCTGCTCCCTTTCTGGAGCAAATTTGTGCCTCTTCTGGACGACAGGCTTCGATCCCGGAATGATGCACAGTCTGTGCATGATCAGGTCTTCAGATATCCCGGGCATATCGGATGGCTTCCAGGCGAAGAGGTCGATGTTGCGGCAGATGCAGGCGACTATATTTGACTTTAGATCCTCGGCGAGGGAGCGGCTCACTCGGAACCACTTCGACTCGTCCCCTGTCTCGAACGAGACTTCTTCCAGCTTGTCCGCTGGTTCGGGATCCGGTTGGCTTCTTTCCGAATGAAGTTTGACGGCATCGAGGGGAAAGACACCCCCTCCGACCGCTGTCATGTAGCAGGATCGTGCAGCCTCCTGGTCGCCTCGGACGACACCGACCCCGTGGTTTGTAGGAAATTTTAACTTCAAGTGGTAGGCCGACGGCACAGCCTGAAGGGAGCAAAACGCAGGTCGGCCGAGAATGGCATTGTACGCTGCCTTGACCTTCACCACCATGAAGTCCATTGATTCGGTTCGTCTGAGGGAAGCCATACCTGCGGTGACATCTAGGGTCACGATTCCTTCTATCACAACCGGGACGCTGGAGAACCCATGCAGGGTGTATCCGGCCGGCTTGAGCCTGTCCCTGGGGAGTTTTAGGTTCTCGAAGGCTTCAAGGAAGAGGATATTTACCGAACTCCCATTGTCGACGAGGAATCAGCGGACCTTGAAGTTCACCATGTCGAGGCTAATAACGAGGGCATCGCAGTGGAGAAGACGGATGCCTTCCAGGTCCTCTCTCATGAGAAAGAGACAGGGAGTAGCTGAGTTCGGGGAGACGGGGGGTCTCGGATGGCATTCACCTCTCGGACGAACACTTTTTGGAAAGTATTAGACTCCCCTCCCAAGGGTCCCCCGTGGACACAGTGTAGAATGGCCTGCCCTTCGGTCCCCCCAGCCTCGAGATCTCGCTCAGTATGACAGTTCGGAGTATGGGTAGGAGGCAAGGGCCTCTGGTTCCTCGTATCCTTCCGATCCCTCTGGTTTTCCCTTATGAAATCGTGGAGGTACCCTCGTGAGATGAGGACCTCGATTTCGTCTTTTAGGGCCCGACACTGGTCGATCTCGTGCCCGTGATCCCAATGGAACCGACAGTAGAAGCGCTGGTCTCGCTTCTTGTTGTTGCTCGGTCGAGGGGGTAATCGGACGAGGCCCTTGTCCTCTATTTCCAAGAGGATGGCAGACACGTTCTGTGTCAAGGGCGTATATCTCTTGAAGCGGGGGACCAGAGGCGCCCTCTTCATGCCGACCCCTTCTTTTGCTGCTTTCCTGGCAGGCTCGGTTTCATCGACCTTGCGTTTGCCCTTCCCTGTGGCTTCTTTGGTGCCTTCCGGGTTTAAAGCTTCTTCTGCCCGTATGTACTTCTCGACCCGGTTGAGCAGGTCGGGGAAGTCCTCGGGAGGCTTCTTAGCCAAGGAGACCTTCAGCTGGCTGTGTCGGACATTAGCCGGAAGGCGGCCGAGGCGACCCCGGTGTCGAGGGAGGAGACAGATCTTGCCTCGGTGGTGAACCTCCTGACGAAGTCGCAGAGTGACTCTCCCTCTTTCTGTCAGAGATCTAGTAAGGATGCACTGGTCTTCTCGGTCTTCTTGCTAGTTATGAAGTGGGCCAAGAAGTTAGCCTCCAGCTGGTCAAACGAGAAGATCGAGCATGGGGAGAGTTTGGAGAACCACTCCCGAGCCAGACCCCGGAGTGTAGCAGGGAATGTGCAGCACAACAGGGGATCCGAAGTACTGTGAATCATCATGAGGGTCTTGAAACCCTCCATGTGATCAGCAGGATCACCCTCGCCGTTATAGGTCTCGAATTGTGGAAGCCGGAAATTCTGGGGATCTCCGCTTCTAGGATGGCAGGCAAGAAAGGCAGTCGGGTCAGCCTGCGGCCCAGAGAGGGGTTTGGATTACCGTTGCCGAGGTGGTCTAGGCGATTCTCCATCTCCAGTAGGCGTCGGAGCACCTCGTCTTCGCGTTCCGGGAGATGGGTCGGGTCACGAGAGTAGCCCCTTCCATCGCTCCCTCGGTGGGATTGGTTGAACATCTCGGCTTTGGGCGCTCCATGGATGGCCTCCATGATTTCATCCTGGAAGCTGCGGAACTCGGCCCTTGTGACTGCACCATGGTCAACCGGGTTGTGCTGGGGCGGCGATCTTCGACCGATGCGGCTGAGTGCCGACGCTCGTCCTTCGGGCAGAGGTCTGGAGTGGTTTGGGACCGAGTTGGAAGCGGTCCCTCCCCTGGTCTGACTCGCCCTTCGGTTCTGGATGACCCGACGAAGGTCGGGCCTAACCAGCTGAGATGCGCCTTGTTGGTGTCCGAGGATGGCCCACAGGTTATTCGACCCGTGAAAGCCGTTGAGGGCGCCTGAAGAGGAGGCCTGTTCGGATGACGTGTGGAGGTAACCGCTCTCCTGGGCTTGGGTCCCACAAGAGCGCGGATCGAGGGATGCCAGTGTTGGCGAGGTTCGGGCTGATGTCCGTACCGAGCAAGAGATTTTCCACAGACGGCGCCAACCTGATGCGGTTTGTTTTTGGGGGGTGTGGGTGCACCAGGTGTGAGTTGTATTTGTTTGTTTTGTGGAAGGGCACGGTACTGGACGGTACGCCTGACCCTCGGCAAGAGGGGCACGAGCGGGTACTGAGGCGGAGATCGAATGGTTGGCTCGATGATGGAGGCTCGGCTCGGATCTGGAAGCTCAGATCCAGGAGTCTCGTGTACCTGCACTCGTCCTAAGAACACCGGGGTGGGTCCCGGTGGCAGGCCCTCCGACGGTCTAGTTAGTTACTGAAGTAGAGCAACAATAGCTAGGGTTTTAAGAGGGAAAAGATTGATTACCTTTGAAGTGGGGAGAAGGCCTGGTATTTATAGGCATACCAAACGGGTATGGATCCGTTTGGGCCGGGTCTAGGCCGGTATACCCGTGGGCTTTGTGGAGTAGAAGCCTATGGGCTTAAGTGTGATCTGATGATCATGGATGAGAGATTTTCGAGGGGATTGGATGGCCTAGGATGTGCCAGGTCATTTTTCCCCTATGTCAAGTAGCGAAAAACCATCAAACAAATGTGATTAAAAAAATTAAAGTTACAACAAAAATAAAGAGTTGAGAGGGTCACTACAAAAGATACTCGATTTCCCGGCGTTTTTTTACGTCTTTACCGGCGTTTTTTTACGCCGGTGAAACTTTCACCGGCGTTTATAATAGCGCCGGTCCAAATGCCGCCGAAGCGAGCGTCGCGGAAAGGAAGGGGTATACACCGGCGGTTTTAATGGACGCCGGTAAATGTTACAACTACACCGGCGGTCAGAAAACGCCGGTGTATGGGGGTCTCTAAGTGCCGTTCTTTTACACCCAATATACATTCACCGGCGGCTGTAAACCGCCGGTATTTATATATTCACCGGCGTTTCTATAAACGCCGGTGTAGAATGAAAGTATACCGGCGGTCATAGAGCGCCGGTGTATGTGCGTTTATGAGTGCCCGGTTTTCCCTACTTACAAGCACCGGCGTGACCAAAAACGCCGGTGTAGTTAGATACACCGGCGTTGTATAAAACGCCGGTGTTCGTCGGTGCCGTTACAGCTGACGACATTCACCGGCGTGTGTGGGAACGCCGGTATATCGCACACTCCAACAAATTGATTAGATAGACCGGCATTTTTTAAGACGCCGGTCTAGCTATGCCCGTTTATTTTCGATACTCCGATTTTCCGTTCGATTTCAATTCACAGTTTCATTTACAAAACCTGTAAACTAATTCACAACTGATTCAACTAATTTCGTTGCATATTACTGCGCAAATCACAACCAAACACAAGAATAATAAAGTTTCATACGTGTCATATCCCAAATATCTCAACAAACTAATTAACAGTGTCATAATCACAACCAATCACAACCAAATTCACCGCAAAATTAACTGTCATAATTAACAAATTAATATAGTGACGAACATCCCAAATATCTCAACAAACCAGTCTGACAAATATCTCAAATATCCCAAATTAACAGTCTGACATAACTCTCATAAAAAAAACAGTCTGACATAACAGCAAGGAGGACATAAGAACAACAATCATACAGCAAGGAGGACATAAGAACAGCAAGGAGGACCACGGATTCATACCCCTCGAGTAGCTTCAGTTCTGATCATCAGAATTTCCTTCATCTGGGCGACCGCTCTGTGAAAAAAAAACAATAGTTTAATTCAACAGTAGACCACAATACAGAATATACATATTTTTTGAACTTGCAAAAAAATCTACCTGTATCTTAAATTATAAGATCAAAGTGCCAATTGCAAATGGAATTGTTAATGATATACAGAGGTAAAATAATTACATTGCAATGCTAAAAATCTAGTACTTAATTTTGTTTTTAAATATATCTAGAATAACAAAACAAATGAAAATTCAGTATCTAACTTGAAACCTTTATATTCTCCTCTGATTGGAAATATCCACTATCTAAAACAGTAAAACAAATGAAAATTCAGTATCTAAGCATGTCTTTCATGGATTTTTCAGACAATCCATGAAACTGTCATCGTGGACGGAAACCAAATATAAGAAAAATAAAAAAAAAAGATAGGGCTCATATCAAGTGTATTTTTAGGGAACTGTCATCGTGGAAGGAAACCAAATATAGAAGCCAGAAATGGAAACAGAAAGAAGAATGGTAGAGACTTTGGATACACCAGGCTAACATAGCGGCATTTTCCTCATCTCTCTCTCATCCCTTGTTTCCCTTCAGCACACGAACACAAAGAGACATCAGCAACAACAGCAAGAGCGACGAGAACAACAATAATAATAAATTATTATGAACAAGATGTCTCTATATGGGTTTCCAGATCTCCACTCGAGCCCTCTCTTTATAATCACAGCCCAATTAAGAACATAGACAACAGCCACTAAACAATCCAATCACAGCCCAATCAAAATTTGCCATCCTGGATCTTAATGAAATAAGCTTCATTAACAGTGAAAGATGGCAATCAGTTTCATTAACAGTATCTGAAAATGAAAATTTCCATTATCTGAGCTTATATGTTGCTCTACTAATTCACCGTGCCCAACTAAATCTAAAACCCAATTGTTGTACATATCCGGAGGATTTTGGCATACGTAGCTATAGCATCCTCAGTTCACAGTGAACCCATTTTGGTCAAAAAAATATGCCAAGATGACAATCAGATGCATGAAATAAGCTTCATTAACAGTAAAAGAAGATGAGGATGCTAGCAGCATACTTAGTTTGGAAGTGAACCCATTTTTGGTTAAACAATCATGCCAAAGATGGCAATTAGGTTACTTTAACAGTATCTGAAAATGAAAATTTCCATTATCTGAGCTTATATGTTGCTCTACTACTTCTTTAGCCCAACCAAATCTAAAACCCAATTGTTGTGCATATCCGGAGGACTTTGGCATACAGCTATAGCATCCTCAGTTTATAGTGAACCCATTTTGGTCAAAAAAAATGCCAAGAAGACAATCAGATGCATGAAATCAGCTTCATTAAAAGTGAAAGAAAATGGGGATGCTAGCAGCATACTTAATTTGGAAGTGAACCTATTTTTGGTTAAAAAATCATGCCAAAGAGGGCAAACAGGTTACTTTAACAGTATCTGAAAATGAAAATTTCCATTATCTGAGCTTATATGTCGCTCTACTACTTCTTTAGCCCAACTAAATCTAAAACCCAATTGTTGTGCATATCCGGAGGATTTTGGCATACAGCTATAGCATCCTCAGTTCACAGTGAACCCATTTTGGTTAAAAAAACATGCCAAGAAGACAATCAGATGCATGAAATCAGATTCATTAACAGTGAAGGAAAATGGGGATGCTAGCAGCATACTTAGTTTGGAAGTGAACCCATTTTTGGTTAAAAAATCATGCCAAAGAGGGCAAACAGGTTACTTTAACAGTATCTTGAAATGAAAATTTCCATTATCTGAGCTTATATGTCGCTCTAATACTTCATTAGCCCAACTAAATCTAAAACCCAATTGTTGTGCATATCCGGAGGACTTTGGCATACAGCTATAGCATCCTCAGTTCACAGTGAACCCATTTTGGTCAAAAAAACATGCCAAGATGACAATCAGGTGCATGAAATCAGCTTCATTAACAGTGAATGAAAATGGGGATGCCAGCAGCATACTTAGTTTGGAAGTGAACCCATTTTTGGTTAAAAAATCATACCAAAGAGGGCAAACAGGTTACTTTAACAGTATCTTGAAATGAAAATTTCCATTATCTGAGCATATATGTTGCTCTACTACTTCTTTAGCCCAACTAAATCTAAAACCCAATTGTTGTGCATATCCGGAGGATTTTGGCATACAGCTATAGCATCCTCAGTTCACAGTGAACCCATTTTGGTCAAAAAACATGCCAAGAAGACAATCAGATGCATGAAATCAGCTTCATTAACGGTGAACGAAAATGGGGATGCTAGCAGCATACTTAGTTTGGAAGTGAACCCATTTTTTGTTAAAAAATCATGCCAAAGAGGGCAAACAGGTTACTTTAACAGTATCTGAAAATGAAAATTTCCATTATCTGAGCTTATATGTTGCTCTACTACTTCTTTAGCCCAACTAAATCTAAAACCCAATTGTTGTGCATATCCGGAGGATTTTGGCATACAGCTATAGCATCCTCAGTTCACAGTGAACCCATTTTGGTCAAAAAAACATGCCAAGAAGACAATCAGATGCATGAAATCAGCTTCATTAACAGTGAAAGAAAATGGGGATGCTAGCAGCATACTTAGTTTGGAAGTGAACCCATTTTTGGTTAAAAAATCATGCCAAAGAGGGCAAGCAGGTTACTGTAACAGTATCTTGAAATGAAAATTTCCATTATCTGAGCTTATATGTCGCTCTACTACTTCTTTAGCCCAACTAAATCTAAAACCCAATTGTTGTGCATATCCGGAGGATTTTGGCATACAGCTATAGCATCCTCAGTTCACAGTGAACCCATTTTGGTCAAAAAAACATGCCAAGAAGACAATCAGATGCATGAAATCAGCTTCATTAACAGTGAAAGAAAATGGGGATGCTAGCAGCATACTTAGTTTGGAAGTGACCCCATTTTTTGTTAAAAAATCATGCCAAAGATGGCAATCAGGTTACTTTAACAGTATCTTAAAATGAAAATTTCCATTATCTGAGCTTATATGTCGCTCTACTACTTCTTTAGCCCAACTAAATCTAAAACCCAATTGTTGTACATATCCGGAGGACTTTGGCATACAGCTATAGCATCCTCAGTTCATAGTGAACCCATTTTGGTCAAAAAAACATGCCAAGAAGACAATCAGATGCATGAAATCAGCTTCATTAACAGTGAAAGAAAATGGGACTGCTAGCAGCATACTTAGTTTGGAAGTGAACCCATTTTTTGTTAAAAAATCATGCCAAAGATGGCAAACAGGTTACTTTAACAGTATCTGAAAATAAAAATTTCCATTATCTGAGCTTATATGTTGCTCTACTAATTCTTGAGCCCAACTAAATCTAAAATCCAATTGTTGTGCATATCCGGCCGGAGGATTTTGGCATACGTAGCTATAGCATCCTCAGTTCACAGTGAACCCATTTTGGTCAAAAAAACATGCCAAGAAGACAATCAGATGCATAAATAAGCTTCATTAACAGTAAAAGAAGATGAAAATTCTAGCAGCATACTTAGTTTGGAAGTGAACCCATTTTTGGTTAAAAAATCATGCCAAAGAGGGCAAAAAGGTTACTTTAACAGTATCTGGAAATGAAAATTTCCATTATCTGAGCTTATATGTTGCTCTACTAATTCTTGAGCCCAACTAAATCTAAATGCCAATTGTTGTGCATATCTGGAGGATTTTGGCATACGTAGCTGTAGCATCCTCAGTTCACAGTGAACCCATTTTGGTCAAAAAAACATGCCAAGATGACAATCAGATGCATGAAATCAGCTTCTTTAACAGTAAAAGAACATGAAAATTTCTAGTATCTAAGCATATATTTTTCTATTAATTCTTCATTCCAACTAAACCATTCATGTTAAGGAAATCAAGATGCATCTATCTGAAAAAACATGCTAAGTTTGAAAAATAAGGGAAATCAAGAGATGATACCGAAGAGAGAGAGAGAGAGAGAGAGGGGCGACGAGCACGGGGGGGAGGAGATAGATCAAGAGCGGGGCGACACGGTGGTTTCCGATCGCCGATTCACCTCCAAATAGAGAGAGGGAGGAGGGAAATCGAAAATGACGAATAGGGCTCATATCAAGTGTAGTTTTAAGGAATTGTCATCGTGGAAGGAAACCAAATATAGAAGCCAAAAAGAGGAATGGTAGAGAATGTTGATACACCAGGCTAACATAGCGGCATTTTCCTCATCTCTCTCTCATCCCTTCTTTCCCTTCAGCACACAAACACATAGAGACATCAGCAACAACAGCAAGATCGACAAGAACAACAATAATAATAAATTATTATGAACAAGATGTCTCTATATGGGTTTCCAGATCTCCACTCCAACTCGTCTCTTTCTAATCACAGCCCAATTAAGAACAATTGTTCACAGTCACTGTTAAAGAAACATATATGATCAGATAATGGAAATTTTCATTTTAAGATACTGTTAAAGTAACCTGATTGCCATCTTTGGCATGATTGCCATCCTCATCTTCTTTTATAGTTAATGAAGCTTATCTCATGCATCTGATTGTCATCTTGGCATGTTTTTTTGACCAAAATGGGTTCACTGTGAACTGAGGATGCTATAGGTACGTATGCCAAAATCCTCCGGATATGTACAACAATTGGGTTTTAGATTTAGTTGGGCTAAAGAATTAGTAGAGCAACATATATGCTCAGATACTGTTAGAGAACCTGTTTGCCATCTTTGGCATGATTTTTTAACAAAAAATGGGTTCACTTCCAAACTAAGTATGCTGCTAGCATACCAAAATCCTCCAAATCAGTACAACAACACGGCTGAACAAACCTTATTTGCAGGTCATACAATGTCATCTAAGCATGTTATGTGCCAAAGTGGGATTGGTCATACAATGCATGAACGACACATATTAGTTGTTTGTGAGTATGCAATAGGGTGCAGCTATGAACAGGGCTCATATCAAGTGTAGTATTACGGACTGTCATCGTGGAAGGAAACCAATTTAATATAGAAGCCATATATGGAGCCAGAAAGAGGGATGGTAGATAATGAGGATACACCAGGCTAACATAGCGGCATTTTCCTCAACTCTCTCTCATCCCTTCATTCTCTTCAACACACGCACACAAAGAGACATCAGCAACAACAGCAAGAAGGGGTTGGTCCAACAATAAGTATAGATTATAATAAACGAGATGTCTCTATTTGGGTTTCCAGATCTCCACTCTAGCCCTTTCTTTCTAATCACAGCTCACTTAAGAAACATAGACGAAATGCTTATAGACGACAGCCACAATGCAGACTCACAAACACTAGTACGTGTCTTTCATGCATTCAAGACCATAATCTCTTTAAAAATACCAATTTAAAGACTTACCGAGGGTGGGACTTGGGATTGCTGTCCTATTAAATTGGTCATTTGTTCTTGTAGGAGTGCAACTTGTGCCTTTAACGAAGTCATCTCCTCGTCCCGATTAGCACTTGAACTAGATTCACTCCGTCCGAATAGCCGCGAGGGGGTTGGTCCTAGCCCCATACCACGGATACGTCCATGCCTCTCCTTTCCCCTAACCTCGGTCAAGGCAACTCTCTACCGGATACGCCAATCTGTGCGTGCCGCCGTAGGGTCAGAATCTGAAGCGGAAGAAATTTCATCATACCTTCTCCGAGCGTTAGTCTGTAAAAGGACATAACAATCAGAGTTAAAAGCAGATGAGATTTCGACTACTCATTAGATATTAGTTCACAAATTACCAGAATCCGTGCTGCCTCAGGGCTCGCATACGTCCCATCCTTCGATTTGTGGGTGGCATCGAAAAAGTCAATGTCCCCAAACTCTGTAGGACCCCCCAAATCTTCTTCCTATATATTAGTAAGATGAAATGGTTATAAACAAATAACTGTAAGTAAAAAATGTTCAATACGATTGCGCCTACCAATTCTTCCCGAACCAGAGCAAAGCTCTGTGTACCAGTGGTGTGCAACACTAGCTGCTTTGACCGACTGGCAACTCCCACCTCCGCCCTTTTCTGTACATGCCACAATGAAGTTAGCAGAAAAATTCATTACAGTAGCCATACAACCACATACTCATTAGATTTTTGTGCCTTTAATGTAAATACTTGACCGATTGCCGAACTCCAGTAGTGCACAAGAAATTGCCAATCTGAAGGCTCCACATTTTCTGGCACATTCATTGCATTCTCCTCCTCTGAAAGGTCTTTGTCATAAAACTTCACCTTCAAGTCACTCTTGTAGTCCCTCCACTTTTTGGAGAGTGACTTTTCAACCCAAGGCGTAAGGGAGTCGGCGAACGAGAAGTATTGCTGCAAAATTTATTACCCATCACTAAAAATACATATTTCAATAATATATTTGCGCCTACCAATTATTTATTTTAGATGGGAAATACCTTGATTGTCGTAATAGCAGTGGCCTTTGTCGTGGTTGGCACCTTCGGCCAACTCTCGTATGACAAAGGAAGTATCCAAGGGTTCCTTGCTATAACCCCAATAAAGGAAGAAAATTTGCTAGCGTTATCGCCAACCGGTTGCCCGACACCGTTTACCTCCACCACGATCCTTTCGTCATTCTGAAGCCTCCAAATATTCGTCATCTTAGTTCGCCTACGATGTTTTTTGACAGTGGGCGGCGTGCTACCCTCACCCTCATCTGTTTGACTGCCACTATTATGTAGTGGCTGCTCATCCCCATGGCTCTCGTTGCCATCATTTATATTTATCCTCTTTCAACACCTCGGCATGTTGTACCTGTCAAGGATTCAATAACTTCCTTAGAGATGCAAATTTAATTAATAACATGTTTATAATAACTATCATAAAATTTGTACTTTAGTAGGATTAACAAACCAACATAATTATAAAAAAATTTAAAAAATGAGATTTTTAACAAATTAAATTACAATGATAGTTTGGTTCAAATGACACTAAGCATAGTTTAATGTAAACAACACCAAGCAGTAGAAAATAGGAAGATAATTAAACCGGTGTATTAAATTGTTGTACATATCCAGAGGATTTTGGCATACGTACCTATAGCATCCTCAGTTCACAGTGAACCCATTTTGGTCAAAAAAACATGCCAAGATGACAATCAGATGCATGAAATAAGCTTCATTAACAGTAAAAGAAGATGGGGATGCTAGCAGCATACTTAGTTTGGAAGTGAACCCATTTTTGGTTAAAAAATCATGCCAAAGAGGGCAAAAAGGTTACTTTAACAGTATCTTGAAATGAAAATTTCCATTATCTGAGCTTATATGTTGCTCTACTAATTCTTGAGCCCAACTAAATCTAAAACCCAATTGTTGTGCATATCCGGAGGATTTTGGCATACGTAGCTATAGCATCCTCAGTTCACAGTGAACCCATTTTGGTCAAAAAAACATGCCAAGATGACAATCAGATGCATGAAATAAGCTTCATTAACAGTAAAAGAAGATGGGGATGCTAGCAGCATACTTAGTTTGGAAGTGAACCCATTTTTGGTTAAAAAATCATGCCAAAGAGGGCAAACAGGTTACTTTAACAGTATCTGAAAATGAAAATTTCCATTATCTGAGCTTATATGTTGCTCTACTAATTCACTGTGCCCAACTAAATCTAAAACCCAATTGTTGTGCATATCCGGAGGATTTTGGCATACGTAGCTATTGCATCCTCAGTTCACAGTGAACCCATTTTGGTCAAAAAAACATGCCAAGGAGACAATCAGATGCATGAAATAAGCTTCATTAACAGTAAAAGAAGATGAAAATTCTAGCAGCATACTTAGTTTGGAAGTGAACCCATTTTTGGTTAAAAAATCATGCCAAAGAGGGCAAACAGGTTACTTTAACAGAATCTTGAAATGAAAATTTCCATTATCTGAGCATATATGTTGCTCTACTAATTCTTTAGCCCAACTAAATCTAAAACCCAATTGTTGTGCATATCCGGAGGATTTTGGCATACGTAGCTATAGCATCCTCAGTTCACAGTGAACCCATTTTGGTTAAAAAAACATGCCAAGATGACAATCAGATGCATGAAATCAGCTTCTTTAACAGTAAAAGAACATGAAAATTTCCAGTACCTAAGCATATATTTTTCTATTAATTCTTCATCCCAACTAAACCATTCATGTTAAGGAAATCAAGATGCATCTATCAGAAAAAACATGCTAAGTTTCAAAAATAAGGGAAATCAAGAGATGATACCGAAGAGAGAGAGAGAGCGGGGCGACGAGCGCGGGGGGAGGAGATAGAGAGAGAGCAGGGCGACACGATGGTTTACGATCGCCGATTCACCTCCAAATAGAGAGAGGGAGGAGGGAAATCGAAAATGACGAAGGGAAGAAGGGACGATGACGAAAGGTCGAAGGCTGTCGAAGAGGACGAAACGACGGAGGCAAACGCGCGGGAAGTAGAGCGAGGAAGGAGGGAAAACGAAGCGCCCCCTTTTGTTTTATTTTTTTGGGGTTTGGGAAAATGGCGAGCGAAAGATTAGGGTAGATGGGATTTATCGCAGCTTATTCACCGGCGTTTCAATTAGACGCGCCGGTGAATGTGTAGGTATATATACCGGCGTTTATTATTAAAACGCCGGTGAATAATACACTTCACCGGCGTTTTTAAATAAAATGCCGGTGAATACGCGGATTGACCGGCATTTTAAAGCGACCGCCGGTGTATAACCATCCCATCTGGCACCCCATTCCTATTCGCTCCCTACCCCGGCGCTACTAGTAAAACGCTGGGGAATATTCGCCGGTAAATCGAGTATCTTTTGTAGTGGGTTGAGAAATTTTGATACCATACTCGCTAATAATCGTATAGAAATGAGAGAAAATAATAGTAGAAGTAGATGGAGCCGTTGGAGTTTGTAGTAGACGTAGTCACGTAGTCGTAGAAAGAGAGAGGGAGCTTCTTTGATGAGAGAGTTTGTAGTAGACGAAGTTGAGATAGTTGAATCAACACGAATTCGATATGATCGAAATTGTTCACTTATTTTGTTGCTTGCTTCGTTGAAAAACTTGATTGAATTGAGTAGTAGTAGAGAAAGTAAGAGAGTAAGAGAGTAAGGTGTGAAAAAAAATTGATTGAAGTTAGGGGGGGTTTATAGGCAACCCCCCCCCCCCCCCCCCCCCAAAAAAAAACAAAAAAACAAAAAACCTAGCCAGTAGAAAAGCAGCTAACGGCTGACCCGTGGGTTTCGACTGTTCGACCTGCACGGGTCGAAAGTTTGACCCGTTCGAGTCTAACATCGTGAAACCCGCGGTAGGCCGGCAGGTTTTTCCGGGTTTGTGCGGGTTTGGAGTTTTTAATGGATTCGCAGGCCGGGTTCGACCGGTTAAGATCCGCTTTTTCCCAACCCGGGTCAACACGGTAAGGATTTCGGGTCTGACCCGAACCTGAACCGGGTGGACTCGGGTCTGGTTTAGCGTAGAGGGTCGGGTTTAGCATAGCGGGTCGCGAGTTGACCCGAATCGAATGTCATCTCTAGTTCAGGTTCGCGCGCTGAAAAAACACGTCCCCGACCCAAAATTGCCCAAAATGTCGTGGCCAACGGTCAACGTGCCACGTGTCGACTCCTATTTGGACCACATTTGTTCAGAGTCGTGCGCCGAACGAAGTGACCCCGAGCCAAGCGAGCGCAAATGGTCAACGATCAACACTTCGTTCCACTGTTCTATTTCCAAGATTTTTGCACCCTGTCTCGATCAACGCTCCAGATTTCGCCACATCATCAGGTATTTAATTAATTCCTTTAGTTAACTATTAAATCGAATTAATTATTTAAAAAAATCCAAAAAATAATCAAAAATCGTAAAAAGTAAATTAAAAATCTAAAAATAATTATTAATTCAGAAATACATTTTAAATTCCGAAAAGGTATTTTTTTAATTTAGGGCAGTTGATTAAACTTTTCAAAAATTATTTATTAAAATTCGAAAATTGAATAAAAATTTTGAAAAAATTCAGAAAAATATGGAAAATCACAAAAAATCTAGGAAATTCTAAAAAAGATTTTGGGTATTTTACAAACTCAGAATAACACTATTACACCTCGAGCTAGATTCAAACATCACCAAAAACTCTGATAAGTTCTGTAAACCATTAAAAACGAGCGAACTACTCCTTAAAGACTATGAAACTCAGTCTTCGGGAGTGGGGGGATTGTGATATGGGTAAAAATCTAACTAAATTGGGACCTTTCAAATCGGGCACGAATTTTAAAGCTCATAGGGGTTAAACGGTAATTTCACTAGAAACGGGTCCATGAACAAAAAATTGGTATCCCTCAAGCCCAATAACCCAAAACGGATCTGTCTTACTGGGTTGTCATAACAGCCCAATATAAATGAATCCATATTATTTAAATATGATTAAAACTCATAATTATCCATAAGAGACGATTCAAAAATCATATCTCTTATCTCTTCATGAAGATGAGATAACCAATTCAATCCAAAAACACCGGGAAGTAAAGATAAATAATTATCTTGAAATTGACCATTAAAAAGTGACTATAAATACCCCTAGCTTCTTCCGAAACAGGTAATCAGTATTTTCCACCAAAAACTCTTTCTCTTTCTGAGTTCTGACTTGAGCGTCGGATGGTTTGTCACCGGGGTTGCCGAGGTCAACCCCGGTGTTATCGAAGTGATTGTCACCATCCAGATCAGATCCAACGATGAAAACGAGTCACATTCAAAAGTCAACTTCGATTGGAAACAGTCAACATCGGTGAAAGTCAAAAATGTCAGTTTTTTATTGTTTTTAAAAGAACTTATATCATATGTTTGCTCACACACAGAAATAAGTAGCAACAGATTCAATCCTCCATACTGTCATCCTTCTACACTTATGGAAGAAGCAGCAGTTTCAATTTGAGAGACTAAATGGCACAGAAAAGAAGAAAGGAAGGGGATAAATAAAATCAGGGATGTATTGGTTTTGGTTTATGCTGTACATAAATTGCAGACTCGTCATCTAGGAATCATTCGATGGGCATGATTTTGTCGTCCTTCAGTTCCTTAATTTAATTCAATGTAACATTCAGTATTTAAGTGAGATTTTTAACAATTTTGATAAATAAAGTTAGGGGTGTAAACCAAGTGAATACTGTAATACCTGTAACTAGCACTATCACATTTATCCGATATCCGGATCTGAGCCGGATCCGGCATTGAACCGAAACCGATCTGATCCATACGGGTTCGGGTCAAGATCCTAATAAGACCCGATGCACTTCCGGGTCCAGGTCGCTCAAAATAAAACCAACCCGAACCAGGACCCATTAAAAATACCCCCCACAAAATGGAATTTGAATAATAGGGTTATATGGATATACATATAAAAGTCATTGTTGAAGATAGATGTGTAATTATAATATTTATTCATGTACTTAAGTGCAAAAATTGTTGAAATCGTAGGGTATCGGGTAAAAAAATACTTAAGTGCAAATAATTATTTCCAGCTATCGGACCCAATGGGTTGGTTTTTTTATTTGGATCCTGACCCGATTCTTGCAAGTCCTGGTCCGGGTCTAATTTTTGGATCCGTGAGGTACCGGGTCCATATCTGGATGAACGAACGTGGCCCTTGAGTCGGATGGAAATTTCTCCAAGTTAGGTCATTATACAAGTGGCTGGAGGGGGGGGGGGGGGGTGCTAGGGATTTCTACCGAAACCCCCCTTAGGATCTTCTTGAGTAATTCGATGCAATCAACACAAACTACCAAGCACACATGAGATCGTACCAAACACACCAAAGCACACACAAATTTGTTCCGGTTGGGGGCTTTCGCATTAATCCGGAGGAGAAGAAACCCAAGATGTTATTCAACTAGACAAGATACAAGAATATTACAATTCTCACCACGACCCTCTCTTAAGCCTCCCCAGCAAGTACTAGTTATTTACAGTTAGAGAATCACTCAATCTCTCATTCAATGAAGTACTCTCTCTCTTTCTTTCAATGGAGGCCGATAACAATAATATATAGAGATCTAGAGAAAACCTAGTTTGATATCTTGATACAATAGCCTTTGGATATTCCTGAAGAGATAACCCGACGATAAGAGCCGTCATATCTGACTTGAAGAGCAAGTTGGGCTTCTCACGAATCACCAAGATCCAACCCAAATAATCCATCTGTGCCACTCGCGGTCGACCGCACCACAAGGTCGGTCGACCGTCTCCCTATCGGGAACTTCTACAGGGTTGGGTGGTCGATCGCACCCCATGTACGGTCGACCATGCGGTAGATGTGCGGTCTACCGCACAGTCGGCTGCAACTCCACCTACTGCTGTTGACTATTTCTCTTGCTTCCACTCCGTCTCTGATCGTCTCGATTCCTCCATCGTCTCATCGTCTTCTTATCCAACATAGTATGCAAGAAATAAACCCAACAATCTCCATCTTGAATTGCATACTCATGAATCCATACCTGTGTGATTTAAAAACCTTCGAGACTCTTTTCCTTCTCTTCTTGCAAACAACTCGTTTTGATGGCTTCCTCTGCTAGTTGAATCTATCTCCACCTGTGTTTCTCCCGCTGAATGCCCCCCCTCAAGGGCACACCCCAGTAGATGTAATCATGGAGGTGTCACCCTCCACACAAACTCCACCTACCTTAAGGCTCTCTCAACCTTCTGACGATATTCGAACATCGCAGTCTCGCTCAGATGATTCTAGTGACGGTATACCAGTTGATGCTTTAGGAACAATGGGCTTCGAAACACTTGCGCAAGTTTTTCTGTTCCTCCAAAGCTGGTGAGGTTGTGTTGACCCTGCTCAATCCCCCTCTCACCCTTCATCACCTTGTGATAACTTTCCCAAATTGAACGAACTCTACCTGGATTTGTGTACCTGCAGTCCCGAGCTTCTAGAGTTCTCATGGAAATAAGGCTCTGCTTCATCAAAGGAATATGCATGCCCTCCTCTAGTGTGTGTCCCCTTCCGTTTATCATCTTCGACTCATTAATTTTCTTACCCCTTACTTCACAAATCTTGTCAATCTTTGTTCCCACATAACGACATGAGGCAAACTTGTAAAGGACTTGAAACAAAAGCACTGTTTAAGCCATCACCTGATTTAGCGATACTTGATTTGGTGCCCCTCTGACTCAACCACTTGCAACAGTCTCTCATGTAATTGTCACGTCTCGCTTTCCAAAAGAGAATACGGAATACGGATACGTGACTAAGCCCAGCGAATGATTTTTATCATTAATAAGCTGTTCGGAATCTTTACAACATTTCACAAGAAATAATCAGAGTCGGAAGTAAAGAATAAACCAAGCATGCACATATAAATCAAAATACCAACAAGAATCTTGAAACAAAATATATTATAATCTCAAATAACCCAGATCTGAATTAGTCGATATCCTAGGTCACATTACCCAAATACAAAAAATATCCAAGTAATCAAGTACAATTGCTCAAAACAAGCAACAAGAATATAATAATAGCAAAATTCGGCACTAATATCTCATATTGCCAACTCCATCTTGCAGCTGATCATCCTGGTCTACAATTAAATAAATTGCAGGAATAGGAAAAAGAAAACAAACTCTCGTCAATGCAAGTTACGGGCCGCTTGTAGTGCAGGATACAAGTACATGGAAAAAGATAGACAAATAGTATGGAATAGGCATGGTAACAAAATATAATAACTAGCATGGCAAGATAAACAAGTGTAAGTAGCATGTATCAAGTGTCAAGTGAAACAAGTATCATGTAAACAAGTAACAACTATCCAGTATCATGTAAACAAGTATCAAGTGTCACGTATCAAGTAAACATGTAGCAAGTGTTGTGTATCAAGTATCATGTATCATGTAATCAAGTATCTAGTTTGCACGTGTCATGTTCAAGTATCATGTATCAAGTCTTGTAGTTATTACTATCTAAGTAGCACTTCATGCATTCCGGTTTTTACTATATGGTTGCTACATCAAACAGTTTTGCTTTAGATTTCATAGTGGACCATAGAGGGCAGTGTACTCAGGGACAAGTATCAAGCAATCGAGCTCCAAGCTCAAAGTATTATGTATCGTGTATCACGTGTCAAGTTATGCAAGTGGCAAGTAATCACGTGTCTTGCATGCAAGTGTCAAGTAATCACGTGTCAAGTATCATGTATCAAGTCATCACGTAGGATCGGTGGATCCCCTTCCGAGTACACGTTTCTGAATTATCCACTATTAGATCTTTCCCTTAAACCCTGGCTTGGTTATTTATTATTATTATCAAACAGGCATGTATGTGTGCAAAACATAGTAAGAATAACATGTCATGATCAAGTAACAAGTTCAGGTCAAAAAATAAACATGCATGGGTGAAAGACAATACACAAAAGAATAGAACAACGAGAATTCTAGTTCAGGACAGTAAGACAGTACTGCACTAAAACTGGGATTCTCGTTGCTAAAAACAAGCAAACATAGATCCGTCGAAAGTTCTAGAAAATAGACTCCCAGCGGAATCTAGCAAGAATATATAAGTCATATAGTATTTCACAAAAATATAACTCAAAACTGATTTGAATCCAGAAAACGTGTTCAGTCAGAAATCAGAAGATTGTATTCACGAACAGGAAAACAGCATGAAAACTCATTAATTAAATCCACAAAAAATCTGGGGTATTTTCCTATATGTATATTAACAGAAAATCAAGATTCATAATTTACCAAAAAAAATAGAGTAGTCAAGTAAAATCAGAAAACAGCGAGACACGACAGTTTTGTAAATCTAAATTCATAAACACTGTAGTACGAAAACAGCAATATCTCACAAACCACAAATCGAAATCCAAATCCGCTAAAAGGGTAATAAAATAGATACAATAAGATAACTTTAATATTCATAAATATTTTACAAACAACAAGTAGAAATAGGTCGAAAATTAGGTTCTTTACTAAACAGTATGAAAAATCATCTAGAATAGTAATTGTTTGAAAACATAGAACGGTTCGTAAAACTCATCAAATAAATCCATAAAAATTCTGGGTTAATCCCAATCAGGTCTAGAAGTATTGAGCAAAATTTCAGATCAAAATAATAATTTTAACATCACAATAAAAATAGATTACTCTTTAGAATTCATAGAAAATAAAATCTGAAAATCTTTCGACACCACTGTAGTAAAATAGACATAACCCACAACTCGTAAAACGGAACTGAGATCCGTCAAAAAGGTTGGAAAATAGTCAGAATTCTCTACAACTCATGTTTACAAAATATTTTCAAATACTGACCTTAATAGTGTCTAAAATACTGATCAAAATGAGAAAACCAGCAAAACTGTCGTGCACAAAATCCACTAGTTCATATGAAACTCACCCAAAATACAACCAAACATGAAATATAGTGTACTAGATTTCCAAGCAACATGGTATAGGGTATTTCACAAGTTCACAACAAGTCTACCACGAATAACACGAATGAGCACATGATATCATATGAACAACACGCATATATACAACAAGAAGTGGTCAACCCTAGGTTATTTCATGTTATGTATGTCGTGAGGCAACTATGGTCAAATCATCACTATAGAGAAAATATCAATAAGGGGATTCACACATAAATTTTCTCTAGAACCCAACTACACTGCAGACGGTATTTAGTACTTGTATTACACAAAGAAAAAAATACAAGTTACTTGACTTATAATCGACGATGAAAACGACTCCAAGCAAGAATAACGGGAATGGATTTCCGTCAACGAACTCGAACAAACACACGAACTCCTAAAGCGAGCAAAACCCATGAACACGACTACGAACCAAACATTCCAAGAATGAACGGACGAACTCCACGAGCACATGAACTAATGAACTCAACGAACCACAACTGGATATCACACGATATCAACTCCCGCACAACAAGAGAACAGCAGAACGGCGAGATGACGGCAACGACAACGGAGAACAACGGTGAGGGAAGCTCGCTGTGGCTGCTGCTTGCTGTCGGCGTCGGAGGAGAGCACGGTGGCCTGGGGTCGCGTTGGCTCGCTAGGCTGCATCGCTGCTGATTACGACCAGGGAGAGAACACAGGGAGACGGGGGGTCGGGAGGTGGTAAGCGGTAGGGGTTGAAGCAAGGAGAGCTCGGGATGGGGGGAAGGTCGGAAGTGGGTGCGGGAGAGGTGACAGGAGGAGCACGGAGACGAGGAGAGGGAAACGGACGACTAGGGTTTAGTCAGGATGGAAGACGGCTATGGGGTGCATGATGGGTTAAATATATATATGTGGGGGAAATGAGTATTGGGGTTTAGGAGTAGTGGAGGGGGTATAGTAGTTATCGGGTATGGGTAGTTATAGGGTAAAGTAAGTGGGTATAGTGAGGTGTATTGGGTTTTAGGATAATAATTAATGGGTATGGGTATAAAATAGTGTCCAATAGGGTTTAAGATGCTAAAAGATCCAAAACAAAGAATATAGGAGCAAACGAATAAAAAAAATAGGACATGAACAATAAAAATATTGGGAATCAAAATAATGGCCCGATCAAATGGAACGAAACAAAAGACGGACAAAGAATCAAGACATCAAATAAAAGAGACCAAAAGTAATAAAATGAATATATTGAAATTAGAATCCAATATACGGTCCAAAAAGAGATACAATAAGAGGAAAATACTCCAAGAAGAAAAATACACTAAAAATTACATAAAATCGAAAACAGGGGTTACAATCCTACCCACCTAACAAGAAGAATTTTGTTCTCGAAATTAAAACAAGAAGATACATAGGGTAACCCTAAGAACAAATAAAAAGAACAAAACAAAACTACTCAAACAAATGAGGAAACTTCTGCTGAATCTCCTCCTCCAGCTCCCAAGTTGACTCACCGAGCGAGTGAGGATTCCAAGCAACACAAACCAGCTTGATGACCTTATTCTTAAGCACTTTCTCCCGCCGATCCCCAATAGCAACTGGCGGAATCTCACAAGTCAAATTCGGCCGAACGGTCAACTCAGAATAGTTGATTACATGGCTCTCATCTCGGATATATCTCCTAAGTTGTGCGACATGAAAAACATCGTGCACTCCTGATAAAGCTAGCGGCAATGGAAGATGATAAGCCACCTTGCATTCTTGTTCCACAATATCAAATGGTCCAATAAATCTAGGGCTGAACTTGCCCCCACCACCAAACCGAATGACACCCCGCCAAGGCGATACCTTAAGAAAAACATGGTCACCAACCTCAAACTCCAATGCTCTTCGATAGACGTCGGCCCATCGCTTCTGCCTATCCTGAGCTGCCTGCAAATGCATCCTGATCTGAACCACCGCATCAACTGTCATGGTGATCAACTCTGGACCCAACAACTTTCTCTCACCAATGTCATCCTAACACACTGGTGATCTGCACTTCCGCCCATAGAGTGCCTCGATCAGTGCAGCTTTAAAACTGGCTTGAAAGCTGTTATTGTACGAGAACTCTACGATATGCAAATGGTCCTCCCATGATCCATCGAACTGAAGCATACTGGATCTCAACATGTCCTTAAGAATCTAGATGGTCCTTTCTGTCTGTCCATCAGTCTGGGAATGAAAAGCTGTACTGTACTTTAATTTACTCCCCAAACTGTTCTGAAGACTCTTCCAGAACTGAGATCTGAATCTCATATCCCTGTCCGATACAATACTGACTGGAACCCCATGAAGTCTGACAATATCTTGCATGTACCTCTCAGCTAGGCTCTCAATAGACTATCCGACACGAAAAGAAATGAAGTGAGCACTCTTCGTCAAACGGTCAACAATCACCCAAATGGCATTATGACCCTTAGGACTCCTTGGTAAAGCGGTCACAAAGTCCATAGTGATATGTTCCCACTTCCACTCCGGAATAGGAAGCGGTTGAAGAAGTCCAATGGTTCTCTGATGCTCTGCCTTAACCTGCTGGCAGATCAAACACTGAGCAACAAACCTAGCCACAGTCCCCCTTCATACCATGCCACCAGAAATGAAGCTTCAAATTCCGATACATCTTAGTACAGCCAGGATGGATGGAATAGGATGACTGATAGGCTTCCTCAAGCAACCACTGACGAACTTCACCCTTCGGGACACATAACCTAGACCCAAAATGAAGCGATCCATCAGCATGAATAACCATGTTCGTTCTGGACCCAGACTCAACCTCAACTCGAAAACCCTGCAACTGTGCATTACCAGCCTGCGCCTCTTTAATCTGATCAACAAGAGACGACTGAAGCTGGAGCACCAAACAACTTTGACCAGAACTCAGCAACAAAACATCCTATTCCAACCTCCGCATCTGCTCAATCAGATCCCTCTGCTGAGTCAAGAACATAACTGCCAGTCTTCTACTCAAAGCATCTAGCACCAAGTTCACTTTACCATGGTGGTACTGCAAACTGATGTCATAATTGGCCATAAGTTTCAACCAACGCCTTTGCCTCATGTTTAACTCCTTCTGGGTGAAGACGTACTTGAGACTTTTGTGGTCTGAAAAGATCTCCACTCGATCCCCAAGTAAATAATGTCTCCACAGCTTCAAAGCATAGAACACTACCGCTAACTCCAAGTCATGAGTCAGATAATTCTTCTCATGTGGCCTCAACTGCCTCGATGCATATGCAACAACTCGACCCTTCTGCATCAGAACTACTCCAAGACCTTTACTAGAAGTATCACAGTGAATTACAAATCCACCTGAACCATCTGGAATAGTCAACACAAGCGCTGACGTCAATCTGTTCTTCAACTCAACAAAAGCCACACCACACTCATCAGACCAACAAAACTTCTTATCCTTCCCAGTCAGCTTAGTCAACGGTCTTGCTATCTTTAAAAAATCTTGGACGAATTTCTGATAATAGCCAGCTAAACTGAGAAAACTCCTGACTTCTGATACTGACTTGGGAATAGGCCAATCCTTCACAGCCTCAACCTTGGCTGGATCTACAAAAATACCATTGCCTGAGATAATGTGCCCCAAGAATGAAACCCTGTCGAGCCAAATCTCACACTTGCTGAGTTTCCCATAGAGTTGATTCTCTCTCAAAGTCTACAGAACCACTCTAAGATGCTCAGCATGATCTTCCCAATTCCGAGAATACAACAAAATATCATCAATGAAGACCACCACAAATCTATCCAAGAACTGAGAAAAGACCTGGTTTATAAGACTCATGAATACAGCAGGTGCGTTTGTAACCCCGAACGGCAGCACAAGATACACATAGTAGCCATATCTGGTCCTGAAAGCAGTCTTCTGTACATCAGTTGCCTTCACTTTGACTTGATGGTAACCAGAACGAAGATCCAACTTCGAGAAAATAGCAGCCCCACTCAACTGATCAAATAAATCATCGATCCTAGGCAACAGATACCGGTTCTTCACAGTAACACGGTTTAGTTCCCGATAATCCACGTACAATCAACGACTACCATCCTTCTTGTTGGAAAAAAGAACTGGAGCACCCCAAGGTGAAACACTAGGTCTGATGAATCCCAAATCAAGCAACTTCTGAATCTGCACCTTAAGTTCTGCTAACTCAACCGGTGCTATCCTGTAGGAACTCTTCGATATAGTCGCCGTACCCGACTGAAATTCAATACCGAACTCCACATCCCTATCAGAAGGTAAGCCAGGAAACTCCTCAGGAAAAACATCCAGGAAATCCCGCACTACTTGAGGCACAGCCTTACAGCCTGAATGCAATTCCATCGTACAAACCTCCTAATCAACTGCAGTTCGGCCAAGGCACATCTCCCTGGCATGGAACTCAAACTCTGCATGATCTGGAATCCGGAAAATAACTTTCTTGGCACGACAATCAATAATGGCATGGGTTTCACCCAACCAATCCATACCCAGAATGATGTCGAATCCTGAATTCCTAATTACAATCAGATTGGCTTTGAAATCTGCGCTACCAATAATCATGGGACACTGCCTGCACTCTTGAGAACAAATAAAAACTCCACCACCTATCACAATGTTCTAAGCCTCAGACATGTTGCTACACTCCAACTGATGGCGAGCCACAAATCGAGATGAGACAAAAGAATGGGTTGCCCCGGAATCAAAAAAGAACATGAGCAGAAAAGAGCAAATAAGGACAACACCTAAGATAGAAAAAGAGACAAGGAAAAGAATGATTGAACAAGGGTGAGGAAAAACAAAGGAAAGATAAATATGAAAGAATAAAGCAAGAGAAATGAAGAGACAAAAGAGGAACAACAAAAACAACAAAAACAACAAAAGCAAAATATACCTACAACAATACCCTCAGTTGACTCAACATCAGCAGCAGTCAGGTTGAAAGCCTGACCTCTCCTGGGAGCAGCGGTCCTCTGACCAACAATCTGGCGCTGCAGAGGAAGGGTTGGCCTGACTGGACCACGAGCTGGAGCAACTTGATGAACTGGATCCCTGGCTGGAAGAGCCAACTGCGGGCAGTCCCGCATTGAATGGTCAGTAGCACCACATCCAAAATAGCGACGATTGGCACATCGGCAATCTTTGCGCTCATGCCCAGGAAGTCCGCAAAAGTCACAAAAACCAACCTTCAGAGGACACGCAGCAGAGTAAGGAGCTGCTATGACCAGAGGGGCTAGGAGAGGCCTCCGAATAGGCCCACCAGAAGGCCTAGCAACCGAGTGTGGAATAGTCCGCTGAGAAGGAGTCAATCCACCATGGGCCTTCTCCTGAGCTCGAGCTGCCTCAAGAGCCTCAGCATAAGTACGCAAGCGAAGAGAGACAAGCTGCACTTGATGTCTCGCTCAAGCCCCAAAATGAATCTACGAACCCTATCCTTTTCGTTTGCCACAAGAACAGCAGCGAAGCGGCTAAGTCTAGTAAATTCAGCTGCGTACTCATCCACAAACCTGGAGCCCTGTTTCAAGAAAGTCTGATGTTACGAAATTGCATAGACAATATGTAGCAAAATTCCATTACTAGAAATAACGACCAACCTATTTTAGAGCCAAGAACTATTGCTCCATCACAACTCTAGTGCTGCTATGAAAGAACTTCTCCAAGCAGCTCCTAGTGAAAGTGGCCCAAGTGATCGGTCGTCGAGCCTTTCGGACTCGGACCTCCACCAAATATGAGCCAGGTTCACCAACTGGATGGCCGCCACATCCACTCGATCTGTATCTACCACTCTAGCTGCCAATAGTAGTTGGTCAGTCCGAATCAACCACTGTTATGCCTCCAAAGGCATCTCAGTGCCTGAAAACCTGTCAGGATGCAGCCTCATGAAGTCTGTGATCATACCCGAATGGGGAGGAAGAGCTACCTGCATAGGCACAGCGGGCAGTAGAACCCGAGCAGCTTCCAAAGCAGCCATCACCAAGTCACCGTGGTTATTCTGCATATTAATCAACCGTTCCAACACAGTGGTGACAGCCTCAAACCCTGGTTTCTTATCCTGAAGACGAGAAGTAGAACCTCTACGAGCCATAGTCTGAACAAAACCAAAAACAATTAGCATCCAGATCAAAGTTAATTTATAATTCATTTATGTATGCATGGTTGGTGAAATGTTGAGCCAATCCCAGATCGAGCCAAGCATGTCTAATATATTAGGCAACTAATACATTAGCCAAACCTAGTTCTCTGATACCACTAAAAACTGTCATGCCCTGCTTTTCCAAAGAGAATACGGAATACGGATACGTGACTAAGCCCAGCGAATGATTTTCATAATCCATAAACTGTTCGGAAACTTTACAACATTTTAGAAGAATAATCAGAGTTGAAAGCAGAGAATCAACCAAGCATGCACATATGAATCAAAATACCAACAAGAATACTTGAAACAAAATATATTATAATTTTAAATAATCTAGATCTGAATAAGTCAATTACCTGGGTCACATTGTCCAAATACAAAATAAATCCAAGTAATCAAGTACAATTGCTCAAAACAAGCAACAAGAATCTAATAATAGCAAAATTCGATACTAATATCTCATATCGCCAACTCCATTTGGCAGCTGATCATTCTGGTATGCAATTAAATAAATTGCAGGAATAAGAAAAAGGAAACAAACTCTTGTCAATGCAAGTTACGGGCCGCTTGTAGTGCAGGACACAAGTACATGGGAAAAGATAGACAAATAGCATGGAATAGGCATGGTAACAAAATATAATAACTAGCATGGCAAGATAAATAAGTGTAAGTAGCATGTATCAAGTGTCAAGTGAAACAAGTATCATGTAAACAAGTAACAACTATCCAGTATCATGTAAACAAGTATCAAGTGTCAAGTATCAAGTAAACATGCAGCAAGTGTCGTGTATCAAGTATCATGTATCATGTAATCAAGTATCTAGTAGGCACGTGTTATGTTCAAGTGTCATGTATCAAGTCTTATAGTTATTACTATCTAGGTAGTATGCATTCCGATTTTTACTACATAGTTGTTACATCAAACAGTTTTACATTAGATTTCATAGTAGACCATAGAGGACAGTGTACTCCGGAACAAGTATCAAGTAATCCAACTCCAAGCTCCAAGTATCATGTACCATGTATCACGGGTCAAGTTGTGCAAGTGTCAAGTAATCAAGTGTCTTGCGTGCAAGTGTCAAGTAATTAAGTGTCATGTATCATGTATCAAGTCATCACGTAGGATCGGTGGATCCCCTTCCGAGTACACGTTTCTGAATTATCTACTATTAGATCTTTCCCTTAAACCCCGGCTTGGTTATTTATTATTATTATCAAACAGGCATGTACGTGTGCAAAACATTGTAAGAATAACATGTCATGATCAAGTAACAAGTTAAGGTCAAAAGATAAATATGCACGGGTGAAAGACAACACATAAAAAATTAGAACAACGAGAATTCTAGTTCAGAACAGCAAGACAATACTACACTAAAACTGGGATTCCCGTTGCTACAGACATGCAAACCTGGATCTATCGAAAGGTCTAGAAAATAGACTTCCGACCGAATTCAGAAAGTATATATAAGTCATATAGTATTTCACAAAAACATAACTCAAAACTGATTTGATCCAGAAAACGTGTTCAGCCAGAAATCAGAAGATTGTATTCACGAACAGGAAAACAGCATGAAAACTCATTAATTAAATCCACGAAAAATTTGGGGTATTCCCCTATATGTGTAGTAACATAAAATCAAGTTTCATAATTTTCCAACAAAATAAGAGTAGTCAAGTAAAATCAGAAAACAGCGAGACACGACAGTTTTGTAAATCTGAAATCATAACTCATAAACCATAAATCGAAAACCAAATCCGCCAAAAGAGTAATAAAATAGATACAGTAAGCTGACTTTCATATTCATAAATATTTTACAAACAGCAAGTAGAAATATGTCGAAAATCAGGTTCTTTACTGAACAGTATGAAAAATCTGCTAGAATAGTAGTTGTTTGAAAGCATAAAATGGTTCGTAAAACTCATCAAATAAATCTATAAAAATTCTGGGTTAATCCCAATCAGGTCTAGAAGTACTGCAAAAAATTTCAGATCAAAATAATAATTTTAGCATCACAATAAAAATAGATTACTCTTCAGAATTCATAGAAAACAAAATCTGTAAATCTTTCGACACCACTGTAGTAAAATAGACATAACCCACAACTCGTAAATCGAAACTGAGATCTGTCAAAAGGGTTGGATAATAGATAGAATTCTCTACAACTCATGTTCACAAAATATTTTCAAATACTGACCTTAATAGGGTCTAAAATACTAATCAAAGTGAGAAAACTGGCAAAACTGAAAATATTCTTCATGCACAAAATCCACTAGTTCATATAAAACTCACCCAAAATACAACCAAACATTAAATATAGTGTACTAGATGTCCAAGCAACATGGTATAGGATATTTTACAAGTCCACAATAAGTCTACCACGAATAACACGAACGAGCACATGATATCATATGAACAACACGCATATACAACAAGAAGTGGTCAACCTTAGGTTATTTCATGTCATATATGTCATGAGGCAACTATGATCAAATCATCACTATAGAGACAATATCATCTAGGGGATTCACACACAAATTGTTTCTAAAACCCAACTACACTACAGGCGGTATTTAGTACTTGTATTACAAAAAGAAAAGAATACAAGTTACTTATAATCGACGATGAAAATGACTCCAAGCAAGAATAACAGGAACAGATTCCCGGCAACGAACTCGAACGAACACACGAACTCCAAAAGCGAGCAAAATCCACGAACACTACTTCGAACCAAACACTCTAAGAATGAACGGACGAACCCCACGAGCACACGAACTAATGAACTCAACGAACCACAACTCAATATCACACGATATCGACACCCGCACAACAAGAGAACAGCAAAATAGTAAGATGAATAGCAAGGGAAGCTCGCTGCGGCTGCTGCTTGCTGTCAGCCTCGGAGGAGAGCACGGTGGCCTGGGGTCGCGTTGGCTCGCTGGGCTGCGTCATTGCTGATTACGACCAGGGAGAGAACACAGGGAGACGGGGGGTCGGGAGGTGGTAAGCGGTAGGGGTTGAAGCAAGGAGAGCTCGGGATGAGGGGAAGGTCAGAAGTGGGTGCGGGAGAGGTGACAGGAGGAGCACGAGGACGAGGAGAGGGAAACGGACGACTAGGGTTTAGTCAGGATGGAAGATGGCTACGGGGTGCATGACGGGTTAAATATGTATATGTGGGGAAATGAGTATTAGATTTTAGGAGTAGTGGAGGCGGCACAGTAGTTATCAGGTCTGGGTAGTTATAGGGTAAATTAAGTGGGTATAGTGAGGTGTATTGGGTTTAGGATAATAATTAATGGGTATGGGTATAAAATAGTGTTCAATAGGGTTTTAAGATGATAAAAGATCCAAAACAAGGAATGTAGGAGCAAACGAATTTAAAAAAAGGACATGAACAATAAAAATATTGGGAATCAAAATAATGGTTCGATCAAATGGAACAAAACAAAAGACGGACAAAGAACCAAGAATTCAAATAAAAGAGACCAAAGATAATAAAATAAATATATTGAAATTAGAATCCAATATACGGTCCAAAAAGAGATACAATAAGAGGAAAATACTCCAAGAAGAATAATACACTCAAAAAAAAAAATACATAAAATGAAAAACATGGGTTACAGTAATGCTCAATCCCTTTGCTCTGGTGGCCACGGACCTTACCCCTACATACACTTTTCCTTCCAATCAAAGTACAATCCACCTCCAAGCAACTCACAGAAGTTGACGCCGATTTCTGACTCTCCTTCCTAAGTGCATCCTCCTCCAATCCCTTGATCATACCTGCTATGAAAAACTTCTCCTTGGTAGATTTCTCATCTAGCATGGTTATTATGTTGGATGAATTTGGTGATGAATCAATCGAGTTGGAACCCCTTAGATCATCTGCGTTGAATGTCCTCAGTTCAGATAACTCCATATTGAACTCCACTACATGATCTAGAAGAGCGGTACTTTCCTTCATTGAGAAATCCCACAACATTCTTTGCCGGTACATCCGACCTTGTGATGACGATCCCGAGTAGTCAGTTCTAAATCTTGCCCAAAGACTCGCCGTGCTTCTCCTATACCTGACTTCGCTTGTCGATGACAACCGAATTAAACCCAAGGCTTCTGAACATATCTTCTTCCACTTCTCCTGCTTTGTGCCGATTGGTCTCCCTTTATCTCCTTCTAGGACTAGATCCAAGTCCTGTTGAACCGATGCTTCATTCATGTCCACCTTCAAGAGATCAAAGTTGATCTTGCCTTTGAACCGCTTGATCTTCGTGATCCGATCTGCCATCTTCTCCAAGGAACTCGAATAAACTCTTGAACCCAAAGCTTTGATACCAATTGTTAGGAATTTTTACCGAAATTCCCCCTTAGGATCTTGTTGAGTTATTCGATGCAATCAACACAAACTACCAAGCACACATAAGATCTTACCAAACACACCAAAGCATACAAATTTATTCCGGTTGGGGGCTTTCGCATTAATCCGGGGGAGAAGAAACCCAAGATGTTATTCAACTAGAGAAGAGACAAGAATATTACAATTCTCACCATGACCCTCTCTCAAGCCTCCCCAGCAAGTACTAGTTATTTACAATTAGAGAATCACTCAATCTCTCATTCAATGAAGTACTCTTTCTCTTTCTTTCAATGGAGGCCAATAACAACAATATATAGAGATCTAGAGAAAACCTAGTTTGATATCTTGATACAATAGACTTTGGATATTCCTGAAGAGATAACCCTACGATAAGAGCCGGCAGATCTGACTTGAAGAGCAAGTTGGGCTTCTCACGAATCACCAAGATTCGACCCAAATAATCCATCAGCTCCGCTCGCGATCGACTGCACCACAAGGTCGGTCGACTGTCCCCCTGTCGAGAACTTCTGCAGAGTTGGGCGGTCGACCGCACCCCATGTACGATTGGCTGCGTAGTCGATCGCAACTCCACCTGCTGCTGCTGACTGTTTTCCTTGCTTCCACTCCGTCTCCGATCGTCTCGATTCCTCCATCGTCTCATTGTCTTCTTATCCCACATAGTATGCAAGACATAAACCCAATGGGGGGGGGAATTATTCGAAAAACAAAGTATCCACTTAAGGTCAAGGTTTTTATGTGGCATGCAGTCAATAATGCCATTTTGTCTAAGGTGAGCTGGCAACTTAGAACATCCTGTTGGATGTTAGGTGCCCTAGATGTCTCTTAGAGGAAGAGGACACACCATATTTTTATAGGTTGCCTTAGGGCTAACATTGCATGGGAGTTGGTGTGTCTAAGTATCGGTTTTAGTCATATGCCAGAGTCAATAAGCACATTAGGGGGGGAATTGCAAACGAATAATTTGAGGAGTAAGGATATGTGGTATTGGGATTTGGCGGTTGCATCTGCTTTGTAGACCTTGAGATAATTGAATACTTTCCGCCATGTTAGGTAAAATTCTATCTAATATAGATGAATGTGTTGGTAAAACAGGGCAAAGGAAGAGACCCAGGATCGATGGGGCTTTGCATGGAGCATAATGAAATAATTTGCAAGCATACAAAATCGCAATAAGTAGTATAGTTTAAAATAAAATAGTGTCAAATTCATAATGATAAATTATTTTATTGAATACCGAAATTTATCAAATTATCTACTATTTGGATAATCGAAAATTTGATTAAAAACAATAACTAAATTAAACTAAACCAAAAGAAAACTAAACTAACTAAAAAGAACGAAATCTAAATTTTAAAGTTTATTAATAGCGAAACTAACTCTAGGGCATTTGATTTTACCTAGCTAATCTCACACAAAACATAATTTCCTGAAACTCAAAACTCTACTCTTCCAAGTTGTAGACTAAAATCTCTTGATTATTCAATGTCTTCTCGCGAATAACACCACAACAAATATCCCCAACTAATAATTCGTCACATCTCTATGCGAATTTAATTATTTGAATATTCATTAAGTTCTACAGATTTCTTTACAATCACATTAATTGTGGTAAATTATCTCTAATTTTGCTCAATCAATGGTGTTCAATTCTATGTATCTAAATCATAAGTTACCTCTCGGCATCCTTCATGATTCAATAAATCAAACAATAGTTTGTCAAACAATTGTAAGCATTAAGAATAAAAATTAAACACACAACCATAGAAAAGTAGAAGAATAAAGTAATAATGAAATTCTAATTGTGTTTTAAAAGCTAGGCTACATCGAAGCCCTAGAAAAATAAAATTATTTCATAGCAAATTTGAAACTAACAAATATTTTATTAGATTGCATAATGAAAAGTAGAAGAGAAGAAAGAACTCTAGACGATCATGACGAACACTATGGCTCTTGCTCTCCAATGGTGTAATGAGTCGTCTCTTCCAATTCTCTTAGCCTCCAAGATACTTGCTCATTCCTTAGAATTCTCATCAGCATCTATATATAGCACCCCAACGAATCCCTAAAAAGATATATACAAATACAGCCCATTGGACCCGAAACTCGCATTAAAACATCAGCACCGACACAGCACCGACACAATTGACTGTAACTTTGGTCGGTCGACCGTTCATGTCCTTAAAGTGTGCATGGTTTCAACAGTGAGTGGGACGATCTGGTGTGCGGTCGGTCTGGTGTGCGGTCAACTGTCAACTTGCTGTTTTCTGCATGCAGCTATAGAAAATTGATTTTTCTGGAGCTACAGAACTCTGTTTGTGACGTATGAATACTCGTTTCTGGTGTGCGGTCGGTCTGGTGTGCGGTCAACTGCCAACTTGCTGTTTTCTGCATGCAGCTGTAGAAAAAATGATTTTCTGGAGCTACAGAACACCGTTTGTGACATATGAGTACTCGTTTCGAAGAAGACTCGACAACCAACATCTTTGATTTAGAAAAGAAGTTCATATTCTCCCATTCTCATGTTCAAAACATCCATAAAAGTTCTAGGTGTTGTTATAGCAGCTTTTTTGCATTACTTTCTGTCTTCTCCTTCTCCAACTCCAAGCCCCGTGACTTCGTGTGTATTTGATTCCATAATCATATAATCTATCTCATTCCTTCAATAACAAATAAATAAATGAAATTAAGTAGAAAGAAGATGAAATTCAAAGAAATAACTGCGAACTCACAATTTTTATGTGCAAAAAGAGTATAAATCAGGTATAAATTACACTCATCAAATATCCCCAAACTTAAGATTTTTCTTGTCCTCGAGCAAGAATGGAAAACCACAAATAAAATAATAGTTATAATATTAGGCTCAACTCATCACACCCAAAGGACTTATCATTCAAGCACCAAATCTTTAACTTAATACATAAACAATAGCAAAGAAAGAAAAACTAAGCATACTCACTTTCTCTGGTGCAATTATTCATATATATAATTTCAAACCTAATTAAATTTTTCATACAATTAACACAACTATATCATGTAACAACTCCATCTATGATCACCTCTTCTCACTACTACAAACCGAGTAGCAAGCTAGAGTTTTTTTCCTCTCTCTCTCTGTAAGTTGTCACTTGTCTTTTGATGCGAATGCAAATATTTGTGATGGATTCACCCGGTTACTCAACAAGTCACACACTTATAGTGCTTTGCATACTCATATTCCAAGTTGTCGTTTGACGTAAATGTAAACATTGGTGATGAATAACCATAGTTACTAAGCAACTCAAAACATTGGAGTAGATAAAACATTATTTATTCAATTATTCATTCATTATCACTCTATTTATTTAAACCCTGTTTAGGACTAGATAAAAAGGGATAATCACAAGACAAGCATCACACTCATTTTTTACGCATAATCGCATAACTTTCACAATTTTGTAAGAAATTTTGAACTTCAATAATCCTGTTAAAAAAGTATGCTTAATCTTGGTTTATAAGATATTTCTTATCCTAAATCCAAAAAAAATGCAATGGTTTATCACAATAAAGAACCCAAAAGTGTAATGGTAAACATAATTTAAGTCCCCCATACATACATACATACATACACACACACATATATATATATATATATATATATATATATATATATATATATATAGAGAGAGAGAGAGAGAGAGAGAGAGAGAGAGAGAAATGCTCCATTGAAAACGCTAGTGTAGCATTGAAAACGTGAAAACAACCTTGGCCGTTGTTGTGAGTGTGTGTGTTTTCACGAGTTTTCACAACATTTGCATTTTCAATGGAGCATTGCTCGTATGTGTGTGTGTGTGTGTGTGTGTGTGTGTGTGTGTGTGATGCTCGGTTGAAAATGGGTTTGTTTTCACCAAGTTGAAAAATAAAGATCTGAGCCATTGGATCACTCTCGATCATGATCAACGGCTCAGATCGAAGCTCGCTCAACGCTCCCACTAAGAGCCCCTAAGAGCGGGCGGAATTTTTGGTACTTCACGCCAAAAATGCTTCGGACTTGGTATTTTTTTGGCGTGAAGTTTTTTTGCAAAAATTTATACTTAGGCCGTTGTTGGGAACAATGGCCTGGGATGTTTTTTTAATAAATAAAAAATTCAACCTAGGCCGTTATTCCCAACAACGACCTAGGTATGTACAAGTATTTTTCCAAACACTTGCACATACTCAGATCGGCATCTCCCTCACAACTCTCTCTCTCGCTACTGGAGCTCGTGAAACCCATTTTCTAAACCCTAGCTCTCTCTATCTCTCGATCAGAAAATCCTAGCTCTCCCTTGCTCGTTGCTTCTCACTCAATCTCTCCCTCTTCTCACTTTCTTGTCCTTTTCCTTTGAAGATCCCGATTACAAAAAACCCTAACCCATACGAAATCTCCCCAACCCTAAAACCCTAATCCTAAATAAATTAGCCAAATCTTACTCCCCTTCCTTTCTTTACGGTAGCGTGAGGAGTGGAAGTAGATAAGTCATATCTGTGTAATAAAGTCGGGTCATCGCCGAGTCAACATAGTGATGGTAGACGGAGAACAACCTGTAGAACGGGTTGCAAGGCTTGCATTTGTGTAAATTAAATTGAACGAAGCAAGTAATACGTAGGTTTGATGTACAGTTTCAGTATGTTAGATATTGATGCCATAATTTGGCTTTTTTTTGGTAAGATTTGTTGTTAATTTTGCAAAAATTGTTAGGACTCAGGTGTTATTGTTTTGTGTTGATTGTTAATTTTGTTGGTGTTGTTTTTTTTGAGTTGTTATTGGTGTTAGTGTTGTCGTTAATTGTACATGTTGGTGGGATTCAAGTGTAACTGTGTGTAGAAGTTTTTTTGAGAATGTTGTGTAGCAGCCTGAAGCTGCTGTGTTCACTTTTTATTTTATTTTTATTTTATTTTTTTAACCTAGGCCGTTGTTAAAGATAACGGCCTTAGTTGAAGACAAAGTCTTTTGTGTAGAACTCACAAAAAATCCAAATTTTGTTTTTAAAACTAAGGTCGTTGTTGTAGCCGTTGTCTACAACAACGGCCTAGGTTTTAGCCAAAATATTGGGGGTTGCTCTATGTTTTGGCCAAACCAAGAAAGGAAATAAGTCAGAGAGCAAATTTTTTTTTTCTAAACAACAACGGCCTAGGTTATAGCAAAAAATTTGAATTTTTTTGTTGCTCTCTGACTTGCCCAAGCTAATATGTAGCAACAAGTCAGAGAGCAACATTTTTTTTAAAGATAGACAACGGCCTAAGTTTTAGAAAAAAATTGGAATTTTTTATTTGCTCTCTGACTTGCCCAAACTAAAAGGAGCAACAAGTCAGAGAGTAACCAATTTTTCCTTTTAAAACTAAGGTCGTGGTCTCCAACAACGGCCTAAGTTATATGAAAAATATAGTAATTTTTTGGGTTGCTCTCTGTCTTGGCTAAGCCAAAAGGAGCAACAAGTCAGAGAGAAATTTTTTTTAAAAGCTAAATCTAAGTCGTTGTCTCCAACAATGGCCTAGGTTATAGCAAAAAAATTAAATTTTTGGGTTGCTCTCTGACTTGCCCAAGCTAATATGTACCAACAAGTCAGAGAGCAACAATTTTTTTTTAAAGCTTAGGTCGTTGTCTCTAACAACGGCCTACGTTTTTTAAAAAATTGAAATTTTTGATTTACTCTCTGACTTGGCCAAGCTAAAAGGAGCAACAAGTCAGAGAGCAACCAATTTTTCTTTTTAAAACTAATGTCGTTGTCTCCAACAACGGCCTAAGTAATATGGAAAAAATTATGGGTTTTTGGGTTGTTCTCTGACTTGGCCAAGCTAAAAGGAGCAATAAGGTAAAGAGCAACCAATTTTTTTTTAAGCTAAGGCCATTGTCTCCAACAATGGCCTTTGTTATATGAAATTTTGCAAAAACAAAATTATGCTTTAAACAACTGTCTCTCCACTTACGAACAGTGTCTCTCGAACTCTACACAAAAGACATTCATATGCTTGTATATCCGTTATATATTTTATTAATTTCCATTTTTAGCCACCTAACTAACCAATATACAATCGTTAGGTTAAATGTTATAAAAAAATACCAGAAAATAAAAGATGATCTTTTCATTCATAAAAATCAATTTTTTAAATATATTTTTACCCCTAATATGTAATTTCTTCTGGACATATGCGTGTACCTATCCAGTTTAACACCTAACCCCTAACCATACCCCCTTAAACCCATAATATTTCAGTTAGGGTTATGGTAAGGTTATGGTTAATGTTAATAGGGGTTAGGATAGGGTTAGGGTAAGGTAGGGTTATGGTAGGTTGCGGTAAGTGTAGGGTTATGATTAGGGTTATGGTAGGGTTACGGGTGAGTGTAAGGTTATGAGTAGGGTTACAGGTGAGTGTATGGTTTACTAGGGTTATGGTAGCGTTCGGGTGAGTGTAGGGTTATGAGTATGTGTGTAGACATGGGCCAAAAATTAAACAATACAAAATTTATGAATTCTTCGATGTATAAAATTATTATTTTATTTGTTCATGTTGACGTATAATGTTGACGTATAATAATTTACGAATTCTTGGATGTATAATATTATAATAACAAACTACCACATATTCATATTTGAATTTTTTTTTAAACTTGAACAGATAAAATAATAATATTACACTAACCCGTAACCCTACCATAATCCTACTCATAACCCTCCACTAACCCGTAACCCTACCATAACCCTAGCTTACCCTAACCATTTCCTAACCCCTGTTAACACTAATCTTAACCTTACCCTAACCGTAACTGAAATATTATGGGTTTGGGGGGTATGGTTAGGGGTTAGGTGTTAAACTGGATAGGTATACGCATTCTAGAAGAAATTACATATTAGGGATAAAAATATATTTAAAAATTGATTTTCCGAATGAAAAGATCATCTTTTATTTTCTGGTATTTTTTTAATATTTAACCTTAACAATTGTATATTGGTTAGTTAGGTGGCTAAAAATTGAAATTAATAAAATATATAAACGATATACAAGTATATGAATGTCTTTGGCATACAGTTCGAGAGACACTGTTCGTAAAGAGTGGAGAGACAGTTGTAAAAAGCAAAAACAAAATTCAAAATTTCATATAACAAAGGCCGTTGTTGAAGACAACGGCCTTAGCTTAACAAAAAATTGGTTGCTCTCTAACTTGTTGCTCCTTTTAGCTTGACCAAGTTAGAGAACAACCCAAAAACCCATAATTTTTTCCATATTACTTAGGCCGTTGTTGGAGACAACGGCCTTAGTTTTTTTTTTAAAAATTGGTTGCTCTCTAACTTGTTGCTCCTTTTGGCTTGGCCAAGTCAGAGAACAACCCAAAACCCATAATTTTTTTCACTTAGGTTGTTGTTGGAGACAACAGCCTTAGTTTTAAAAAGAAAAATTGGTTGCTCTCTAACTTGTTGCACCTTTTAGCTCGGCCAAGTCAGAGGGCAAATAAAAAATTCCAATTTTTTTCTAAAATGTAGGCCGTTGTTGGAGACAACGGCCTAAGCTTTAAAATATATATATATATATATATATATATATATTGCTCTCTGGCTTGTTGATATTAGCTTGGGCAAGTCAGAGAGAAACCCAAAAAATTCAAATTTTTTGTTATAACCTAGGCCGTTGTCGGAGACAACGGTCTAGGTTTAGCTTTACAAAAAATTTGCTCTCTGACTTGTTGCTCCTTTTGGCTTGGCCAAGACAGAGAGCAACCCAGAAAATTACAATATTTTTCATATAACTTAGACAGTTGTTGGAGATAACGGCCTTAGCTTAAAAAAAAAAATTGTTGCTCTCTGACTTGTTGCTACATATTAGCTTGGGCTAGTCAGAGAGCAACCAAAAAAAATTCAAATTTTTTGCTATAACCTAGGCCGTCCAACAACGGCCTAGGTTTAGAAGGAAAAAAAAATTTCTCTCAGGCTTGTTGCTCCTTTTGGCTTGGCCAAGATAGAGAGTAACCCAAAAAATTACAATATTTTTCATACAACTTAGGCCGTTGTTCTAGACAACAGCCTTAGCTTTAAAAAAAATTGTTGCTCTCTGACTCGTTGCTACATATTAGCTTGGGCAAGTCAGAGAGCAACCCAAAAAATTCAAATTTTTTGCTATAACATAGGCCTCCAACAACGGCCTAGGTTTAGAAAAAATTTGCTCCTTTTCGATAAGCCAAGACAGAGGGCTACTGATCAAAAAAAAAATTTAGACATAGAACCTAGGTCGTTGTTTTCAACAACGGCCTAAATTTAAAAAAAAATTTAATTACAATTTAATGCAGCAGCTACAGCTGCTACACTACATTCTCCAAAAAAAACTACATACAATCCCATCAGCTACATTCTCCAAATAAAATTCTACATACAATCTCCAACAAAAAAAACTACATTCTCCAAAAAAAAAAAAACAATAACAACAAAATTCACAATTATCACATAATAACAACTACATCAATAACAACTAAAACTAACCATATCTCAGCAACAACCACAACAAGTTCTATCAATTACGTTCAACAAAAAAAAAATTGTACTCCAAAAAAAAGGTATCGGGAAACACTCAAGCACCGAGTGTGTAAGTTTGTGGTGCTCGCCTCTTCCGAGCAGGTTGTCATCGCCGGATTGGGGATGACGCCGATGCAATTTCTTCTTTTTCTCCGTCCTTTTGTATGTCTCCAACAACACTTTCTTGATGCTCTTCTTCTTCTTCTTCTTCTTGAGGTGGAGATGTAGCTTGATATTGGCGTTGTTGCCCCGGGCCAGATAACCTACCCCTCACGCTCTTATGTCGCTGTTTACGTACGGATTTATCCAAATAACGGTTCAAAGCTTCACCCTCTCCCAAAACATCTAAATTGCTACGACATGAAGAGAGCATCTTCTGAGCAAACTTCTTCATAGATTGGGCAACGTTACTTTTGAGTACCTGCGCGAATTCTTTTGCCAAGTTCCATGTTTTATCGATCTAAAACAAAAACAAAAAATATATTAAACACATTCGAATTCGTAAACAATTTAATCACTTTAAAAATAAGGAAATTTCAATAAAATTTAAACATTATACTCACCAATGTACGTATAGATGACGCCTTCGGTGGAACATGGGTTGTAAACTAGAATACGCGGGTGGTGGATCAATCTCTCTCTCCTCAATTGGTACTTAAATACCAGCAGGTAGTTCTGTATTGGAATAGATGTACAAACGTGTAATAGATCTGTACCATTCCATGTACTTCGTTTGCTGCTTGCCATCGTACGGTGGAACATCAACAATTACGAGTTCAAACCGTCGCTCATTCCATTCTACAACATGAACACGGTGGAAACCTGCCCAATCATGGGTAGGCATACGACTGGTACCCCTCACAGCGTGTAACTCAAAGTTGTATAGGTTTGCGCATATGTTGGGTAGATTTTGTTAAAGTCCGAATTGCCAAAGGACTCTGTCCGACCGCGGATGCTCCACTATACCAAAGTTGATGAGTGGAATCATCGTCATCCATAACTGCGACATGGTCTTGCACACTGGTGGTAGTCTTCCCACCCACTCGGATGTATACGGCACCCAAATCACAAACTCTTCTCCTAGTTGGTCGAGCTCGTCTTTGTAGTAAGTTAGTACACCTTTTGGGTTGTTTCTATAACTCCATTTACCTGCTCAATATACACCTAAGGGTGCTAACATATCAACATTTGGTGCTTCGGCCATCCAACGGTCCGTCGGTCTCGTAATTCGGAACGACCCAAGTGTAGACGCTCCCATGACCAAATCTGTAACAAGACTATTGGATCGGTCATCTCGGTTCCATCTAACGCAACCGAACACAACGTCCTGTACAACGTTGCTATCGCACAACTTCTCCAGCTGTACCAACCCGCTAAGCTTAGGTCGGCGAGCAATCGTAGATACATAAGCGGTACGGTATCTCCGGATGAGTTAGGAAAGAGAACCCCTCCAAGCACCATTAGAATGTACGCTCTTGTGTAGCACAGTACATCATGGTCGGTCGATGCATCGTTCAACCTCCCTTCAAAATTTTTCTTCAACCAAGATAGTCGGATTGATTGTCCAACAAAAATAGCCCTATCTTTCGCATCCTCCTCATCAAACTCTGCACCGAGGAGTTCATTACACAGCTCTATCTTATCAAAGTTTATATCACCGGTCATGGCCATCCCATCTATTGGAAGACCGGAGATCATCGCAATATCCTATAGCATCACCGTCATCTCTCCGACTGGTAGATGGAAGGTGTGCGACTCTAGCCTCCATCGCTCAACGAGTGCTGCAAGAAGTGCTCGGTCGAGTTTCACCTGATCCATCATACTGATTTCGTAGAAACCGGCCGGAACTAGGTACTCGACAATACGTGGATGCACCGTTATAGTCTCGTGAGTGCGGAAATCACACCTCCGCGTCGTCCCACCCCACACTGCCACGGATCTATGATGGTCTTGCAAGGTGAGTTCACCTTCATATATTGGTCCTGGACCTTATTTTGTTGCCGAAGAGGATGCACCAACCTACACCAACACATTGTAAAATTATTATTAGTGTAGTAACAATATCACTATATACAAAATTCACAATACAAATTAATAGTTCTCTTAATTCTGTAGAATGTTCGTCCCGACCACTAAGAGATGACCTTCCGGTTCCCCTTGTTCTAACCATTTCTCTGTAAGAAAGTTTGCATATATAAAAAAATTTGTTCACAAAAAATTGGCATATATATAGATACAAAACAAAAATACGTCAGACAACCACAAAAATAACTTTCAAAAAATACCAAACTTTTCAATTGGGTCTAAATTACTGCACACAAGCCACCGCAATTTGTAGAAGTGAGTTTGAACTAACGGTCTTCAAGATACGGCCGTGTATCGCTTTCACTCTTGAAAAAAGAGTGAAATGCGATCCATGGACGTATATATTAAACCATGAGTGAGAACTCCCAACTACAAGTTTCTTTGGCTTGTGAGTGGCGAAAACGGCATACCCGCAAAATTTCGTAATTTTTGAGTCATTTTTCTATTGAAAACTCGTTAAATGCATAACAAAATTCATGAGAAAACCACACAAATGACGGTGTAAAAAAAAACTAAACTTTATGATTGGGTCGGGCTCCCCGCACACAAGGCAACGCAACTTGTACAAGCGAGTTCCGATCGACAGTTTGAAAGATACGGCCGTGTATCGCTTTCACTTTTGAAAAAACAGCGGAAAGTGATACATAAACGTATCTCGCAAACCGTGGGTCGGAACTCGCAACTACAACTTGCGTTGGATTGTGAATGGTTAGCCCGACCTACTCCCACAGTTTCGTATTTTTTGGATTTCGTTTGATCGATTTTCTAGTGAGATCGTACTGAAAAGTTCCGAGATATATAGAAGTTCTTTCATATACGCGACAATACAATACAAATGAGATGCAAAAATTTCGAAATTTGGCCATTACGTCTAGCACACCAAACACAAGCTTACACAACTTGCAGAGGTGAGTTCCGACTCTCGGTTTGTAATATACGACTGTGTATCGCTTTATATCCATTTTATTGAATAAAAGTGCTAAATGGACGTATCTGGCAAACCGTGAGACGGAAATTGCCACTACAAATTGCATTGCCTTCTGCGTGGTGAGCCCGACCAAGTCGTAAAATTTTAGAATTTTTGGATCTCATTTGTTTTATTTTCCTATATTCTACAACTATAACTAACACTACATCTACAAAAATGTCGACAAAATATATACAACACACATGATACAAAAATTGTACACTCGCTAAATTGAAGACTACTACGCATAGTACAAAAAATCAAATGAAAAAATTGAAAAAATATTCAATAAATTAACATAGTTCATTATACTAAATTGTGAGAAAATGACTACCTAGTCCAAAGAGAGAGAGAAAGAGAGTTGTCGAAGATGTGAGAAGCCGCTGCTATAGACGAACAAGTTGTAGAGTCTAGGGTTTCGAAGAATTTGTGCTAGGGTTCGGTTAAGTTGGGGAGATTTCGGATTGGGTTAGGGTTTGGTATTCGGGAGAGGGAGAGATAGATAGAGATAGATAGAGATAATCGAGAAGAGTGGGAGATCGAGAAGAGTTTCAGATCGAGAGAGAGGGGGTTGGAGTAGAGATAGGGTTTGGGGAATGGGTTTCGGGAGCTCCAAATAGAGAGAGAGAGAGAGTTGTCAAAGAATGAGGGAGATGGCGATCTGAGTATGTACAGGTGTTTGGAAAAATACTTGTACATACCTAGGCCGTTGTTGGGGTTGAATTTAAAAAAAAAAACAACCTAGGCCGTTGTCTAAGTATAACTTTTTGCAAAAAAAAATTTCACGCCAAAAAAATGCTAAGTCTGAAGCGTTTTTTGGTGTGAAGTACCAAAAATGCCCCTCCGCTCTTAGGGGCTCTTAGTGGGAGCGTTGAGCGGGCTTCGATCTGAGACGTTGATCAAGATCGGGAGCGATCCAATGGCTCAGATCTTTGTTGTCCAAACCGGTGAAAACAAACCCATTTTCAACCGAGCATTTGCCTATATATATATATATATATATATATATATATATATATATATATATAATTTTAACTCCTTCCCCCAAACTTAAATATTACATTGTCCTCAATGGAAAAAGAAAAGGAATAAGAAAATTAATGGAAAAGTTCATAATTGCTCCCATTATTCATGTTGAAATTCTGGATGAGTGATGTTTATTATTTCAGTGATATCTGAAGTTGTAGATGTCCAAATTTCCTAATTCTTTTTACATTTGAAAGCTAAGACAATTTTCTTCGATTCGGAATCCATCCTGCCCAAAATTAGTCATCAAACTAGGTCTAGAAAACAACTCCACCCAAAGACCCCCACACTTATACAATCCAACAAAATGAAATCAAATATAAAAATAAATTAAATAAAATGAAGATTAAATCTAAAGAAAGGAAAATAAAACATGGGTTGCCTCCCAAAAAGCGCTAAGTTTTAAGTTTTCAGCCGGACGTGGTAATTAAGATGGTTAGGTGATGCCAATATCCAACAACATAAGAATCTATTTTCTAACAACTTCATTCATGTGTGAAATAGGTTTTCTCTATTCATCCCACAAACTAGATGATAGTGGTTTAAGCTCGAGTTTGAGTGGTTTCTTTCTTGATGATGATTTCTTTGATATCCCCACATCTTTGAATTTTATCTGGGAAGAAAGATGAATAGATAGTGCAGCTTCCGAATACTGAACATATACCAAAACCTTTTTTTCTCTCATTCAAAAGTTGTTGAATTTGTTTCTAGTGGTAACTTTTCAACTCCATCCCTATGTGTCTCCCCCACAACTAAATCAATTTCACTAACTTGAAAACACAAGTGAACTTTGATAGGAAACTCCATGGATTTAAAGACATCAAACATTATTTCCTCATTCACAACCCTCAAAATAAGTTTTTCTTGTTGAACATCAATCAGAGCTCTCCCCGTAGTTAGAAAATGTCACCCCAAAATCAACAGAATTTGTTCATCTTCCTCCATGTCAAGAACTATGAAATTAGATGGGAATATGAACTTGTCTATAGGGCTACAAACGAATCGAGCTATTCGTGAGCTATTCGGCTCGAGCTCGGTCAAAGCTCGGCTCGAGCCGAGCTCGAGCTCAAAACGGAGCTCATTTCGTAAACGAGCAGAGCTCGAGCTTGGGTTTTTTTTTAGGCTAAGCTTGCGAGCTATTCGGCTCGAATATGGTCAAAGCTCGGTCAAAGCTCAGCTCGAACCGAGCTCGAGCCCAGCTCGAACTCAAAACTGAGCTCGTTTAGTAAACGAGCCGAGCTCGAGCCTGAAGGTATTCGGCTCAGCTCGATTGCAGCCATACTTGTCTACCTTCACCCAAAACATCTTCAATTATACCTCTTGGGTACTTGATAAATCTGTCCTCCAATTGCAAAGAAATTGTAGTAGGGTTTGCTTCTCTAAGACCATGTTTCCTGGAAACCGAAAAAAGGCATAAGATTAATATTTGCTCCAAAATCACACAAAGCTTTATCAAAATAAAAAATTTCAATAATGCGAAGAATTATAAAACTCTCTGGATCTTTATAGTTTAGGAGTCAACTTCTTTGTAAAATTGTGCTACTCTCTTCGGTTAGCATCACCATTTCATACTCCTCCAACTTCCGCTTATTTGATAAAATATCCTTAAACAATTTTGCATATTTAGGCATTTGTTCTAAAGCTTCAATAAGAGGAATATTAATTTGCATATTTTTAAAAATACTTAAAAATATAGAGAATTGATTATCGAGATTATTCTTTTTAAGTCTTTGCGAAAAATGAATCGGTGGATCATAAGGTGAATTAAAATAAGTTTCAGAATTAAACTACCTAGGAACCATGGGGTTTGAAGCTTTTTAAATCTTCTTAGAATTCCCAATATGGTTGTTGGCCATCTGCTGCATTTGTTCCTCTAAAACTGCTCAAACTCATCTTTCTTTTCAGCCATGTTTTGTTTGGCAGTTTCTACTTGTGGCTACTCAATTGTTCTTCCGCATCTCAGTGTTATTACTTTAACATGCTATTTAGGATTGGTCATGGTGTTACTGGATAAGGTTCTTGTTGTCCTCTCTTGAAGAATATTTGAAAGCTGACCAATCTAAGCCTCAAGGTTGCGAATTGAAGTAGCGTTATTTTGGATTGGCAAATCCGTCTTTTGCATGCATTGCATAAATATCTGTTCAAGTGTCGGCTTCTTTTCATGTTGTAGAAAATTTTGAGGTGGTCTTATTGCCCCTTGATTATTGTTCCAAGAAAAATTTGGGTGATTTATCCATTCTGGATTATACGTGTTCGAATAAGGATTATTTTTGATGTTGGAAGTTGGACACATAATTTACTTGATCAAAATTTTGTTGAGCAAATTGATTTCTAACTTGGCAATTAATATTTGCGTGATTTTCTACACAGTGATCACAAACAATATTAGTTCGAATAGTATTAACATTCATATTACCTAGTTGTTTAGATAAAGTAGCAATTTGTGTCGTCAATGTGGTAATGGATCAAGCTAAAAAACTACAGCCATTTTTCTTGGCATTGCTCTCTCTAAAGACCATTCGTAATTGTTAGATGTCATCTCCTTTCAAAGCTCATAGGATGCTTCATGAGTTTTGCTCATAAGAGTTTCTCTAGCTGATGCAGCTACCATAGACTAATTTGTAATTTCCAAACTATTATAGAATGTTTGTACACCCAGCCATTTCGGAAGTTCATGATGAGAAAATTTTCTCAATAAATCTGTATATCTCTCTCATGCATCATACAAGGACTCTGTCTAAAATTGAGTGAATGTGGTAATGTCATTTCTTAGTTTCGTTGTCTTTGCCAGAAGAAAATACTTAGCCATAAACTTTTGTGCTAATCCTTACCAATTAGTGATGACACCTGGTGGTAGAGAATTTAGCCATGATTTTCCTTATCTCTGAGTGAAAAAGGAAAGAGTCTTAAACGGATTGCATCATCAGACACTCCATTGTACTTGAAACTGTTGCAAATCTCCAAAAAAGTTTGCTTGTATAATCTCAAAATTGTTAGCTTGTATAATCGGCTTTTTATGCTCGATGTTGTTCCATTAACCGAAAGCATAGCATAATCTCTCAAAGCCTTATTTTCTTCTCCATTACCCCCGTTCTCCATGTTGATAAACTTATATGTCCTGAAATATATCTATTAAATAACAGAAAAACTAATCAAACCTATCTTTCTTTTTTTTAAAAATTTTTAAAGATCCAAATTAGTAATAATCTAGCCATTATCAATATTAATAAACGAATAGTTAGTCCCTGGCAATGGCGCCAAAAACTTAGTGGAATAATTTACAAGCTTACAAAACGGCAACAAGTAGTATAGTTTAAAAGAAAAGAGTGTTGAACCCACAAGGACTAATTATTTTATTAAGTACCAAATATTACCAGATTATATACTATTTAGATAATCGAAAATTTGATAAAAACAACAGCTAAATTAAACTAAACTAAAGGAATAACTAAACTAACTAAAAAGAATGAAATATGAAATTTTAGGGTTTATTAATAACAAAACTAACTCTACGGCATTCAATTTCACCTAACTAATCTCACACAATTCATTATTTTATGAAACTCAAAACAATACTCTTCCAAGTTGTAGACTAAAGTTCCATAATTATTCAAGGTCTTCTCTCGAATAAAACCAAAAATATCGCCAACAAATAATTCGTCACATCTTATTTATTTGAAGATTCATTAAGTTCTATGGATTTCTCTGGAGTCACATTAATCGCGATAAATTATCTCTAATTTCGGTCAGTCAATGGTGTTCAATTTAGGATTCTAAATCATAAGTTACCTATCGGCATCCCCCATGATTCTAAATCAAACAATAGTTAGCCAAAGAATTGTAAGCATTAAGAACAAAAATTAAACACACAACCATGAAAAGTAGAACAATAAAGTAATAATAAAATTCAAATTGTGTTTTAAAAACTAAGATACATTGATTCCCTAGAAAAATAAAATTAGTTCATAGCAAATTTGAAACTAACAAACATTGTATTGGATTGCATAATGAAAAGTATAAGAGAAAAAAGAACTCTATACGATCTTGATGAACTCTACGGCTCATGCTCTCTAAAGGTGTGATGAGTCATCTCCTCCAATTCTCTTAGCCTCCAAGATAATTTTTCATTCCCTAGAATTCTCATCAGCAACAATATATAGCACCCCAACGAATCCCTAAAAAGATATATACAAATACAGCACATTAGACCCGAAATCCGCATAAAAAATATAACATCACCGCCGACATGGTCGAACGTAACTTCGTTCAGTTGACCGTTCCTGTCCTATAAGTGTACATGGTTTCAACACTGAGTGGGACGGTCAAGTGCGCAATCGGCTGGTCGGTCGGTCTGCTGTGCGGTGAACTGCCAACTTGCTATTTTCTGCATACAGCTGTAGAAAAAATGATTATTCTAGAGCTATAGACTCCATTTGTGATGTATGAGTACTCGTTTCGAAGAAGACTCAATAAACAAAATCTTTGATTTAGAACAAAAGTTCATATTCGTCCATCTTCATGTTCCAAACAACCGTACAAGTTCTAGGTGTTGTTGTTGCAGCTTTTTCGCATTACATTGTGTCTTCTTCTCCAACTCCAAGCCCTATGACTTTGTGTATTTGAGTCTATAATCATAACATGCATCTCATTCCTTCGAAATAAATAAATAAATGAAATTAAGTACAAAGGATATGAAATTCAAAGAAATAACCGCGAACTCATAATTTTTATGCATAAAAAAAGTAATAAAATCATGTATAAATTACACTCTTCAGAGCATACATATGGGGTGCATGGAGATGAACATTTGAGAATACTGGGGAGTTCTTCAACTTCCATTTGGTTGGACAATAGTGTCTTTAGTTTTAAATCTTCTTATGCTTTGGACCAGGATTGTGATGTTTGGTGGCTTGTAGTTTGGTTATTTTATTGTTTACTTTTGATTTAGTTTTGTTGTTATTGGAACTTGTAGTTGAGATATTTTAGTTTCGTTATTTTCTCATTAATGAAACGGGTGGCTAATAACCACTTTTATTTTCAAAAAATATATGACAACCAATGCATATTCATTTTAGAAAGCCGTTGACAAAAGTTGTTTCATTTGGGGGTGTGCATGCCATTTTGTGTTATTGAGTCAACTAAATCTTTACCTACAACCTGCACTCATTACACCCTAATGTGGCAGTCATCTACTGGAAGTGTCTACTATAGCAAACACCTCCACTAAATGAGTGCCACATTAGGGTATAACTAGTGAAAGTTGTAATGTGTAGCATTGTCCTATTGAGTTGTTGAATCTTTCATAATGCAATATTGGAATTAAAAATACTTTGTTATCTCTTCCAGAATGTATTATCCATCAGTGAAGTATCTCCAAAGTAGTGCTTTTTCTAGTGCAGTCAGGAAATATGTGCATATTTGAGCATTGATGGAAACTAGGACAACGAATGAAATATTGGGTTTATGTCTTACATACTATGTTAGATACGAAGACAATGAAGCGATGGAGGAATCGAGACAAACGAAGATGGAGTGGAAGCAAGAGAAATAGCAAACAACAGCAACTGAAGCAGTACAGTCGACCGTACCTTGGGGGCAGTCGACCGATCACTGTATAGGACTTTCCCTAGAAGGGGACAGTCGACTGGAAGTTGTGTGCGGTCGACCGAGTGCGGCTAATGCAGTATTCGGGTGCGGGTCTAGGTGATTCGTTGGAAGCCCAAACTTCCTCTTCAAGTTAGATCGTACGGCTCTTATCGTAGGGTTATCTCTTCAGGAATATCTAATGGCTATTGTATCAAGATATCAAACTAGGGTTTCTCTAGATGTCTATATATTATTGTAATTGGCCTCCATTGATAGCCAAGAGAGAGAGTACTTCATTGAAGAGAGTTTGAGAGGTTCTCCAATTGTAAACAACTAGTATTTTTTGGTGTGGCTTGAGAGATGGTCATGGTATGAATTGTAATATTCTTGTATCTTCCCTAATAGAATAACATCTTGGTTTCCTCTTCCCTGAATAAGGTGAAAGCCCCAACCAGGATAAATTTGGGTACTTATGTGTATTTGGTGTGATCTTCTATTTGCTTAGTGGTTTGTATTGATCGTGTCACTTAACTCAACAAGGATCCTAGTAGAAGAGGAAATCAAATTCCCTAACAATTGGTATCAAAGTGCCAATTGTTCCTAACAATTGGTATCAGAGCTTCAAGTTCGTGAGTTTATTTGAGTTCCTTGGAGAATGCGACAATCAGATCACGAAGATCAAGCAATTCGACGGTAAGATCAACTTTAATATGTGGATGTGAATATGTATGATACACTAGTTCTAAAGGGTTTGAAGTTAGCCCTAGAAGGAGATAAAGGAAGATCAATCGGCATGAAACAGGACAATTGGGAGGAGATCTGTTCGAGAGCCTTGGGTTTAATCCGAATGTCATAAATGAGCGAAGCCAAGTGCAACCTCATAGAGGAGCGAAGCATGGCGAGTCTGTAGGCAAGTCTCAGAACTGATTACTCAGAATCGCTGTTACAGGATCAGATGTACCAGAAAAGAAAATTTCTGGGTTTCTCGATGAAGGGAATGTACCGCTCTTCTAGATCATACAGTGGTGTTCAATACAGAGTTATCTAAACCAAGGGGTGATCAACCTAGATGATCTAAAAGCTTCCAACTTGATATATTCACCACCAAATTCATCAAAGTTGATAACCATGCTAGATGAAAAATCTACCAAGAAGAAGTTTTCGGCAGCAGATATGATCGAGGGCTTGGAGGAAGATGCACTTAGGAAGAAGAGTCAGAATTGGATACTTCTGCTTCTT